>JABTXL010006032.1:1248308-1278894 GCA_025134845.1 Neodon shergylaensis
ATCTATCTATCTATCTATCTATCTATCTATCTATCTATCTATCTATCATCTATCTATCTATCTCCCTTCACTCAGGTTCATGTTATGTGACACAGGCTGGTTCTAACTTTACAATCCCCCTGCCTCGGCTTCTTGCCTGCTAGGCATGTACTACTAGGTTCACCCAGAGTTTACCATTCAGGGCTTTCTAGTCTCTGCCCGGAAGAAGACTGTGCTCACCAAATTTTACTAAGCTTAAGAATAATCTGGATACAGGAAGCAAATAAAGTATGGCTGGACATTAGGTAATACAAAGAATAAACCATGGTTGTTTTGTTGGGTGCTAGTATAGCAGAATTTTCCAATAATCTAATTTTGAACAGAAGAAAACGTTTTATTGCCCTGTCAAGACCATGCAAATATTCATTATTTCATTTTATGACAAAGGTGACAGAATGATGCGCAAGCGAGAATGAGAACTAAAGAAGGCCTGAAGTTTGCTGACTTGAGACTGGTAGTCAATGGCCGCTTTGGAGAACAACCCTCAGTTTAACGTTCATCAGAAAAGCGCTTGAATTTCCGACCATGGCGCTAATATCTCTGTAGACGGTAACTCTGAGTAAGTCTTGTGAAGTATTCTCTCTGCCCTGGTTTATATCACATTTCCTCCTAGGTGTGACAGTGACATTGTGGTTTTCCTGCCCCTCCTCCGTTACTCTTCCAGACCACTGAGAAGCTACAGAGATATGGCCCAGCTTTCTACATATTCTGACATTGGTCACTCTTCTCATCGCTGTGACCAAATACCCTACAAAAGCAAGCAATGTAAGGAAGAAGGGGCTTAATTGGGCTAACAGTGTAAGAGTACAGACTTCCTTGTTGAGGAAGGAAGGCCTGGCTGCAGGAGCTTGAGGCATCGAGATACATTTCATCTGCCATCAGGAAGCAGAGAGAAATGAACGCTGCTGCTGGGGTCATTTGTTTTCTCTCTCTCTCTCTCTCTCTCTCTCTCTCTCTCTCTCTCTCTCTCTCCTCCCTCCTTCCCCTATCCCTCCCTCCCTCCCTCCCTCCCTCCCTCCCTCCCTCCCTCCCTCCCTCCTTCCCTCCCCCCCTCCAGGGTCAGTCTTCTCTCCTCTCCAAGACTTTAAACATCTCCTGGCAAGGCTGGGCTTTTTTAGCTGGGCTGCCTTATTAGAATCAAGGTGTCCTATCACAGTACCCTGAATGAGGTGCTTTAGAAACAATATAACCTCATTTCTCACAATTCTAGAGATTAGCAAGTTCCAGAGCAAAGTACTAAGAGATCCAGTGTCCCGTGTGAGCCTGCTCCTCAGTGGCACCTTCTGTCTGTGACCTCATGTGATGGAAAGGAGATGCCTTCTTTCTGGAGTTTCTTTCAGAAGGACACTGGTCCCATTCATGAAGCTCTACCCCCTCAGACCCAGTCATCTTCTCCAGAGCCCCACCTCTTTATGCTGTCCCCCTGGGAGGTAACAGTTCAACAAGTGAATTTGAGGGAGGTACACACACTCACGCTGCTGTTCGGCCCAGCCGGAGGCTTTGGTATAGTATTGCTGGATTTTCCGAGAGCTCCATCATGCTGTCTACACTGTCTGTGAGTGTCTGGGTAGGGACAAAGGTAAGCAGCCCTCAGTAGTTGCTTCCTGAGAACTCATCAATAACTTCAACTCAAATCTAGAACCTCTCCCCAACCAGCTTTTGCACCCTAGTTTTCTTCCTGAACGTCCCCAACACGACCCCTAAAGCTCTCCTCTGAGCCCAGCCCTTCCATTCCCCCTTTAGCCTACATTTCATTGTGTTTATCTATAGATTTCGTTTTGTCTCACAGAGATATAATTTCCTATTGATTTCATTATTTGGGCAGCTAAACAAATAGGGCCTTGCTTATCAGAAGTGCTCAATAAATATTTAGGAACAAAGAAAGAGACACCTGGGCAGTTACTTATTTAAACGTGAATATTCTGGAATCTTGCTCACCAAGATTCTGTGAATCAGTATGTTCCTTAAGCTTTGACCCCTCTTATGAAAAATGCCCCATGTTTAGAAATACTGTGTAAGTGAAAAGGGCAGAGGGTAACTCGATGACTTGTATTCAAAATATATTTTGATGACTGGATCTACACAGGTGTACAAATTTATATTTCTGAAAAGGTCTTTTTGTTTCTTTCTTTAATATTCAGATTTTTGAGACAAACTCCCATGCACTCCAACTTCAAACTTTTCCTTTTGCGTGTGAGTGTCCATGATGACACTTGTGTGTTTTGTGTCCATGATCACACACGATCACACATGTTTGTGTGCATCCATGATCAGACGTGCACGTGTATGTCCATGATCACATATGTGCATCTGCGTTTGTGTAGGAGAATATGCGTGCTAGAGCCTGTGCCACCCATCAGGTGTCTTCCACAGTTAATTCTCCATCTTAGACACGGAGACGAGGTCTTTTACTTGAACCTGGAGCTCATTGATTTGGCTTGACTAACTAGGCAGCTTGTTCTGGGAATCCTGCCTCTGCCTCTCACACTGGGGTTGCAAGTGGATGAACCTGGATTTTGCAGGGGTGCTGAGAAACTGAACTCTGGTTTTCATGCTTACACTGAGCAACACCCCAACCTTGAATTCATAGTTTTTGAGAATGAATGAAAATGACGAATGGAGAGCTGATTTGCCTTTCTCTCATGTAGCCCAGGCAGGCCTCAAGCTTGCAATGTAGCTAATCATGGCCTTAACCTTCGAATCCTGTCTCTTCCACCCAAGTGCTGGACTTACAGGTGTGCCACCCATGTCTGGTTTGCGTAGGACTTGGTACGGAGCCTAGCATTGTGCACCTTAGGCAATAGAGATGAGCTACATCTCCATCCCAACAATAGATTTTTATTAGCAATTTTTGAGGTAAGTTTAGCCAGGGAACTTTGGTTTATTATTAGAATCAATTAGTTGCACGAAATTGCAAATTTCAAATGTCAACATTTAGAGAACTCAAGACTTATTCAAAGTTTATCGGCTAGCTGTTTCTGCTTCTACTGGCTACTTCACTAAACTCATAATTTACCAGTTCACTTTTTAATGAGCATGACTTTTATTGAAGTGCTTATTAGAGGCATTTGATATTGCAAGTATTAGGCTAGACACTAGTGGAATAGAACTAAGCCCAAGAAATAGCTTTGTAGTCAACATTTTCACAGCAGAAAAGAAAAAGGACTACAATGTCATCATTCCTGGACTTCCAGAAGGAGTTCTCCCATGTCAGCCTTAAAACCCATGCACACACCTGCTGGCGAGACTTTGATGAATCTTGAGACTTTTGTCTTCTGCTCTCTTTGGCCAATTGATCAGAATAATCCCTCTTTGTTCCCTGGATTCTTTGGCGTAGAGAAACCACTTTGCAAAACTTCCTAGGTCCCATTTTTGGCACTTCCTCCCACATTGGAGCTACAATGGCAAAACCACTCAGTTAGCTTGGCACTCAGAGGCAGTCCGCAGGTTAAGGGGAAATACAGCCAGTTGTGTAGCGCGGTTTCCTTACGATGAAAAGCACAACACAAGCAGAGACGACTTTCAGTGTCTGGGGCACAATGTGGTAATGTAGAAGGGGTAGATGGGAAATCTGGTGGGAGACAATAGTGATAAACATAGCCTTGCTTTTTAAGTACTCCCACCCCCAAAGACTTTAGGCCTCAAAGCCTTTTCCTGTTGTGAGCTCCAGGGCACTGAGCCCTATCTCAGCGTCTCTGGACCTTGATTCCCCCACCTATAAAAGCCAGGGCTTGGACTCGGCGATCTCCAAGGTGCCTTCCAGCTTTAAAAGTCTGATAGAAAGTAGATACAGCATTAAGTCATATATATTATATGGCTACTATATGACCTAATGTCAGAGTCCAACTGGGCTGTCTTTCCCTTGCCGAGCGCTGGATGCTCTGTGGAATTGTGTTATTGCTAATATGTGGATATGGAATGAAAAAGTGGAACTCATTTTCTGTGTATGGTAAAGCAGGAAAAACTTGAATGTAAAATTAAACAGTTAATGGTTCTACAACAGAATTTGGGGTAAAGGTGGGCGTTGAGGTGGCAGGAAACACAGAGCTGTGAGCCATTGACACAGTCTGGACAGGTCCCATGGTGAGAATTAATGTCACTTCCTCATTTGTATTAGAGTGTTGGTCATTGGCAAGACATGTTAGGAATGCTTACTATCACGTGCTAGGTCCTAGGAACGCTGGGAAAGCAGCAGCCTGGAGACTCCATCACTTGGCCTGATTACAGCTTACTTAGGACTTACGAAGATTAAACAATGTGACAAAACCATAAACAGTTAAATTTCCGCAATAAATATTGAAGGATTCCAGCTGCGTATTAAAACTTCTATGCATGTTCGTTGTTAGGAAATTCTCAAGGAATGAAAACAGAAAATGACATTGTGGAAGTGCTTGCCAAATTCCTAGTAAAAATAGTGTTGTCTATTTAGAGGAAGTGTAATACTGGTATTTTATATAAAGTGTTGTGTGTGTCTTTGGGTTTCACAGTGCCAGATTATTAAGAAAATTGTTCCAGACTTCTTTAATAAAAAGAGATGTAGTCATAGAGCATTATCATTTCCAATGGCAGGAGTTTTTTTTTTTTTAAATAACATCTGTCTACTTATCTATCATCTGTTTTTCATACATCTATCTATAACCTAACATATATCTATCATTTGCATATCTACAATGTACTGTTTTTATCTACCGTCTATCTGAAATCTCTCATCTTTGGGGAAACAAGAAATGAAAGAAACAAAACAGCCTTATTATTTCTCTATTTTAAAATTGAGCCTCAGGCAAGTCCATCTTTAGAGAGCATGTTTTCTTGCCTGGGATCAGAGTCTCTAGTACACACTATACCCAACTTCAGGCTTTTAAACACTGGGAGTGTCAGCACAAGACAAAAAAAAGAAAGTGTAAGAGTCAAAGCAATTTGGAAAGTAACGCTTCATTCTTCCAGTGGCTTCTTCGAGAGGCAGAAGATGGCGGTGGTGCCAGGGAGGGACGGAGGGTAGCAGGGAGCAAGTGCTGGGGCAGTCAGAGGCTGGGCCTTGCATTTTTTAAAGAAGTGCTGGTCAAGGTCCAGCACTTCTTTATTATTAGTCCAGCAGAGCTCTGAGAAGAAGTTTCCGTATACTCGCCAATGCCCGTCTCACCAAGCAGGTACAAGAATTATGGATTTCACATTTATATAGATCTGCCACACATGTGGAAAGGTGGTCTGAAAATTTGGTGTATGCGACTGATGCCGTTTGGAAAGGGGCTCACAAGCTTTATGGCTTGGTCACATCTCTCAGCCTGGTATAGGAGAGTTAAAGAAACACGTGTGTTCTTGGTTTGCTAGGACTGGTGTGTGTGTGTGTGTGTTTGGGGGTTGCTGTGGCCAGAGTTGAGATCAATGGTGTTTTCCTTGACTGTGGTTGCCCTTGTCTTTTGAGACAGGATCTCCTATTGTATCAGGAGCTCTTTGGTTGTCTAGGTCTCCAGCTGTCCAGGGCTACTGCTCCTGTTTTCTCATGGATGCTGGGATTGAACTCTGGTCCTCATACTTGTATGGGAGGCTCTTTACCTACTGAGCCAATCACTGCAATCCTTTTTTGTTTCCCACACATACAGTGTTTGTCCTTTAAGAAGGAAGTTTATTATCTGTATTGCGAGTGGTATGGATCTTTATGTTAACCAGCAGCTACTGCAAATAGAGTTTCTCTGATGGGGACTGAGAAATGTATCAACGTGTAGTGTAACAATAAGTCACCAGGAGCCAGTGAATTCTATGTCTATACTCTGTCCATAGCAGAGTAATATTAGATGGTTCTTCCCTAAAGCCCATGACTGGAGCAGCCACAGGTTCTAGGCCTGACATCTTGGGGAGTAGGACTTAAATCCAAACAAGAAGTAGGCCGTTATTGCCCTGCTATTCTTTGCACTGTTGCACCGGTGCGGGCCGTCATTACTGCAGTTAGCACTCAGGGTGCACAGCTGGGGAAGACTGATCATTGCTTTTCTCCCCAGGGAGCGTGCATGGGCCCACAACTAGTCGAGGTAGAAGACACAAGACTGAAATAGTCAGCTCTAAGCGGGACTTCTCGATCCCACTCTCTTCTTCAGAGGGTCAGCGACTGCTAGACAAGAGGGTGCAGAAAGTGTCAGAGCTGGCGGATGCTGACCAGCAGAGCAGCAACACACATGATGTCAAAGCCTTAGTGACAGTGTACACGAGACCTTTGCGAGCTCAGGATAGAGAACACCCCAGCAAATGAGCTTCCCCCCACCACAGCCCTTGCCCGGGTCATAGGTTAATTCATTATCTGCCTGACTAGAGTTAGAATCACCTGGGAGACACATTCTCCAGAAGGGTGTTTTCAGAGATGTTTAACTGAGGGTGTTAAGATGCACCCTAAACATGGGGGACACTGTCCCATGGGCTGAGGTCCCAGCTTGTATTTAAAAAAAAAAAACAAGAAAAGAGTCAAGGCAAGCTAAGCACCAACATTCACCTCGCTGCGCTCCACACCTAATCATAGCCTTAAAACTGTGGCCATCACGCATTTCCTGCTGTGACAGACCGCACCCTTAAACTGTAAGCCAAACAGATCCACCTTTCGGCTGCCTTTGTTGGGCATTTTGTCATAACAGCAAGAAGTGGAACTAACACGCGCTTTCCTGGAATAATTGTCAGTGTTTTAAGTCTCTGGTTTTTGAGGTGGTTTGCTGTCTGGTAATGCACAGCTAGGAAAATAAAAGGCCTGCCTGGACAGGAACAGGGAACAAGACTCCCCACTGCGAGGGAGTGGGAGGCAATGGGAGGCTCTTCTCTAGGAGGCATCTGATGAGTGGGGGACACCGGGACAATAAACTCGAGCCACTTCAATTTGCTGCATTTCTTGGGTTCGAGAGTTTAGTGATGGGGCATCCCCTGTCTCAGCATCAGATCAGCCCTTGGCCACCAACGATCAGAAGTGTTGAGTAAGAACCCCAGTTTATCTGCAGCCAAAGGGAAAGCAAAGGGAAAGAGACAATTGCTTCAAAGGATATGTGAAGAAAGTTTTTTTTTTTTTCGAGACAGGATTTCTCGGTGGCTTTGGAGCCTGTCCTGGAACTAGCTCTTGTAGACCAGGCTGACCTCGACCTCACAGAGATCAGCCTGCCTCTGCCTCCCGAGTGCTGGGATTAAAGACATGCGCCACCACCACGCTGCTGAATAAAGGTTTTTATAATCTCAACAGTCACAGACAGCTTCACGCGCAGTGGCTTTAAGCAACACAGACATGATTTCTTTAGCACATGCATTAGTTGTTCTTTCTCATTTCTGTGACAAAACATTTCACAAAAACAGCACCAAGAAGGGAGGATTGATTTTGGCTCATGGCTTGTGGGTGCCATAAATATGGAGGAGAAAGGCCGCATGGCTGGTCACATCACATCTGCCATCAGGAAAGGAGGGAAGAGGGACGGAAGGGCCAGCATTCATTAGCATTCTCTTGACTTCTCTTTTTCAGGGTAGAGTTCGTTTGTTTACAATGGGTTTCACCCTGAGCAGGCCCATGGTCTCTGCTTCTTTGGAGACCTTGGCTGCTCAGTCCTTCTCAGTTTGAGGCCTTTCACATTCCTGGGCCTGGGCCCCTCTGCCTTCTATTTAAAGCCAGGCAGTTTGCATTTCCTTGTTTTTTTATGCATCACATCTTTTTCTAGGCTTCTCTCTCCTCTCGTTGTCACTCTAAAGAAAGTTGTGACGGCTTTGGGTCCCTTCTGATCAACTAGGAACGTCTGTACTCCCCCCCACCCCCCCATCCACGTCTCCCCGGACTCAGATTCAGGGACTTACTCACACCTGCACCTGTGAAGAAGGCCTCTGGCTCTTGGATAACATAGGCACAGGCGGCAGAGACAGGATGCAGACAGTGCAAGGACAACAGTCCTGCCTACCTTAGGAGAAAAAATAGAATGGAGGTTTAGCTATTTAAAAGCATGGCCGTATTTACAGCACTCCTGCTTTACATTTTTATTCTATTCTTTTTTTGTTTTTGTTTTTGTTTTGTTTTTCAAGACAGGGTTTGTCTGTAGCTTTGGAGCCTGTCCTAGAACTAGTTCTTATAGACCAGGCTGGCCTTGAACTCCCAGAGATCCGCCTGCCTCTGCCTCCCGAGTGCCGGGATTAAAGGCGTGCGCCACCACCGCCGGCTATTCTATTCTTTTATGGAACTTACCGGGTAAACTTGGCCTGTCTATTCCATTAGAATAGATTACCCATCAACATTCAATTTATATTCATTGATATGGCGACCATTGTAGACACTATGAACCATCAGCGTGTGTTTCTTTGTTTAGAGATGATACTGTTTACAATCTCAGGACGAGACAGAAGTCTTCTTGTGCTTTTCTCCTCTCTTCTTTCTCTTTTACAATCCTATTTTCATTGGCTGTAGTCATTCTTTCTTTTTAATGCTTGAATCAGCAATGATGAGGGTTTAAAAGATGTGGGTTGACAAGATGGCTCTGTGGGTAAAGGTCCTGGCCACCAAGTCCCAGGTCCCTGACTTTAATCCCCAGGTCCCACAGTGGAAGAAGGAGAGAACCAAATACTGCAAGTTGCCCCCTGACCTCTGCTTGTACACTATGACTCACACATATAAGCATACATGAAAATTACACTTGTAATTGATTTCTTAAATTTTTCATCTTTATTTTTCTGTAAGAGGAAGGATTTGACTGCAAATAGCCAATAACATGTTTTAAAAATGGGAACAATATAACCCACAGAAAGAAATGCAGAGAGGTTGTTCCTGGTGGGCTACTTGGGTGACTCTGATGTCATGAGTGAGCCCAGTGCTTTGCATCTTTGTTTTCTCAGACTTTGTCCTGGTAGAGAAAAAGACTTCTGTGGATCCAGTGATTACATCTTCGTGCAACCCTGTCTGAAGATAACATACTAGTTCTCCCTTGGTGCCTGGCTCATCAAATCTCTCAAAACGTTTTATTTCCTGTGTTTTTGGTGTATCAGAGACTTGGGAGCAGGCTGGCTGACTAGCTGCAGCTCAGGGTCTTTCTTGAGACTTGCCGTGAGAGTGAACACGAATGCCAACCTCAGGCCTCGGCTCAGGCTGGAGGATCCGGTTCGAGACCATTCGCTCACAGGGCTAGCAAGGGGCGCGAGTGTCAGCAGAGCACATGGGTCAACTTCCTCTGGAGCGGTGCTGCTCACTGGAGGTGATTTCTGTTCACTGAGGCCCTTCACGTTTGATTCTCACAACTGCACAGGTGCCGCTGATGTTCCTTGGGTGAGAGGAATGATTCTGGTGATGTTCCCGCACTGCCCGGAAGAACGTCCTCCCACAACACAGAATACCAGGCCCCAAACGTCTGCAAGCTAAAGCTGAGAATTGTGTTACAGGGCAAGCAATTTGAGAACAGGCCACACATTGGACACTTCTTATATTTCCTAGCTTCGGAAGGCTTCTGCGGTCTGTGTTGGGAGGATTCATGGGAAGGTGTGAATACGAGAAGACTTGGAGCACTGGGAGCCATCTCTGGATGGTGACCACCACAGCAAGCTTCTCTTGCGTGTCAATCAACTTCCCTTGTTCTCACCACATTCGATCTTTTTTTTTTAAAGATTTATTTATTTTTATTTTACACATGTAGATGTTTTGCCTGCATACCTGCCTGTGTACCACAAGCATGCCTGGTGTCACCAAGGGGGAGAAAAGGAGTTACAGATTGTTGTTAGTTGCCACAAGGATGCTGGGAATGCAACCCTAGTCCTCTGGAAAAGCACTCAATGCTCTCAAACTCTGGTCCATCTCTTCAGATTCTTGCTTAATTTTCAAAGAGAAAAACCATTTCCATAGCTCCTCGGGGGCTCACTTCTTATTAGGCAGTGTTCTGGGATAAGCATGTGTTTAGAGCAGACATAAAGAGCAAGGCCAGTCTTTCCAGGGTGAGCAGAGGCCACGCTCTCTTTGGAGCTGGGAGAGCCTATACTCAGTGTGTAAACACATTGAGGGTAAATTTTCAAAATCACCTTAGCAGTAACGAAGGAGCAGAATGGTTTTGAGTGGGCAGCAGAGATGTCTGGACTGGGGTAGCTCAGTGGTAGAGTGCTTGTCCAGGTTCCTTTGTGAGCCACTGTCCTAGCTTCCTCTGCTGCTGAGATAAAACACCCTGGAAACAGGCAACTTCAGGGAGAAGTGGTTCAAATCCCAGTGTTAGAGTACTGTCCATCAATAAAAAAGCCACAGTAGTAAGAGCTGAAGCAGCTGGACACAGCACATTCATAGTTAAGAGCAGATAGAAATGAATGCAACCATATTTGCTTATGCTTAGTTCCCCTTCTGCACTTACAAAATTCAGAATTCCCTGTCTCCTTTAGTGGGCTGGATCTTTCCACATTTATTAAGAGAATGAAAAAAAAAATCCCTCACAGACATGACTAAATGTCAAACTGATCTTGGCACCTATCCTTGAGTCTCTCTCTCTCTCTTACACACACACACACACACACACACAAATGCACACACACTTCACATATGTATATACATATATACACACATCTTCTCTCCCTACATACATACATACACACACACATCTCTCACACACACTTACATATACATACATATATATACATACACCTCTCTCTGTCTCTCATGTCTCTGTCTCTCTCTCACACACATACATACACATGCGTTGCTTTTTTATCCCTGTCTTTTATTTCACATATCTTTTTAAAAGATTCTTTTTTATTCTCTTTGCTGGAACAAATTTTTTGATAATAATTTCAAAGATGACCTTTTTCCTATTAATTTCAACTATGAACTTGACACAGCCCAAAGTAATTCTGATGGAGTCTCAACTAAGAGATAGCCTGGATAATACTGGGCTGTAGGCATATTTGTAGGGAGTGTGTGTGTGTGTGTGTGAGAGAGAGAGAGAGAGACAGGGACAGAGACAGAGACAGAGAGAGACTGATTGGTGTGAGAGGGCTCAGGCCAGTTTGAGTGGCACTATTCCTAGGCAGTTGACCTGGGCTGTATAAGAAAGTTAAGCGAGCAAGCCAGAGGAAACCGGGCAGTTATCAGCATTCCTCCAGGATCTGGGCTTGATCTCCCTTAGTGATGGACCTGTTACCGGTAAGTATAAGATGAAGCAAATCCTTTCCTCTCCAAGTTGCTTTTGGTCATGGTTTTATCCTGGCAACGAAAAGGAAAGCTGGAAGAGCTAGGCCTCTGAACCTTATCCATCTGAAGATGTCCACCATTGTCCTGTCCTCCCCATCAAGGGTGAGAGTTACACACTTGAAAGCAACTCCCTTAGAACCTCCTTGCTGGTAAGAAGTACACAGCCGAGCTAGCGTGTTCTGTGGAGCTTCCATGCTCTAAAATTCTACAATGATGTGTTTGAGTGTAATATTTTGTTGTGCTTTTTGTTGGGTACCAAATGAGAACTTTCAACAAAAGCTACTGGAACAACTTCTACTGTGCTTTTTGTTCTTTATTTCCTTCCATACATTATACAGATCTCCTGTTAGACGCATAGGGGAACTTCTGGATCTACCTTCATGTTCCTTAAGTTTCCTGCTGTTGCAAGAACAACAAAACAAAACAAAACCAAATGAACGAACAACCTGACCTGGCCTGATCTTCTATCGTATAAATTTACTCTTCCATTAGAGTTAATATAACATGGTGATGCAGAACCTGAGTTCAAATCCTGGCTCAGTCACTTATGACTGTGCTGCTCTGGATAAAATTAAACCTTTCTTCTATTAGGCTCATGTAAAATAAATATGCTAATAATATTGACTACTTTGTTAGGCAATAATTATTAAATATGTAAATACATTAATTTTTTCTTAGTCCATTTTGACTACTAAAATAAAAATGCCTCAAAATAAGTAATTTTAGATACAACAGAAATTTATTTCTATGTCCCAGACCAAGGTACTAGCATTTGAGTTGGTTAAAACTCCTCCACAGAGAGGACACTTTGTGTCCTCAAGGGCACAAGGGCACTCCTTTCATTCACAAGGTATAGTGATACTTCATTTGTACTTTAATAAAGCTTGTCTAATAAAACAACTGCACTGATCAACCTTACAGACCAGGCAGTGGTGACACACACCTTCAATCCCAGTAGCCATGCTAGTTCGCCATAGATATTGGTCGATGGTAGTGCGAGCCTTTAATTCTTACCCTAGAGAGGAATATAAGACGGGAGGAGACAGCTCTCAGTCTCAGTCTCACTGAGATTCCTGGAGGCAGGATCGCCTTCAGACTGAGGTCGAGGTAAGAGCCAGTGGCTGACTGCTTTGATTTTCTGACCTTCAGATTGAACTCAGTTCCTGTTTCTGAGTTTTTACTAATCGCGCTACACCAAGGGCTCAGCCTTCATGTTCTCAGCACTTTCCAGGGGCACTGCATCTTCATACGATCACTGCTGAGCTCATGCTGCAACATTTAATAGTAAGAGCTCCACAAATATTCAGAGCACAGCCAAAGCTTAGAAGAATATGCATGATATTTATGATTTATTATACTGATAACAAAATTATTATCTTAATTTATATAATTACATTAACATATGTTTTATCTCAATATATTCTTTTAAACATTTGTGTGTGTGTGTGTGTGCACACTTGTGAATGTGAAGGGCAGAGGTCCACACTGGATGTATTTCTCAATCACTTGCCACTTTAATCTTTTTTTTTTAAGAGTTTGTTTTAACTTTATTTATTTATTTATTTATTTTGGTTTTTCGAGACAGGGTTTCTCTGTGGTTTTGAAGCCTGTCCTGGAACTAGCTCTTGTAGACCAGGCTGGTCTCGAACTCACAGAGATCCGCCTGCCTCTGCCTCCCAAGTGCTGGGATTAAAGGCGTGCGCACTACCACCATCCGGCTTAACTTTATTTTTATCTATTTATTTATTTATTAAAGATTTCTGCCTCCTCCCCGCCACCGCCTCCCATTTCCCTCCCCCACCCCCAATCAAGTCCCCCTCCCTCATCAACCTGAAGAGCAATCAGGGTTCCCTGCCCTGTGGGAAGTCCAAGGACCCCCCACCTCCATCCAGGTCTAGTAAGGTGAGCATCCAAACTGCCTAGGCTCCCACAAAGCCAGTACGTGCAGTAGGATCAAAACCCCATTGCCATTGTTCTTGAGTTCTCAGTAGTCCTCATTGTCTGCTATGTTCAGCGAGTCCGGTTTTATCCCATGTTTTTTACACTTTAATCTTTGAGACAGGGTCTCTCAGTGGCCCAGATCCTATGCCCAGTGCTGAAGTCAAGAGAGGATGCATACTGCTGAGTCTCCAACTATCACCATATACTTAAAATAATCTTTTTTTTTTTTGAGACAGGATTTCTCTCTGTAACAGCCCTAGCTGTTCTAGAACTATCTCTGTGGACCAGGCTGGCCTCGAACTCACAGATCCGCCTGCCTCTGCCTCCTGAGTGCTGGGGTTAGAGGCGTGCACCAGTACTGCTTGGCTCTATCTAAAATGATCTTACTGTTGACTGCCTACAAGCTTGTTTGTCTCTGTGATGTGGAGGATTGTGTGCTCCAGGCTCTCAGGGCCTAATACTGCTTTTACACAGAATGAATCAATGAATCAGTGATGCCCCTTGGTTACTCACCTCAATAATCATGCCTGTTCACGAGGCCTCTGTCAGCCCAAATCTCAGCCATGCAGTTTGCTACTCCACAGCCATCCAGCTTTGCTGACTTAGGCCATCTGGACAGTAGTCAAGAAAAGTTGATGCTTCTTGTTTTGGAATCTTAAGGTATGTTTAAAAATATTTTTTCTGATCTAGACATGGTGGCTCAGCACTTGTGAGGATCAAGAGTTCAAGGTCGTCCTCAGCGATGTAGTGATTTAGGAGCAAGCCTTGGCTCCATCTGCCACCCTATACATGCTATTGTTATTTCTGACTTCCATGTTGTGATTTGAGTCGGCACATAGATTTGTTATTAAATAACACTGAACATGAAGGGTAGAAGATGTCCTCCTTTGACTTGTCTCTCTTAGAAATACTTTCAAGATACAAGAATATTTCAAATATATGTAAACATACCACAAACAATATAATGAATGCGCATAACTTGCAATCTATATTTAACAATTCCAAACATTTAACAATATTTGTTTCAATTTTTACAAGCAAAGCTATCATCGTGCCTCTTTGCCTTCCACCTTTTCCTCTTCTTCCTCCTCACTGACCAATTGGCGTGTGCCCTTTCCGCCTGTGCCTGTGTTATCACATACTTACTCCATAGATAAACAGCAGACAGGTGTGTTTCCTGGCCCCCAACAGAGGCCTGAATGGTCTCCGCTCCCCCAGTCCTAGATCCTGTCAGGAATAAAATGCCACCTTGGCCAAATCCTGAATGCCCATGCTACTTGCTATTCTCTCTTTCTTGTGAGTTATCATCATGTGTCTAAAATAATCTTGGTTGCTGGTCTCTTGCTCCATGCCTCTTCTTGGCTGCCTTTGTGAGGCTGGGCTTTCATATCCCCTGGGGGTTTTCTGGAAGAAACTCAGAGTCTGGAGAAACCTATTGTCAAACTAACTGTACTGGTAGAGATTTCATTTCCATTATGTTTATTTGAATGATTTCCTTTCCATAAGAGTGGGTATGTCTAGTGTTGTGGAGTATTCACCAGAGAAGACTGCTTGGGCATGGGTTTAAGCCAATAGAAAGTCATTATTAGCCAGCCAGCAACTCTACTGGGTGTTCAGGATCCCAGTACACCCCTAGTCTTTCTCAGGGTGAGCTTTTTAAGCACAAAAACCATGTCCTGGGTTGACAAACTTCAGTTAACAAGAACAGTTAGCCAGAAGCAGGACTACAAAAGCCCCAAAGCAAGCACATTTAGAACTATCCTAGAACTATGGACTTTAATGGATTAGGCCTTTGTTGTAGTTTTGGCAGGTGGTGTGGTCTACATGCTAAGTTTTGCACCCTGAATGGTACTTCAACATGGAGTTAGTTATGTCAAGGTCTGGGACCTACTAAGGTCTGGGGCCCTATTAGATCTAGACTTCTTTTTATAGTAGTGTCCTATGTTTTCTTTTAAATTAGACAAAAACAAAAGAGTTGTTGATAAGAGAGCAGATAGTATCCAGGGAGAAAGAAATCAGGGCGTTGTGCTGAACAGTCGAAATCTGATACACCTGGCCTAAAGAGGAGAGTTTGATGCTCCTAAACAGGATATGCCAATCTCCCCCTGGTCCTACCTCGGCTCTGCCCTGCTCCCAGGAGGTACCACCCTTCACCTGCAGCTGCTTCCCTTACTCTCTAGGGCACATTTCTTTGAAGCTGTTTTCTGGAGCCATCACTCCCGCCTAAGCCTGGCTCTCAGGTGTCCTCTCTGGCTCAGAGGTGTGGCTTCCTCTGTAACAATCACAGTAGTGTGTGCTGTTCTGAGCCAATTCTAGACCCCAAAGTAGAATTTTGTGCCAGTTATTAGGGTCAGGGGAGAAGACCATTTCGTGATGTTTCACTTAACTCTACACTTTTCAGGGAAAAGGTGTTTATCTCCTATTTGCAAGCTCGAAGTTTAAAAAACCATCCTGCTTATAAACCTCAACACCTAATCTAGAATTATTTTCTTTTACCTGGAGACATGCTAACCTGCTGCCTAAATGAAGGGTGAGAATAAAAAAGATGACACCCGAGGGGCAAGCAGTAGTGCTGGGGAAAGGTGGCTTTGGTGCCTTTCCTTCACAGTGATTTAAGGCTCAGCATCCATTACGTGAGCTGAATGACTTCATTTGGAATTTCAAATAGAGACCTTTAAATATCTTTAAAAAAATAAAAAAATACTCAGCATATAGCCTTTAGTGGCCCAGCTCCCAGACCACTGCTGGCATTTGCATGTTGTGGGAACTGCACTTTAGTGTCAGGGATGGTTATACACGGCATGATTCACCGGAGTGAATTCAGGCCCAAACAGTCCAGCCAACACTAACAGCATTAACATGGGTTTGTTCCTTCATCCACCTGATGTATTATGAAGCTCATATTTAGTTTACAGGTCATGATTTAAGAAGTAGCAGCGGCCCAGGCGTTGGTATACATTTGTAATCTGAGTACTTGGGTGTTTGCAGGGGGGTGAGTTCAAGGCCGTCCTCAGCTCCACAATGAGTTAGCAGTCACCCTGTAGTCAATGAGGTCCTGCCTCACAACCAAACCAAGCCAACCAACCAATAAAATAAAGAAAAGGAACCTCTTTACCCCACCCCAAAGAAAACAAAACAAAAAGCAAAGTAAAAACCAAAACCCGCAGTGCACTTGGCCTCTTGTCTCAAATGTGGAAGAACACTCTCAGAGCTGTTGATGGACTGAAGGGAATGGTTAGAGTTCAGAATTAATGTTTTCTTTAAACGTATTTTGCGTGGCCAAACCAGGAGAAAGGTCCACGCGGGGGTTGGGGAAGTGACTTCACTCTTTTGATAGCAGAAAGTCCTGTTACCACTGCAAACACGCAGCTTTTGAGTGAAAGAGCCGGCGAAATCAAATCGCTCGCATGTCACGTCTTATTCTCCCTGAGCCAAACTTTCTCATCAATCTGTGTGGGTCACCGGGGAAAAGCCGCAGAGAAGGAAACGCTGCCGTTGGCGGCAGTGTGTCGCCCAATTAATGTCGGTCTGGGAGTCACCTGAAGCCTTCGAGCTACTGCACCCAGGGAGCAAGCCTCGCTTTTCAATTCGGTCATTTCCATGGGGAATTGCGGCACGCGCAGGTCCTGGGTGTGGCGATGTCGAGACGGAGCTCACATCACCAGGCTTTCCACCTTCTGGCCAATCTACACGGCTGAGATACTACGGATACTCCGGGCCTGCCTTCCTGCAACTCCCGGACCGCGAATGACCGCGACCCCGTGACCACTGCCCAGTGCCAAAGCCAGGCTGCGTGCTCCGCGCGTGTGAGCTTCTCCCCAACCCGCTCTGCGCCGGGAGGCGGATCCCCTTCCCTGTGCACAAGTCCTTATATGCACCGGTTGCACCGGCCCGCCTTTACTCCAGCCCCACAAATAATTAATGGGGGAGGAAGGACGCTGCTGTCTTTTCCCGCTGCCTCTCCTCACCAGCCTTTTCACCATTAGAGCATCTCAACCCAGTCAAGAAACCCCAAGATGCGATCGAAGGGCCATTTTGGTGCATTGCACAAATTGAACACGTTAAAAAATAGCCTTCGGGTTCCTGCACAGCGAGGTTCAAGATAGTCTCTTCCGATTCAGTACTATTAACCCGCAAAAGCTGGGGCGGAAAGGGTTCGCGCCCCTCCCCCTCCCTGGCTAGCGCGGAGGGACCCGGTCAGGAAGCGCGGCCTCTCCCCAGTCAGAGACCACGCCTCCGCCCCCCCCACTCCTCCCAGGAAGCGGTGATAGACAGTTCTGTGTGGTTCTCCACCCCCACCCCCCCAAGCTGAGTGGAGGAGTTGATATGTCTCATTATAACAGCCAATGCAGCCGCCATCCACGCACAAGCAAAGAAGCATGTCCCATTTAAATACACCCACGCAGCACCAGCGCCCTTAGCCGATCAGGGCGCGCAGCCCACACGCACCGCGGCTCCGGGCTTGGAGGTCCGCGCAGGTCGGGCTCCGGGAACCCGCGGATCGACGCTCACGGAAGATCGGAATCCGACTCTGGTTGGGGGCCCGGGTGGGCGGGGGAGGCTGGGCCCCGGGCCTCACTGGCGGACAGCCGCATGAGGACGCGAGCGAAATAGACCAGGGTGGACTTGCCAAGGCAGACTCTCCGGGCTGGTTTGGTCCA
The DNA here is from genome assembly GCA_025134845.1 of Neodon shergylaensis. Lineage (NCBI taxonomy): Eukaryota > Metazoa > Chordata > Mammalia > Rodentia > Cricetidae > Neodon > Neodon shergylaensis. Next base: position 1,266,108 of record JABTXL010006032.1, read on the forward strand.
TTTCTCCCGCGAAGAGTCGACATGGCGAGCGACTCCCCAGCTCGCAGCCTGGATGAAATCGATCTCTCCGCGCTGAGGGTGAGCAGAACGTGTTTTTTCCTTTCTTTCTAATGGTCTGAGGCTGGGCGAGGGAACGTTCCCTGGTTTCCTATTCTGATTCCGGGGCAGCTGATGGGGTCCTAGGCTGAGCCTCTACCCCTACAGCAGAGGCTGGGCTGCCCTTGTGCTGCTTGGCTCTTCCCGAGGCTCCGCAAGGAAGCCGGTGGAGCTTATGTCAGTTTCATCTTCGGTCGGTGTAAGAGAATTGCATGAAAGGCGTGTGTGTGTGTGTGTGTGTGTGCACCCGAACAACCGTCTCCTGCCAAGGCGCTAGACCCGATTGCTCCTTGCTGCAAAAAGAATCTCCTCTAGAATAAAGGCACTGGTCCCTCAGGTTTACCAGCTACCTGCAAGATGCCATCGTGAGTCTAGCTGTCCCCACCAGCCGACCCTGCCGCTCCAAGAGGGCAGTAATTGCTGTTCTGGGCTGGGCTGGTAGATGGCAACTGACTCCCTTCCCGGGTTCTGCCTCCGGTGCGGGGGCTCAGGCTCGGCGCTTCCCTAAACGCCAGGCTACACTCACCTTTAGCTACGGTTTGAACTCAACCCTGCCCATGCCTTTCTAACTCGGTGACTGTGACCTTTCAGTTTTATGGCTGAACTTCAGCAGGTGAAAGGGACGCCTTAGCAGCTTCTCCTTACCACACCGGAACTCCCTGGAGAGACTGTGTGTGCGTGGTGAGTGTGTGCGCGCGCGTGTGTGTGTATGTGTGTGTGTGTGTTTCCCGGGTCTGTGACCAGTCCTTTGTAGAGCACCTTCCCTTCCCCCAGCTCTGCCGCTCTGCCTCTATCTTCTCCCGAAACACCTCAGACGTCGGTTCCATTGTATTGAATAAGACTTTACTGATCTAGAATCCATTTTGCTGTCGTTTGGAGCTCATACTGCCAGGAATCCCTTTGCAGCCTCGACGCTTCCCCACCCCCCACCCCTAATCCCAGCACACTCCTTCGGGGAAGGGAGCCTAGCGCTTTTGCCATTTTAATTAGATACTGCCTGCCAGGAAGGGGGTAAGAAGGGGTGGTGGCGGTGGCAGCAGCGGGGATCTGAGAAAGATTGAACACCAATCTCAGTACTAGTTTCTTCCTCTCCCGAACTAAAAATAAAATAAAGAACAAGTGCATCTGCTTGATGCCCGCCCGGAGGATAGCTGAGACTGAAGGGATGGTGTCACGTCACTGCCAGTATGGGTGGAAGGCCAGTGGTCCTCAGGAACACACTGTTGGGCTGATGCTAAATCTCGGGGCCATTTACCTGTGTTTCCTGCTCTTACCTCTTTCTCCACAGACGTTTTAAAAAGCTAGTTACCTGTCGATCGAAGTGATACTTTTCTTCGGGCTCTGTGAGCCTCTTTGCCGCCCGCCCACACCTTGACTCCTTGGCCCTTTCCTTATCTTTTGGTCCAGGGAGGTGAGGATTCAGAGAGGCAGTGCTCAGGTTGAGTACTGACTGCCCTTTGAAACGGGCTGCGGCGATAGTGGAGCAGCAAAGGCTCATTCATGCCTGAGTACAGTATGCCGTCTGTTCCTCTAATGCCCAAAGGCCACATCAGGAACCAGTGGGCAGCTGAGTGTGGGGGCTGGGAACAGAGAGGGACCTTAGCACAAGTGCATGTATAACTCCCTTTTACCCACTGCCTGCTCTTCTGCTCTGCTTGGAGCTGGGAGTTGCTGAGGGTGAGTTGACCAGGTGAACCAGTGGCCCCAGACTTGAGGAAGGAGGAGTGGCTAAGAGGTAGAGACCTGAACAATGAGCCAGGCTTGTGATTTAGCTGAGGCAGAATCTTAGCATCATTCTCCCTGACGTGATTTTTAAGTTGGGGAGTGGGAGACTGCCTTCTGTGGGCAAGCTTTTCTGAGATGCCAAGAACAGAACCTGTCATCACAGCTACTGGATTCCCACTCAGGGAGACCTGTGCCCTGTAACCTGTATTTGGAACAGACAGATTTGCATGATTCACTGGGATTGCTCTTTGTCACCCAGGAACCTCAATGAGTTCTCTGCCTGCACTGGGGTATGCAAAGAGCTAGGACAACAGCTACTCTCAGGGCCTGGGGAGCTGCTGGCTGGAAGACTTATGCAGATGGGCAGACAGTTGTACTCAGCAGGCCTGGGCACTTCAGGCAGTCTTGTGGTGGGTGAGGCGTGCAGGTAGGTTTCTCTCCCAGGGCTAGTGGGTGGGCCGCACACACATCAGAGCGTAGATGGTGGCTGGCTCCCCAGATTTGGGGATTGCTGGTTCCTAAGCTTGCAGTTAAGCCTGAAAGTGAGCACCTCCTGAGGAAAGGCCTGACCCCTGAGATGCAGGCAAGGTCAGTGAATCAGCCTGCCAGTCCCTCTGTGATCTTGTGGCTCTTTAATGTACACAATCAATGCTCTTTGTAAACCCTGGGCTTGGTGGTTAAAAGCAGCTCCTGTCTAGAGAGGCCTTTCTCCTTCTGACTTTGGGGGCTCATTGTTCTCAGCCAGTGATCCCAGACTGGGCCCCGTCTAAAATTTCCCCAAATAAGAACAATGCTTAATTCAAACCAGAGCAGCCAGCATCAATCCCTATCATTTAAATTCTGCAAGGTTTGGGTGGTTGTTGTTGTTTATTTGTTTTGTTTTGTGCATGTGAAATGAAGTGGGGTCTCTCATTAGAAAACAGATTATCAGAATTCAATTTATTGACTCCTCATCTTAGAGCTCCTGAAGCTCAGCTAGATCTCGGGTGTTGGGTCGGGCGCTGTTTCATAGCCGGAAGCTAGAAGAGATCTGGAGAACACGGGTCCCTTCCCCTCATGTATCCTTTGGGAGACTGAAGCCCAGAGAGGTGAAATCTGTTGTCCAAGGTCACACAGCCAAAGGGGAGATAAAAGTAGCTGAAGGAGAGAACCTATGGTTCCTGACTCCTCCATCTTCCTAGATGTATTATCTATACTTGAAAAGGAAATCAGTGAAATGTTTTCTGCTTGGGGCAGGGGGCAAGAGAAGTGATTTGATCAGGGTCAAGGAATATTCTTTTCTTGAAAGTGGAAAACCTGCTCGAAGCAGAGAACTTATCAATGCGAATGACCAGAGCTATTAGGCACCTTTGAAATTTATCTGTCTAGCCTTCTTCCATTCCCTTCTTTGCAGGCAAATGGCAATCTAAATCACGCAGGACAGATGGCAGTCCTGCATGGACAGCTTCTCTCAGTAGCCCGTCTCCATCTGAACATGTCCCAAGGGGTCCGTCCAGACACACACATTACTCTGTGTGTGAGCTTTCTGGCCTCCATGGCTGCTTTGTGCAGTGGCTGTCGATGCGGATATTACATATAGTATTATAGTCATAAACTCTACCTATGTGGTGTATGAAAATGTGTATACATACACAAGGAATACTGCAAACAATCCCCTTATTCAGACCTGGGCTTGAGTCAAGCCTGCTTCAGACCATCCCTATATTAGAAGATGAAATTATCCCCCATGATGCTCTGTTGCCTATGAGGGGAGCTCAATCCTGAAAGCTTTTTGGAGATTACTATGTTTCTGAACTGGAGCACATGGACTCTCTTCAGCTTGGCCCACGGTGCCAGCTTTTCAAGATCAGGGTACTAATCTTATACTTTAGCTTGGGGCAGGACTCAGGCATACTCCTCTACTTGAACAAAATTAGACAAAATTAAGCCCACCATTCTCCACCCCTCCATGGCTTTCTGGACTAGCCACTCTCTCTCCTCCTTCTCTTCTCCTCCCCATATGTGTGTGCAGTGTAAGCGTATGGAAGCTGATATATGCATGTGCACAGGTGTCATGCATGTGTGTGTGTGCATGTGATCGGAAAGGCCAGAGGTTGAGGTCAGGTGACATTCTCTATTTTTCTGTACCTTTTTTAAAATTAAATTTATTTTTTTATATTCATGTATGCCCGTGCACAATGTGCCTTCTGGGACCCCGCAGAGGCCAAAAGTGGGTGTCTGATCCCCTGGAACTGGAGTAAAAGATGGTTGTGAGTTGTCATATGAGAACTGAACCCAGGTTCTCTGAAAGTGCAGCTCCCCAGGCCCCCTCTGCTCTCACTAGACCTGGGACCCACCGATGGAGCAATGCTAGCTTGTCACGAAGTCCCAGGAATCTTCCTGTTTCCACTCTACCCCCATTTCCATCACTGCCGCAGACAGCTTTTCAGTGTGCGGCTGCTGGGGATCCAAACTCAGGTCCTTATGCTTGTGTGGGAAGCACCTGATCAACTGAGCCATCTCTCCAGTCCCTAGCCATTTCTCTCTCCATCAACACCCAGACTGAAAAATTAATCTTGTTTGGAAAGCTTGCATGCATGTCTTGACTGCAGTCTTCATGCCTGTGTTACTAGGCGTGTGAGGTTTACTTCTTGCCTCCTCATAAGGGGTTTGTCAAGGGCCGTAGAGTCATTTGAATTTAGATGCGTCATTAATTAAAGAAATGATCGGATGGGTGAATGAATGGATGTGTATATGCAGTAATGAATGCGTGAGTGAATGATTGGGAATGGCCACAAGCTTCTGGATTCTCTGTGTATATCCCATAAGTTCTGTGATTTGGGTTGTGCCACTTGGGTGTCACAGGACAAAGATGGAATATCAACCATTTGTCTTCATTACCCTGGATTCTAAAATCAAATATTTTAGGGTAGAGCATTTAAGTCACAAAGAAACATACAAATATGTCATTAGAGAGAATTTTATGGGTAACTCAGGCTCACCAACATTTGATCCCAGTGACTACATCTAGTAGAAAATGCAGAAAAATGTTTTTTGTTTGTTTTTGGTTTTTGAGACAGGTTGTTAAGAAACAGCCAAGGATAGTGTGGAACTCATTTTGTAGCCTAGACTGGCCTTAACTGCAAATACGTCTGCCTTAGCCTCCTGAGTGCTGGGATTACGGTGTGTGCCACTATGTCTGGTTTAGAAGGCACATCTTTTAGTGTATGTAAGTGCACATGTGTCCATGCCTGTGGGGGCCAGAGGTTGTTATCAGTTTTCATCCTCAGGGTTCTTCATTGAAGGTGCCTCTTTCAATAGCATTGAGACAGACTAGCTTATGTGCTCATGTAGCCTTGTACACATCTCTCAGGTCCTCGGTTGAGCTTGGTTCGAGGATAAATATCCATTCCAGAGGAGAAAGGACATCCAGAAGCCTTTTAAAGATTACTATGTTTCTAGACTAGTATCAGTCATTGGCCTTATTTATGAAAACAATTTCTCTTTCTTGTCTTTTTTCCTATTCTGTGTGGATGACCCATTATTTAAATGCAAACACCTTTACTATGTCATATCTTTTCATAGTTTTTCTTTTTCAGAGGGCATGGAGTGGAGTGGACACTTAAAAAATGATACTCTAATAGCCCAGTGCTTAAAAGCTGGCCAGGGGTCTCTTGGGTCTTAGAGAATTCTTGAAACATTATTAATTCATTACCCCAGAGCACTTAATTAAATTTGGTCTAAAATAGGATTTTTATAAAGTTGCATGGATTGAGAACAGTATCCTAAGATGGCAGGGGCACAGCAGTTTCCCTCTTGATGAGTTTGTTGTTTCCCTAAGACTTTGAAAGGTATCTTCTTTGCAACAACATGGCCTCCTAATAAGACAGGATGCAGCAAGGGCTGGAGAGATGGCTCTGCTGTAAAGAGCACTGGCTGCTCTTCCAGAGGATCTGAGTTCAATTCCCAGCACCCACATGGCAGCTTATGATTGTTTGTAACTCTAGTTCCAGGGAACCTGACACCCTCACACAGACATGCAGGCAGTTGAAACACCAATGGATCCAAAAGAAAAGAAAAGGGGGGGGGGTGCAGCAATAGTTAGCAGGAAAACAGTGGAATAATCAAACATTTTTGGTAGTCATTATTAACAGGATTAATCTTTAATACAAAGTCTAATACAAGTCTTGATTTTTGCTGTTTGCATAATTATCTTCTTAGAAGGTCATAGTTTATTTCATCGAAGAAAGCGTTTCAGATGCTTTGTCTTTATCAAGAATCCTCCCCATCCCCTTATCTCTAAAGCTCTTTGAAAGCTTGTCATTTTGAGTCTTGCTGGTTGGCCCTTTCTTCCTTCTGCTCTGAAATGAGTTCATGTCCTTCCTGCTTTGACACCACTCTCCTTTGAATGGGAGCAGCCTTCCAGGGCTGCTGTGATGGCGGCCATGCCCACCTGAATGCAGCCGTTCGCTGTGCTTCTGAAAGAATTTGGGATACCTGGAGTCTGAGAGCTGCCTGAATGTCACATTGCTGCTTCCATCCTGGGGGTGGGGGGCAGGGTGTAGTTCTCTTAGAAGGAAATCTAAGCTAGTTTGTTCGCAGTATGCTGAGAATTTCAAGAAAATCTCCATGATATTAGTTACTTAAATGTTCTTCTGCATGTATAAATGTGAGGTTTCTATGGGGAAAGTTAGAGAAACTGGTGGATGGTTTCTTCCACTTTGATTTGAAGTTTGCTGCCTCCAGAAAAAGATAATGCCCCTATCTCTTCCTATTTATCCAGACTGAGACCAGCTGTCCCAAGATACCCTGAATCCGGAAAACATATTTTCCTTCACTCCAAGTATAAATATTCTGAATATCTATTGTTGAATCTGCTTATCTTCACTCTTCTCTGTAGCTTCTGTAATGACTCCCTCCTGGGCAACACGCATGACAAGACTCACTTCCTATGTCTCCACCCCCAGCCTTCCTCTGATCAGCCTCTTCATGGTAGCCACATCTGTCTTTTAAAGCATGTTTTCTTTCTGGTCATCCCTTTTTACCAAGCCTTCCCTGGCTTTCTAGTTTATGGAGCAAAGTCTGCACTTCAGCAAGGAGTCTAAACTAATTGCCATTCAACTGGGTCTACCACCACAGCCCTTCATTCTAATAGCCAGCTTCCTACTGACACAGAGAACAATTCTTCCACCTTATGGATGCCTTTAGAGCACATCCTACCTTATTGCCTTCCAATAATAAACATACACCAGCTACTATTTCCAAACAATTGTTCCTGTTTTTTCTCAAGTACACGTTCTCTCTGACAGTTACAGATCTGACCCAATGCCTGTCTCATAATACTCAGATGTGCCTTCCTAGATTACAGCTACTGGACAGTGAGCTTCCTGAGAGCAGAGAATGTTGGATCTCCCTGGGGATTACCTCCAGGAGTTTTCACACAACAAAACAATAAATACCATATTCACAAATATACATGAACAGTCCTATAGAGGGTCTGGAGGTGGTGCTGCCTACAGAAGATACAGAAACTCCAGAAAAGCAGTCCCATGCTGGCCACAGCACAGCCTCAGGGAACATGCATTCAATTACACCCCGTAGGTGGCATGACTCTAGGGGATGACTTTTATGGAGGGTACAGCTCCAATGGATGCCTGTTACATACAGTGCAATTTCAGAAACAGTAATCATGAGAAATACAATGACAAGTCCTGTGTAGGAGAGTCCTTGTTTCTAGAATTTTCTTATCACGAAAATTGCTTCCATTTTCTCCATATTCTGTCTTGAGAGATTTCATATTCTGAGGGTTAGAATCTAAAGGCTGGTGTGTGCACAAATGTGTGTGTGTGTGTGTGCGCACACACACACTCACACCAAGGTGTTTCAGTTTTTAAAAACATCCTTGTGATATTTAGGACAGCAATCTTCATTGAAAAATAATAACAGGTAGGAAGGGTTTTATATCTGGGAAGTCACTATAAAATGACCTTGAATATTTATCCTGACGAAGATAGAAGGGTGGAAGGGGATTGGGAGAGGGTGGGAGGTCTGTACTGGTTGACTTTTGTCATTTTGACACAAATCTAGATATATCTGGGAGGAGGAAATCATTCCTATAGGCAAGTCTGTAGGGCATTTTCTTGATTTAAATTGATGTGAGCAGCCCCACATCCTTGGAGGCAATGCCACCCTCAGGTTGGAGGTCTTGGATGGTGTAGGAAAGCAGGCTGAGCAAGTCTGGGGTGCAAACCAGTATGCAGTGTTCTTCTCGGCCTCGTCCTTCAAGCATTGTCTTGCTTTCCCTCAATGGACTCAGGATATGTATGCAAAGAAACCTTTTCCTCCTTGAATCTGCTTTTGGTGATGGTCTTCATGAAGGCAATAGAAAGACTTATGGTGTCAAGCTGGAGCATCCTTGTGACATGGCAACAACTTTTTCCAGATAGTGTAGTCTCAGTAGACAAGACAAAAGCAACAGTCTTTTATCATGTAATCTTGGAAGTCATACATCAGGACTTCCTGCTATCTTGTCTGTAATTCAGGTTAGCCCTAGTCAGTGCGGAAGGACTCCCCTACATGGAATCACATTGCCAGACAAGCATAACCACATGTCCTCCAGAGACTGCCTAGCACAGAGGTTTTCTTTGACGTGTTATCTCTTCATATTGTGAGAGCAATGTGCTGCCTGAGAGGCAGGTCATTGCTACACACCTCATAGTCACTCCATCTTTGACTATTTTACTCAGGGTTATATTGTCTTTAAAGCAATTACAACTATTTAGAATAAAAAAAAATATATGTGGACCCCACTGGGTCAGAAGCTTTGCTTTCAAAGAGAGCTTGCCATATGTATCATTCCTGGTGTTTAGAGCATTGTCTGACCCAGGACACACGATAAATAGTAAGTAAGTGTTGTCCAATTTGTGAAGTTAATTATTTTGTGTATAAAGGATCATATTTAGTCATGTTGCCTCACACATCCAGAATAATTGTGTGCCAGTTTCTGGTAAAAGTAGAACACAAGATAAAGCCACTGAGTCATTGAACTAAGGAGGTATGAAATGCAAACCCAGGGGTGATTGTGTTTGGATATCTGTTTACACATCTGTCCATCAACCTTCCTTATCTAGTGCTTAGTGATGCAGCTTACCTCTTTTGTAAGTAGGCGCTGGAGCTCAGAGGAGATCCTTCTCTTGAAGGATGAAGCCTCACAAGCAGAGCTGGGATCCTGTTATTCTACATCACTCAACTGGTTTGCTAATTTCCAGGTCATCTTAGAGAATCTATTTTTCCTAAAGTCCAAAAATAAACTTGGAAAAGTGTGGCTACAAAGATGCTTGCAAAGTTGTTTTTATGTAGAAATAAAACATCTTAATTGTTAAGTGGTCATGTTTGTGTAACTATGGGATAGAGGAAAACGCAATTATGTTAACCATATAGTCAGTAACTACCTATACAGTGTAAGCTCACAGGTCAGGAGGCTAAGACAGAATGATTAAAAAGCCCAGTCTGGACACATCAGAGACTTATTTTAAAACAAAGGAAGTTGGGGACCTGGGGACATGTGCCTCAGTTGTAGGGGGCTTGCTTAGTGTGAGCAAGGTTCTGGACCCTGTCTCTCTCACTGCATAAGTCAGAAAGCAACTCGATAGGTGAATGAATAGCTAATATTTTTGTGCCAGGAGAGTCGAACTTTAAGAGCTTGAAATATGTGCAGCAGCCAGCTCGTGTGTTTGCAGGATGGCCCAGGGGTTCCAGTGTCCCCAAATGCAGACTAAACGTGGACAAAGACTGCTGAATTGTTAAAGAAGCAACTCTTTCTCTTCATATCATTAAAGCAACTCATGGTCACTACAGAAAATTTTGCAACAATGAACAAGCAAAAAGAGGTTCCATTTGGTTCGCATGATAATCTCTGATATACAGATTAGTAATTTTCTCTACGTATAGCTAAATAAAAAGCTTTAAAAGAATTAAGATTATATTTTGTGTATTAGCTTTAACCTGTTAAGTAAACTTAGTTGTCATTAGGGCCTCATGGTTTAGGCCTGTAAGCTCAGCTACTTGGAAGGCTGGGGCAACATGATTGTGAATTCAAAGTCTGCCTGAGCTACAAACTGAGTTCAAGGCCAGCATGGGTAGCTTGGAGAGAGACTGTGTTTCAAAATAAAAAAATAAAAAGTTGACTGAGGATATAGGGCACTGGTAGAGTGCAGGCAAGACACTCAATTCCTTACTTGCAAAACAAGCAAGCAAGCAAACAAAGTTAGTAATCAAGCTTTCCCCATGCTATTGATGATTGTCTCTAGATGATTTAAAAAAATCCTTGTATAGGTTTGAATGAAAATGGCCCCCATAGGCTTCTAGGGAGCAGCACTACTAGGAGGTGTGGCCTTGTTGGAGTAGGCGTGGCCTTGTTGGAGGAAGTGTATCACTGTGGGTGTGCTTTGGTGATTCAAATGCTCAAGCCAGGCCCAGTGTCTTTCTTCCTGCTTTTTGCTGATCCAGATGTAGATAGAACTCTTGGCTTTTTCTCCAGCACCATGTCTGCTTGTGTGCTACCATGCTTCCTGCCATGATAGTGAACTAAATCTCTGAACCTGTAAGCCAACCCTAATTAAATGTTTTCATCTATAAGAATTGCCATGGTCATGGTGTCACTTCACAACAATAGAAATACTAACTAAGAAGCTGGGCGGTGGTGGTGCACGCCTTTAATCCCAGCACTCAGGAGGCAGAGGCAGGCAGATCTCTGTGAGTTCGAGGCCAGCCTGGTCTTGAAGAGCTAGTTCCAGGACAGGAACCAAAAAAGCTACGGAGAAACCCTGTCTCGAAAATAAAAAAATAAATAAAATAAAAAAAAAACAGAGGTATTACTTAAGGTATTTTAAAGTTACATAAAACCAGCAGAATTCAGGCATAAATAGCACTTGGAAAATAATTGGGCAGTTTCTCAAAATGCTAACTTATGATTTAAGTCAGCAATCTACTTCTAGTATATGCCCAAGTTAAAACACATATTCATATTAAAATATGTATGGATCTTTAATGTAGCTCTGAGAAGGAAGCTAATCTCCTATCACTTAATGAATAAGTAATATATAGTTTATCATTTGTGCATAGCTTTTCATTGTCAGCTTGACTCAGCCTAGAGCCATCAGGGAAGAGGGAACTTATATTGAGGGATGTCCCAGATCAGGCCTGTGGACATGCCTGTCTTGATTGAATATTGATGTGAGACGGCCTACAATGGGTATTGTGGGCAATACCATCCCTAGACCATGGGTCTGGAAACCCATGTGTAAGAAAGCATGAGCCAGCAACTAGACCATGGCTTTTGGTTGAGTGCCTGCCTTAGCGTCCCACAGTAATGGACCATGACCCAGAACTATCAGTCTAATAAACCATGTTTTCCCCTAAGTTGCCTTTGATCATGGACTATCATAGCAACAGAGGGCAAAGTGGAACACCGTATGATGGACCAGCCACAGGTAATAAAAGAAAGCACTGATTTGTGCTACCACACGGCTGAACATTAGCCTAGTGAAAGAATCCGCAACACCTGTTGTATGACTGCATTTCTGAGAAATTTCCAGACTGGGGAAGTCCATGGAGAAATAATGGATTAATAATAATTAATTAATATTAATAACTATTAATAATTTAATGGTTGCTGGAGCTGATGGAGGGAGAAAGTGACTGCCCATGGTCTAAATGGTCCCATTCCTATTCACCTATGTAAATACAGTAAAAGTCATTGTCTACTGTTTGAAGTAAATCTCAAAAACACTCTTATTGAGAAAAAACACACACCAAGTTGACAAGTATCTCTGTCTTTAACATTCCTCATGGCTGATCTTGTTTCCCCAAAGCTCCTAACCACTTTATTTTCCATATGATTTTCAAGTCATATCATTTTATTTATAAAGATTTTAGTATTCATCTGAAAGAATCATATCTAGAACTGTTATCAAGACTAAAACGTTTAGTATATAGTAGACTTTTAATCAATGTTTAATTTTTTACTCATGTTTTTAAACTATTTAGAATTTAATTGCTAAAATGTATTGTAGTATTTCTATTGACAAAGTTTGAGGCTTTTAAATCCTTATAAATATTATTTTATAAGAATTTTTATAAATAAATTTTTCTGTGCGTCCCTTTCCATAGAGTAATTTTTTGGAAGTATAATTTAGGGTAAAAGTATGAAAGTTCTCAACCTTGCTAAATTCCTTTCCAATTTCCTAGTATGTATATAGTATCATTTGCAAACAAATATGAAAACTTTAGAAAAGCCAATTAATTTACCACAAGAAAGTCACAGAGCTGCCAAATGACTGAGAATATGACCATCTAGGGGCTCCAAAGTCACTCCCACACTGGGACCCACTTGGCTGTCATTTTATGGATGACCCTGCTCATGAGGCCAGAACTAGTTGTAGAACGTGGATTTTAGCCTCAGTATTGCATACACGTTTCATCTTTGAGGATCATAGTAGTGCTGTTAGGAATCACTTTCCAGGAGTTTCTTCCTTATGATGCTGCTATTTTATCCAACACCAACCCAGAACGCGAACCTGATCACACAGTTTATGTTCTTTGAGGATTAGCACCGCCCTCCCTATGCAGCGCGCAAAGGAGATGTTAACAGAATCGGCCGTGTTTGGGAAATGCTCAAGCAAGTTTGCTTTAGGTGATTTGTGGTGTCAGACTCACAGGTTTGTCCTCTGGGGTCAGGAACTGGGGAAAGCATCTGGGGGTTTGACACAAGATCACAAATGAGCCAGAAGCCAGCAGAGGACAGGGGCTGTTTTCAGGGCTTTAGCTCCCAGACAGTTACTTAAAATCTTTGGTTATAATGTTTTTAAAAATAAGAACTTAGGTATTGTAAGATTACAGTAGAAGGTTTTAGAACACACTTGAGGTGGAGAATTTGTCCCAGGTAAGGGCATAAGTTTGATCATCAGCAGTGCAAGAAAAAAAAAAA
>JABTXL010006032.1:1278904-1291481 GCA_025134845.1 Neodon shergylaensis
AGAGAGAGAGAGAGAGAGAGAGAGAGAGAGAGAGAGAGAGAGGGAGGAGAGAGCTTGCATTCTGGAGTCCACCCTGATACTCCACCTGGTCTTTAAGTACGAAACTATTAAAACTGAAACAACTCTATGGCTGTCAGTCTTGCGGGGCCAATTGCTTTGATTTACTGAATTTTATGAGCCATCCCTCGCTTTAAAATACCTACAAATTATCTATGCCCCGGGTAGAATGCAGAGCTTCACATGGCCGCGGTTTCATCAATTTACCTCTAGGTATTTCGGAGCTGCCTGTAATCAAGTTACAGCAGGGAAGTGGGTGGGATGGGCTGTAAGCATAATTGCAAACTGTATTTAAACAATAATAATATTTAGCGTTTGTGGGGTACCTTATATCTTCAAAGTAGTTGCGAACATTATCCAATTAAACACCCTCTCTGATTATAATCTGGATAGAAAATGCAGTTAAATCCAGAACAGAACCATGAGAAATGTCCACATTGGGAGTTGGTGCTAACTGTGTTTTGGAAAGCAATGCCATGCTAGGCGCTTAGAGAGTGGGGTGTTCGGGGATGCTCGGTTAAGCCTGAGGGTGGCTTTGGCATATACCGCACTCTCTCAGTGCCCTTGCTTGACCCAGCTGGTTAAAGCTGGTTGGAGCGATCTGCTCATGTCAAAACCCATATCAACTGTGACTTTGGTCCTCCGAGATCTGGAACACAAGCAACATGAATTTAAAAACGAGGTCCTCCATTCTAGTGTGTGCCCTGGCCTAAGACCAAGCTGCTGTAGTAAGTTAGATGAAGTAGTGAAGGGCACTGAGGCGTGGCTGTGTCCTGTGGCTTAGTAATTTCTATCTGGAAGTAACAGAAGAAATGGCACAGTAGGCTACATCATAAAGAAATTCATCAAAAAAACGGAAACACCTCTAACGTCTCCAGCTTGACTGTGTTAAATACGTCTCACTATGTAGGACCTGCATCTGAGTACTGTCTCCTTGTAGGTATAACTCAGGTTTGCTGGATTGGATAGTGAGCAGAACAAGACCCTGTGCAGCCTACCCAGCAGTCTCAGAGACCTCAGCTTTGGCAGAATCTCAGGAAATGGTGTTCTATGCACTATGATTTATCCCTACTCCCACTTTACTTGTAGTGCATGTGTGTGTGTGTGTGTATTCGTGCTATAGTCATGTGTGTGGATTTGTGTGAGGGGTATGTGTGCAAGTGTGTGGAGGGAATCTTCCCACCTTATGTTTTGTGACATGGTCTCTCACTGAATCTGAAGCTCACAAATTCAGCTAGATGATCAGCTAGGCTGATGAGCAACTGTTGCTAGGTGTCCCCCTGTTCCCACCGCCCCAGTTCTGGCAGTATAAATGCACGCCACCAGGCCTGGCTTTGTCTGCGGTGCTGGGAATTAAACTCAGATGCTCATGGGGGCAGAGCAGGCACCAAGTACCTTACTGACTGAGCCATCTCCTTGCTAATGTTAGTTCAACTGATGAGTTTATTCAAGACACAGAAAAACCCTAGCCTCTCTTGCTCAAAGAGATGGAACCTTTTGGTGTCAATCTCTGCATGGAAATGTGGATTTAATTTAAAGCCCCAGTAGGTGTTGGCATTTGCCTGGAAGCCAAAGCGTGGAGGGGCGGGACGGAATCCTGGGCCAGCAATATAACTCAGTGAGTCAAGGTACTTGTTGCTAATCTGACCAGAGTTCAACCCTGGAACCCACATGGTGGAAAGAGTGAATTGGCTCTTGAAAGTTGCCCTTTGACCTCTACACCCATGTGTACATGTTCATGTGCACACACACACACACACACACACACACACACACATATATATATATATATATATATATATATACTCACACATGCACACAAAATCAATCAATCAATCATTGAATCACGCAATCAATTGTTGTAAAGAGGGAATCAATACTTACATGTTCTTGACCTTACTTCTATTTGCAGACTGTGATAATTGTTAATTGTCAACTTGACCCAGCCTAGAGACACCTGAGAAGGGGATCTCCATTAGGGATTGTATAGACCAGGTTGACCTGTGGTGTGTCTGTGGGGTGCTATTTTGATTAAACTAATGGACGTGATAAAACACACCCCTGTGAGTGGCACCATCTTTTCAGCAGAGGATTGTGAACTGGGCAAGAGAGGAGAATGCAAGGGAGCAGCCAAAGTGCATGCATTGCTCTCTGTTCCTGATTGTAGATGCAACTTGACCAACACCCTCTAACTCCTGGACTGCGGCTTCCTACTGTAATGGACTATAACCTGCACCTGAGCTGAGATAAAGCCTCTCTCTCCTAAGTTGCTTTTTGTCAGCTTTGGTTTTTTTGGTTTTGGTGGCACTGGGGTTTGAACCCAGGGCCTTGCATGTGCTGGGCAAGCATTTCACTATAGTGCTGCATCTCCAGGTCTAGTCAGGGGATTTTTCTCACAGCAGCTGGAAAAGAACTAAGACAGAGCTCACATCATTGCTGCTTTGTTTGTTTGTTTGTTCTAGTTTTTGTTTACACCAGGAGAACAGAATGTATCTGCAGAAAGCTAAAGGCTTTCCCTATTGAGAGAAGCCAGTGAATTTTATTGTAACAACTGATAAACACTTCTCTGTCAGTCACAGAAATGTCCCATGCTGTTGTTCCGTCCCCAGTTGTTAGATAAGCAAACTGGTTATGTTGCATGTCTGCTTGTGTGGAGGGAATTTGGTGCCAATGATGGTTCTCAAAGCAGGTGTCCATACAGCTTGACAGGGACTATGTGTTTTATTTACACACTGCTAGGGAAGTTGCTTTTGAAAAGGCCAGTTGAGGACCTCTTCTTAGGACATGTTTATGACAAGAAAAAGAGATGGTCAGACAGAAGAATAAAAATCTTGTTAAAGATGATTCTGTCTTCCCCATTATTGGTGACTTGGGAGAAAGGTCCAACTTTCTTAAGTACTGGAATTCAGGAAGTGAGTTGCTCAACCATTTTTGTCAAGACTGTTAGCTGCTCTCAAAGTGGGGAGCATCTTCAGTCCCCTACAATGTTGGAACACAGGAGGGAACGTTCTCTTCTAGTGGCAGTGACTTCACTGGGGCCTGAGCTGGATTCCCTGTCTCCTCTGGTACTTGTGATGTCTGTAGAAATAACTCAAACCATACAAACAGGGCCGAGTATAGAATAGATCATATTCCCAAGGGGCGAAAGTGGATAATAGCCAAAGAGGCCACTGTACCAAACTACATTTTAGGCAGCGCTTCTACTATTTCTAATGTCTGCCTATGGGGCTGAGTTTGTAGCTCAGTCGGTAGAGTGTGCACTCTTCCTTAGATCCCCAGTACCATGCAGATCAGCTGAGGTCATACACACTTTCCATCTCAGCACCTGGAGGCACACAGTGAAGGAACAAGGTCATTCTCAGGAAGTTCAAGGCCAGCCTGGTCTACATGAGACCCTGTTTCAAAATAGTGACAACAGAAATGCCTGCCTAATGTCTGCTATGTTTTTCTTATATGTGACTAACTACCTAACAGCGATGTCATAGTCCTTGCCTAAAGAAATTATGCATTTCAAACCACTTCAAGCCATTTGCAGGGTTGGAGAATGTTTTGAGTTTGGTCAAGTGACTTTTCACTTGAACTCTGAAGACACAATGGACACACAGCACTCTGGGTGTCAGGAGCCTGATGGTTCTGGTTCTGGGGCCTAGAACACTTACCAAAGTCAAAACTGAGTACTGCTTTTTCCTTCCGAAATCCCTAGTTCTCCCTCATCTAACAACTGGCCTAGAATCGGGCAAGGAGAACTCCATTTTCTTTATGGAAAGACAAAAAGAGACCTGTGTTGCTTGCTTGGACTCAGTACCCAGGCCTGCCTGGAGCAGGCATGATCCAGGTGTGTTCAACCTGTCTCCTAGAAAGGCTATAAATCTGGCCCAAGAAAATCATAAACTTACTTAAGTTATGAGACTGGAGTGCCAGACTATATTTTGTAACTCGACTGCATGCTACTCAAGCATGAACTTTGTAGATGGCCATGTCATCATGCCATCATGTCTAAAGTCTGGACATGCCTGGGACTTTTGGTCAGAACGGTAGTCTGTTTTATCAGGGAGCACTTGGAAGATGTAACCTCCGCGAGCAGTTGCCGTAGCCATTATTCCTGGAATCTAATCCATTTTTGTTTAGGGAGGAGACTATAAGTGTGAGATTTAGAAGGCTGCACATTTTAGAGGACGGACTGGAGGAAGAGGAGCAGTGTTCCTTTAAGTCTTCCTAACTCCCACTTGCTCTTTGTTTTCCTTGAGTGACTGAAATCTTAGGGGACCTGACCAGCTGAGTACCTAAACCTCCCTGTAACCAGCTGCACCAGAAACTGGTATTGCTTTAGGTCCTCACTGCCAGGAGCAAAAAGGGGTCCTCCCCAGAGGAAGCACCCCTTAGAATGCAGAGAACTATACAAGTTCAGTGGAAAAGGGTGATATTTGAAATAAGACCTTACTGACGCAGAGACCAGGTTCCAGATAGTGGTGAGCTCTCTCTGTGGGAAGAGAGTGCAAGCTACGCCAGGTCTCTCCAATTCATGTGCGTGTTCCTAAAGTGATGGATTTCTGTTAACCCAACACAAACTAGAGTTATCTGAGAGGAGGGAGCCTCAATTGAGAAAATGCTTCCATAACATTGAACTGTAGATAAGCCCGTGAATATTTCCTTAATTAGTGATTGGTGGGCAGTGCTGTCCCTGTGGTTGCATCCACAGCAGATATAGAGATGAATTTAAAGGTTCAGCAGATCTTGGAATATAGATAAACTGGTCTACTTTTGTATTGCAGATGGGATAATAGTGTGGGCCAGTACCCGGGAAAACATTTGGGCTTATTTTTGAAAAGATCAAATGGAAACTTTGTATGTGACCTAGTGATTGCAGTTCTAGTTACCAACATAAACAACGTGAAAATGTACAGCCTTTTAAAAGTGAGCACACGCTTGTTCCCAGTAGAGCTGATTCATATCAATGAAAAGGTGGCAAAACCACTCAAATATCTTCCAGCGTACATAAAGAGCAATACAATGTGATTCCACGAGATGGAATACTAGTTGGCAATAAAAATAAAGTGTGGATACATACTATCATGTGGAAAATATCTTTTAAAAATTCTACAAAAGCAGGGAAATACAAACACTGCCCTTTGTGTGATTCTGCTTGCATGCCTCTCCCAGAGAAGGCGAATCCAGACAGAAAGCAGGCCAGTGTTAAGACCAGGCTGCAGGTGGGCATGATGGGTCTCTTTAGAGTGACTAAGTGTGATAAGATGACACGAGCCAGTTTGGTGGCCTCTAAGTCACACCTGAGTCAAGGGTAAAGACAGATGTGCTATGCCAGGTGTTGCTTTCCATTAGGGCCAGCTCCACGTGGGCAAATCCCCGTCAGACCGCGAAGTGGCATTTCTAGGAAGTTCACTTCTTCACCACCTGGAGGGGGCAGACTCTGGGGCCACCTTCTGGTTTCATGTGTGTGTGTGTGTGTGACTGCACATGTGTAATATTTATTCTATTGCATATGACATTCATAATGTTGGCTGTATTAGCAAAGGTGCAGCTTATCCAAAGGTAGAATGCTGTGTCCTGTTGAGGGTCCCCACCTGCTACCAGCGGTGTCACAAGGGCACTCCACATTTTAGAATTTATTTAACCTAGAAGAGTTAGATTCATCACTTGCCACTTTGTGTGAAGTTCAATGATGTTTGATGTCCGCCTAGAGATTCTAGGAGGACAAGCGGTTCAGAGCAGTCCCTTTCATCGAAGCAAAGGGAGTTTCCAGTGCTACAGTGTTACCCGATGGAAATCACTGAAAGATTGCAAGGAGTAGCAATCCCAAGGAGAAGAGGGGGTTTGCTCTGTTAGTCCAAGGAAGCTGTTGCAGACGGTAGCAGCCACTGGGGTCCAGAACCCCTGAGAAATGAGGGAAGAGGAGGCTCATGGTGTTCAACAGCTGGGGCAGAGCTGGAGAGGAGCCTGGTGCCAAGGACCCCTGTGATATTTCCTCCAGGCCGGCATAGTCTCGAACAAGGCATAGAGCTGCCTGCAAGGCATGGATATACTGGAGAGGGAGGGAGGGAGAACTCACTGTAGAGTAATTAGATGGCAGAAGGACCTTAGTGGCTGTCTGTGCCAGGTACTGATGGAGGGAGGGCCTGGCAGGCAGGTGGTTTAATTAAGGGGTTTACACCTCAGTTAGGATAGAGCTTCCATACAGTGAACTGGTCATCAGCTTTGCAGCTCTTAGATCACAGGAACACATGACGGTACTCAGATTGATCCGTAGTGATTTATACAGCAAGGCAAATGATAGCAATACTTATATATTACTACGATAGTAATAGCTTTATTATGCATCACTTATATTCATGTTATTGCAATATTCCACATGTTATAAAAGGTACAGATAGTTTATACCATTCGCCATGTGACAAGCACTGAACTCACCATTTTAATAGTACTGAGTTGTCTTATTGAAGTCACATTTTGTAGCGATGTACTATTCTAACTTTCCAGGGGTAGAGACAGGCATTTCCAAAATGATAATCTCTGGTTTTGAACCTGGGTTTGGTTGCTGGGAATAGAACTCAAGACCTCTGGAAAAGTAGTCAAGTGCTTTTAACCTCTGAGCCTTCTTTCCAGCCCAACTTTGTGCTATTGTTATACCCCACTTTCAAATGACACAGGGGAGACACCCTTTTAGGGGCAGAACTAGAGTGTGCATTCCAGGGAAGTGTGTTCTTGGTTTAGGAAGGATTTGGGACTCTGGAATTTTGATACTGTTGGAGCTGAAATGAGGTTGTGATTGAGCCTGAGCATGAGGTTGGATAATGAACTTGAGGAGCTTGGATGCAGTCAGCGCTGTATGCAGCTTGGATGCAGTCAGCGATGCAGCTTGGATGCAGTCAGCGCTGCGCGGCCTGGCTTCACCCTGATCAGGGCACACGCTCTTTTGCTTAGACACTCTTGCAGTAACATCCCAGCTGCAGCTGGCTCTCAGGCTGATCCCGTGGATAATATTAGACTCTACTTCTAGACTCTACTTTTCTCTTGCTCTGTTTATACTTTGTGTCACCCAGTTCTCTCATTTTAGAATCGTTTGACTGCATAGCCATTAGTGCCTTTGCCAACGAGATACCAAAGGGGGGTTAGTGTGGGTTGACAGCTGCGTGTCCCATCATTGGCTCAGCACAGAGTTCACAGTGGGGAACGTCTCCTGTCATCCTGGTTGGAGTCTTCCTGTTAAGCACCAAGTGGAGGGGGCACGGTTGTAATATGTTAAGTGTTCTTAACCTGAACAGGAAGGATTGTGCTCTCAGAAAACCAAACTTTGGCATAGTGTAGGGGATTCGTGAGAAATTCAAAGACCGTTGTCCCAGGCAGCACTGAACATGATTCTTGGCACTATAGAAACTTCCTAGGCCTTAGCATGAGAAGAAACAGAGAGTGGTCTTCAGGTGGTTGGCCTGGCCCACATGCTAGTTCTGTGTCCTCTTCAGGTTTCATGGTAGTTCATTAACGCAGTGTGCCGTAAACCTAAGTGTGGGCTTCGTAAGAAAGATAGGTAGATGGTTGCATGGGACAAGATGCTGTGAGTGAGAAAGTTGTTTTCACTGTATTCTCCAAGACCTTGACTTGTTCCAGCAAGAACAGAAAGATGGTCCTGTGCCTCCTCAGGATAGAGATAGTAGCTGGCCAATTAGCTAGCCTCGAACCGATGACTTCCTCTGTGTTGTCATGAGAGCATGCTGTCGGCACCCAGAGTTTTGCTAAAGAAAGTCATCTGGAACCTTCTAAAGCTTCTAAAGCTAATGATTCTCAACCTTCCTAGTGCTGTGACTCTCTAATACAGCTCCTCATGTTGTGGTGACCCCTCACTATAAAATTATTTTGTTACCACTTCATAACTGTAATTTTGCTACTGTTATGAATTGTAATGCAAATATCTGCGTTTTCACACGGCCTTAGGTGACCCCTGTGAAAGGGTTGTTAGACCCCCAGGTTGAGAACCACTGCTCTAAAGTCTACGTCTTTAGAAGTCTGTGAAAGGCACAGGTGTTTGCCCAGTGCAGGTCTTCACATGGAGTTCAAAGGCAGGGATGGTGTGGAAGGAGATGGCTCTGAGGTTTTGGATACAAGCAGGGGTTAGCCTGGTGGCTCCAAAGGAGCATGGGCCCACTGTCACCTCCTGGCGGCTGGGGGACACAGACCCCCGTGAGAGTGGTGTGCTCTGGACGGGAGAAGTCCACCTTGACCTTACTCTGGTGTTTGAGTGCACAGAGTCACAGAATCAGAGCTTCACAGCGACAGTGGCAGGCTTTATCTGTGAAGCAGGTTTCAGGGGCTGATGTAAGAGCCCCCTTTCCTCTGCCTATAATGACACGTGTATATTTCTTCTTTTTTTTTAGCTTCTAGGCTTTGGTGAGCCTCATTGAGAGTATCCAACTTTCTGTGGTCTTTCTGGCTAAAGGGGAAGAGGCTTTTTGATTCCTGGGATAGAGCTAAGTGGTAGAAGTTTTGCAACAGGTCTTCTGATTGCCGTTTCATGTAGAAATCTATCATGCCTTCCATGTTTTCCACCAAGACCCCCTTGTTAAGTTTCTTCCTTTTAAAATGTAGAGAGAGCTTGTACTTCATAGTAATCAACTGCGACTGCAAGAGACTATGGATTCATTGGATAGATTCAGCTTCTCCATTCTCAGGTGTTAATCTCTATTCAGAGATTGCCTATAACCATGGGGATTAATAGAATTTGAGCTTTCATATGCTTTGGGACAGTAATAAAATGAGTGGGAACTGACATAGATGTTGCTACACGTATCTCATTATTTAGAAGATTTTAGATAACGGGCAACCTAAGTAGTCCCGGCTGAGTGCAGCAAGGGCTCAGGTCTTCCTGTCAAGGTAGGAAGCTGAGGTCGATGTAGGCTTCCATTGCGGATCTGTGCAGAAATGGCTCACCTACAACCTGTTCCCAGGCCTTTCAAAGCCTCGAGTGTGAATGACTAATGATGGCATTGACATCGGCTGGGGTTCTCCAAATGACAGCTTGCCCGTGAATTCAGCTAGACCCTTATTTTCCCAGTTCCATAGAGTCGCCTGCAGGAGAGGTGGCCATGAGATAATTTGGGCTCATTTGTGAACTTGTATCTGATCTCATGTCTTCTAAGAGGCCTAGGTTGCAGAATGATTTAGAGGGTCCCTCCAAGTTGGACTCCCGGATCTTCAAAGTGCAACTGGTTTTATTTCTGCAGTAGCCTTATGGCTACAAAAATTACTAGGTCCAT
The DNA here is from genome assembly GCA_025134845.1 of Neodon shergylaensis. Taxonomy (NCBI): domain Eukaryota; kingdom Metazoa; phylum Chordata; class Mammalia; order Rodentia; family Cricetidae; genus Neodon; species Neodon shergylaensis. Next base: position 1,288,228 of record JABTXL010006032.1, read on the forward strand.
CACATGGGACCTAGTAAAAAAGCCAAGAGGTTTTATAAAACCAATGTCCAAGACAGTGTTTGCATAATGCAGATATATAATAAGTATTCAATACATTCAATGTCAGTATTGCTATTTTTTGTTGTTTTTTCTTTGCTCTCCTACCTCCCTCGCTTTCTCCTCTTCTACCCTCTCTCATGATCCCCACAACTCCCAATTTACTCACTAGATCTTATCTTTTTCTACTTCCCATGTAGATTAGATCCATGTATGTCTCTCTTAGGGTCCTCATTGTTGTCTAGGTTCTCTGGGGTTGTGATTTGTGGGCTGGTTTTCTTTGCTTTGTGTCTAAAAGCCACTTATGAGTGAGTACATATTATGTTTGTCTTTCTGGGTCTGGGTTACCTCACTCAATATGATGTTTTCTAGTTCCATCCATTTGCCTGCAAAGTTCAATATGTCATCATTTTTTCCCACTGTGTAGTATGGCATTGTGTAAGTGTGCTCTTTCAAAACAATTAATTTTTTTGAGAACGTTGTTCATGAACACTATATCACTGCCCAACAAACTCCCATGTTTCCCCTCCAAATTTCACGGTCTCTTCTTTACTATTTTTTATGTATGAACATACATATGTGCTCATGTATATACAACATATTGAGTCTGTTTTGCGTTGCTCATATGCATGTGTGTCCAGGGCTGACTGCGTGGGATTAGAAACCTGTGTAGGAGATTGTCCCTAGGGGAATGGACGCTCCCTCTTGCAGCAGCCTTTAGCCACCTGTGGCTCTGTCTGTAAGAGTAAGACCGATCAGATTTCCACTCTTCATGCTGCCATGCCAAGGTTGATCTTTCTACAAGAGGCCATATCATGAGATGTCATGGGGGCACTTTCTTTGTCATGCCTAGGGGACAGCAGCAACAGGTAGAGGTCCCTTGGCTCTAGCAATCACCCTGCCTCTCTTCTAGATGTTCTCAGAGCCTGGGCTGTAGGGGTTGTGTTGCTTAGATGCTTCTCTTCTATGGGGTTCTCAGAGCCTGGGCTGTAGGAGCTGTGTTGCCCAGCTGCTCCTCTTCTATGGGGTTCTCAGAGTCTCTTATATTCTGCTTTTGACCAGTCATGAATCTCTGTACTCATCTCCATCGGTGAGAGCTAAATTTATCAGCCCGAATCAGCCTACAGGATGTGTGACCGGGACTAAGTCTGGAAACTGGGATCTGCGCAGGCGCCTGGAAGACAGGAGGATTCACCAGGTGGGGATGGGTTACAGTCATCCTCACCCCATTTTTTAAAGTCTGTTTGTTAAGTGTGTTTGTACGTGTACACATATAGCATGCCATACAGTACACGCGTGGAGTCAGAGGACAGCTTGTGGAGCTGGTTCTCTCCATCTGCCTGAATGTGCTCATGGATCTCAGGTTGTTAGGCTAAGCAGCAGTCTGATGAGCCAGCTCATCAGTCCCTTAGCCCTTTACTTGTTAGCTGAGTTCAGAATTTCTTTCTGGTGTTTAGTCTTCTAACATGCTGGACAGTCCTAATGATTCCATTCTCCTTTGATGAGGGTTGTAAACATGTGTTAATTGCTGTGATTAAAAAAGAAAAGTCATGGCAAGAACTCAAGTCAGGAACCTGGAGTCAGTAACTGAAGGCAAAACTATGGAGGAACAATGCTTACTGGCTTGCTCTGCAAGGCTTCCCTAACCTGCTTTGTTACACACCCCAGGACCCCTGCCCGGGGCTGGAGCTGCTCACAGTGAGCTGGACCCTCCCCCATCAATCACAAATGAAGAAATGCAGCACAGACTGTTTACAGGCCAATCTGATGGAGGCAAATCCTCAGTGGAGAGCCCCACATATATCTAGATTTGGGACAAAACCTATCAGGGAGCAAGTCATGTGACACAAGCTGTCATCTTTCCTTCTCTCTTTATGTTTTTTGGTTTCTTTAAGACACGGTTTCTCTGTCTTAAAGATTTGGCTGTCCTGGAACCTATGTGGAGACCAAGCTGACCTCAAACTCCTGCCTCTGCCTTCTGTGTACTGGGATTAAAAGCATGCACCATCACCGTCCGATGACACAAGGTGTTTAATCAGGGAACTGGAGGAGACTCAGTAGATGCTCTTGAGAAAGTTTCCCTCCCTTTTATTTGTGAACTTCTGAAGAGACTCACCGCTTGGATGTGGACCATCTATAAAAACTGATACTTTGCTCTGGTTTGTTGCCCTGTCTGCTCATCGTCACTGTTAAGCCCAAAGAATAGCAGAGAAACCAACACAGGTGCTGTGTTGGTCAGCTTTACCTAACTATTATGAAATAGCCAAAGCTGTACATTTCCAACGAAAAGACTTTGGTTCCCAGTTCAGGAGGTTTGAGTCCAAGGTTTATTGGGCACATTGCCTTGGAACTCTGCCGAAGGAACATGTCATAGGAAGAGCACCCAGGAAGCAAACTACAGTGTGGGTCAGGAAGTAGAGTGATTGAGAGATTGGGGTCTTCCTCTCTTTCAAGGGCTAAACATCAAAAGGCCTCTTATACACCTATCTCTCAAAGACTCCCCCAGCTCCCAATCATTCTTTCTTGGGGAGAAAACCTTCATATGGACCTTTGAGGCATCCAAATAATCCAGATCAGGTTCCATAGCTGTTGACCAGCTAACCCAATGGACTCTGAAACTGACCCAACTCCAGCATCCTATTTTATACTACAATGTTTACACTGCTGGCATTCTCTTCATTGTGCTTTCTGTTACACACAGTTGCAAACAAGCAAACAAACAAAAATCTTAATTAGTACATGTTCATGTTTAAGAATGATGCAAGGGTATCAGAGTTAAGACAAGGAGAGATTACTAATATAACAATTATTAATGTAAACTTACCCATCAGAAGAAGAGCATATTAGGAGAAACAAGAGAAAATATGAAATAAACCAGAACAATATGAATGAAAGCATTTCCATCAATAATAATTCAGAAATATGGCTGGATACAAAGTAAATATATTCAATCAACAGCATTCTTTTGTAAATATTTTTTGAGGTAGGGTCTCAAATAACAAAAATTTTAGTAAAAATTCTTCAGGTCCTATATGAACAAAAGAATTAAAATTTGTCAAGAGACATAAGAAAGACGTGAATACATGCAGGTATCCCATGATCCAAGACAGTAAACACAGTGATGAAACGTGTTCTTCCCAGTACTATAGGGATGCAGTGGAAGCACCAGTGATACAGTGTGTTCTTCCCAGTACTGTAGGGATGCAGTGGAAGCACCA
>JABTXL010006032.1:1305512-1421952 GCA_025134845.1 Neodon shergylaensis
TTTCTTTCTTTCTTTCTTTCTTTCTTTCTTTCTTTCTTTCTTTCTTTCTTTCTTCTTTTTTTTAAATGTAGAAGAATCCTCCGACATTTTGTTTTTTTCCAACATTAACTTTTAACATTGAAGGAACCCTGGGTAGCTGTTTTGAAGAGTGCCCTACATTGTAGATACAGAACCTTCATGATTGTGTAGAGGTTGAAAATGTTTAGCAGATATACTTCATAGTTGGTGATATGTAACTTGTGTCAGATTGGGGGCTGTCAGGTAATTCTACATCATGTTGCTCTGTCCTACACTCAGAAACCTGAGAACTAAAGGGGGCTTCCTTGACATTCCCTTTCCCAGTTTCCCCTTCTTCCTCGTCTTCCCCTGCTCTTCTTTTATCTCTTCCCTTTCTCTTTCCCTCTTATTTTTATCCATTCCTCTCTCCTCTCTCTCCTTCTTTTCTATCCTTTTCCCACTGGGTCTCATGTAGTTTTTAAATTGTGATGTGGTGGAGGCTGGCTGTGAACTCCCAATTCTCCTGCCTCTACCCTCAGTGCTCGGATTGCAGGCACCACCACGATAATCTAGGCAATCTTCCTGTTCACTCTCCACTCACCCCCGAGGTACACATCTGGTAGAATTGTCTCAGTCAATAGTCAGTGGGCAGCAACTTGCTTGAGAATGTTGGTCCTTACTTAAAAATAAAAATAAAATCTTACAGGCTGAAAGGTATTGCCTCAGTGGCTAGTGTAGCCTGCTGTCTGGATTGAGCACGAGGCTGTTTTGGCTTTGGAAGTCATCCTTCTTTTCTTCCCCCTTCTTCCTTTCCTTTGTTTATCTCTTTAGCTGCCTGGAATCTAACCCCAAACCTTGCTTATGCCTAGGCCTACACCTAACACTGACCTGTAGCCTCAGCCTCTTTTATTGTTTACATTTTTATTCTATTATCTTGAAAGAGAGAGAGACAGAAAGAGAGAGAGAGAGAGAGAGAGAGAGAGAGAGAGAGAGGCAGAGAGACACAGAGAGAAACATGGAGATAAAAAGACAACTTGCAGGAATATTTTCTTTGCTTCCACTTTGTCGGGCCTGGGGATTGGTTTAAATTTTCAAACTTGATGTCAAGCACGTTAAGCTGCTCAGCCATCTTGCCTATCATATTTCTATTCTTTTAATTTAGTATTAGAATCCTTTCAAGTGGATTTTAACAGCGAAAGTTATAGGATGTTTTTCTTCCTCAAAATGTTTTTCAAGAGCTTCCTTGTGTTAGCCACACACCAGCGGTGCTGGTGAACCAGTGGTGAAGTGTAGGAAGCCCTGCCTTCCCGAAGCTTCCATTCTGTGTGTGGAGAGATTAGACAGTGGGGGAAGACCAGAGGAAGCAGCAGGGGAAGTGGTACCATGTGTCCTGGAATGTTAGTGGAGCGAATAGTTGACGTCCTCTCTGGGGAGGTGATATTGTACAAAATTAAGCTTGTGATCCTGAACAAGTCAAAATTGGGAACAGTCTCATGGACAGTTACTGAGATCGGAATGGCTCTGTGTCTAAGGAAGGGGCAGGCAGCTAGCTAGCTGTCTGGTGGTAAGAAGGAAAGGAGACGGAAAGACAGTGTGCCCAGTTTGTCGACAGAATCTCAGGAGGCTCGCTTGTGTGTTCTTATTGTACTATAGGAAAACAACAGCGAAAGACCTGGAACATGGCTGATATGAAACAAAGCCTCTGTTCGTCTCCCCTTGGCTTACAGGTGCTTCAACACCACACAGGGTCTGCTCAGCATTGTATGTATAGCTCTAAGACAGTAATGCAAGTGTTTCAGCAAAATGCACTCCTCCAGCGGGACTTTCTTTGTGAAGATGTGCAGAGAGTTTAAACGTCCTGGGGCCTAAATGATGGTATTGAAATAAGAGTCAAGAAGTCTGAGCCAGCAGCTTGCTGTGTAGGAAAGCTCTGGAACTCTCGAGCCTGAGAGTGTCTGATGGGGAGGCTGAAGAGATGGACCCTGGGACAGATGTGAAGGCACTGTGTGCATGGAAGGTGCTCCAGGAGCCAAGGGTTTATTATCATTTAGGCCTTTATTATATTGCTAATCAGGATTGACTGCTACCAATATTTTATTTGAAGACGAAGAACAGTTATTTAAAAGTAAAATATTTGGGGCTGGAGAGATGGCTCAGTGGTTAAGAAGAGCACTGGTTGCTCTTTCAGAGGACGCGGGTTCAATTACCAGCATCCACATGGCAGCTCACAACTGTCTGTTACTCCAGTTCCAGGGGATCTGACACCTTCACACAGACATACATGCAAGCCAAATACCAACATACATGAAATAAATAATTTTTTAAAAAAAGTAAAATATTTCTTCAAGTGCAGAATTTGACCAATGTGCTTTAAATGACCCAATGGATTATTCAACAGCTCCCCAAACCAGCATGTGGACCAGGACAAAGATCATTTTAGATTCTCCTTGAGGCTCCTGGATATCAGCATGCTGAGGGAGACTCGGCCGGGGAATCCCCGTGCCTCTCAGTGCTGATTAAGAAAATAGAAGTGCTTTGTGTACCTCAGAGAAGTGAAAATCTATCTCAGCAATCGGCAGAGACTTACTTAGTCTCCCACAAGGACAGATGGACAAATGGATTGGTAGCTCACATACCCACTGCTGTGGTGGATAGGGAACTGGAAAATCTGGTTATGGGTAATAAGTGTAGTGTGTGCTACATTATACACCACTGTGACAAATTATTCCTCAGACACAACCCCAGGGATGAGGGGTCTGTTCTGACTCACAGTTTAAGAAGGGGGACAGGCTGGGTAGTGGTGAAACATGCTTTTAATCCCAGCACTCGGGAGGCAGAGGCAGGTGGATCTCTGTGAGTTCGAGACCAGCCTGGTGTAAAGAGTGAGTTCTAGGACAGCCAGAGCTACACAGAGAAACCTTGTCTTATAAAACCAAAAAGAAAAGAAGAATGAGGAGGAGGAGGAGGAGGAGGAGGAGGAGAAGGAGGATGAGGAGGAACAGGCCATCAAAGCAGGAAAGGCACTATTAGAAGCTTGAGGTGTCTGATCATATCATGTCAAGAGTGAGTGGGGAGGGAGGGAGGAAAGGAGAGGGAAGAAGGAGGATTGATGGAGGGAAGGAAAGAGGGAAGAGGAAGAGGGGCTCCCTTTGTTTTTATTCCACCTAAGACTCCAGCCACTGGCATGGTGCCACCCACATTCAGAGTGGGTCTTCCGTGCCCACTAAACTTTTCTGTTTAAAGAACCTCCAGATAGGGGGGCTGGAGAGATGGCTCAGAGGGTAAGAGCATTGCCTGCTCTTCCAAAGGCCCTGAGTTCAGTTCCCAGCCACCACATGGTGGCTCACAACCATCTGTAAAGAGGTCTGGTGCCCTCTTCTGGCCTGCAGGCATACATGCAGAAAGAATATTGTATACATAATAAATAAATAAAAATAAAAATAAAAGAATCTCCAGATGTGTTTCCTGGGAATTCTAAATCCTTCCAAGCCTACAATGTGTGTTAACTATCACATTTAGCTAATACCACCTAGCTATGCCAGGCAGGACTCCTCTTCTTGCCATACAAGGCAACTTCAGTTATTAGCTCACTTTATGGAGGTGGGAGTTATGTTTAAAAGATGAAGTCACTTCTCGAGGTCTTCCACCCCAGAACAGGCAGCCCTGATCGACATATCAGCCTGGTCTTTTTCAAGTTGTAGCAGTACACTGAGGAAATCTCCCCCGCCCCCCACCGAGGAGAATGACCAAAGTAAGGGCAGAAGCAATACGGAGGAGAAAGCTGGACGTCTGAGAACCTAGTAAGAAGAACCTGTGGGCAGAATGGGCCACGGGGAGCTTTCTGGAAGATGAGCTCTTTCAGCAGGGCCTTAAGAGGATGTATAGGAGGGGGCTGGATATGGATATCTTGGCAATGGGGGCTGAATGCAAGTGCGGCTGCATCTGTCCTCCCAGCTCTGGGAGGTAAAGATAGGAGGATCCTAAAAGCTTGCTGACCTGCCTGTCTAGCCAAAATGGTGAGCTCCGTGAGAGATCCTGTCCCAAAAATTAATGGAGAGCAATAAAGGAAGACAGCCAGCATCAACGTCTGGCTTCCTTGTGCACCAGCCATCTACTGGAGAGAGCACCTGTGGGTGCACACACTCACACATCAACAAACCATAGAGAGAAGATACATGTTCTGATGTCATCACCTACTTCTCTATGTTTAGGTAAAAGGTAAAATGGAAATGTACATTGATTGTTTAACTCACAAATACAGACTGCAGAAACTCTCTCTCAGAGTTCCCCAGCCCATGCTTTCACAGAGTACTCAAGCTGTGCCAAGGAAATGCTCTCCGAGATGCTTGGCCCGTGGTGTGGGAACAGGATGCTCATGTTCTCCGTGTGTCTGAGTTTCCTTCTTCGCGGCCTTCATTATTTGAGTTTTCCTGTTTTTTATTTGACCCCTGTAACAAAAATATCTTCAATTATTTAAACTTACTTTGTTCTGAGAGGTCTTGTGACAAGGAACCAATGTGACGTAGCTATCACAGTGATTGCTGAAATTGAATTACGTGGATTCATCTAATCACAAGAGCTGAGGTCATTTCATACTTTGTAGGTCGTTAAGAGGAGAATCTTTTGTACCCAGCCCAGCCTGTTGCTTCTAAGAGTTTTGGCTTTGTTCTCCTCAGTTGTGAAATGGGGGTAGTGATGGTTTCATGGTGCCCAACTGATATATTAGAGAAGCCCAATAACATTCTGTGATTTGTAAAAAAAAAAGATTTATTTTTATTTTTACAGATGTGCACCTGTCTATATAGGTGGTATGGCACCTGTGTGGGGTGTCCAGGGAGGCCAGAAGAAACCATCAGATCCCTTGAAGATGAGTTATAGGTGGCTGTGACATGGTCAGTGTGGGTGAACTTGGGTCCTCTGCAGGAGAAGTCAGTACGTGTTTTAACCACAGAACCCACTCTTCAGCCTCCTTTTTGTGATTTTTAAAAATCATTATTTTCTGTCACCAAGAACTTCTGTTGGCATGACAAGCTGGTCTGCAGAAAAAGGCTTAAATTACGGCAAAAAGAAAAGAGGAATGTCTTTGAAAATTCATCTCGGTTGGTGCATATTAATTAGAAGACTCTAATTAGTTCTGTATTTATCCCTGGGATTTTCTTAACCCAGTTTCCACACTGGTGCTGTTCACTCTCTCCTCTCCCTGCACCTTCGGCACCGATCTCAAGCAGCTGCTCTGGGTGGAGCTTGTAGACGCAATGGCGGTGAATCAAGAAGGGGCCATGCCCCCATTCATGCCTGGACCTCAGTAGGAAGCAGCACTCTGGGAGGCAAGGACAGACTTAAGTTGGATGGTTGGGGTGTTAATGGAGTCTCTCGGCAGATTTGATACACACTGTTCCTAAACCAGACACCAGGGTCAAAACCCCTGTGTTGGTTGCAGTTATCAAAAAGGAGACAAGACAAGATTCCTAGAAAACTAATTCCTATGGACTTCAAATACTCACTGGAAACCGGAAAGTGTTCGCCTTCTCTTTTGGGTGTTCTTCTAAGGCCCAGAAAATCAGAGATATTCATTAAAAAGTTGCTGGTGGGGACGTCTTTCTGTGTAATTGCTAAGTTGGCCTTTCTGGGAGCAGCTCCCTGATTGCTTGACTTTAATGAACAGTTTCAAATGCAGATATATTCTATGGTACTAGTAGTATTGATTTCTGGTGCTAGTTAAAAATAACCCAAAGATATCCTGATCCTCTAAATGAATATTCACGACAGGAATTCAAATGCAACTTTGCATTCTCGCCAGTGCTTGAAAATCTGTCCATGTCCTGTGTAGTTAGTTGTGTTCCACTTTTACCTGGAAGACGCACCTAGAGCAACCCTCTAGTGATCTGAATTTGAAATTCAACCTATTGTGCGTCTGTGAGAATGATAATGGTATTACATATTTACACAGTAGGCATTCTTAAACATGTGCAGTAAATACTTAAGTTTGATTACTGTCAGCAAAGTTGTGTCATTTATGTCTCTTTTCCTAATAAAATCCCATGTCTTAGAAGTTGGTAGCAAGATGAAAATACTTGAAGTAAGTAACTGGTCCAGGTGAACAGGGCCTCTAACTTCCCCGTTATATTCTTCTCACCTCTGGGGAGCATGTGTTTACATGTGCACAGATCTGACCCACAGGGGTTCACTCTGCTGTGGTTTAGTCATGGAGGTCAGACCAGGCTATCTCAGCATTTAATACTGGCTGTCCAGTCAAGTCTTCCATTGGGAAGTAGGTCTGTGCCTTTTGGCCTGGGTCAGTGACCTCTTAGACATTTAAAACATGACAATAATGAGTGTTTGGCAGCTTTGTGGCAAAGTCTTTAAGGCTGGAGTTGTCATTCTGTGCTCTGGGAGAAGCCAGATGCCCTGTAAGAAGTGTGACTGCATTGAGAGCACCACACTGCAAGGAAGCCCAAGAGACTCACTTGGAAAGACTGTGGAGAGAGACGCCAAGCAGGCTTCTCAGGGAGGGGCAGACATGCGAGTGCCAAAGCTTTCAGATAATTCTAGACTCCAGAACCATGAGAGATAATAAAACTGCTATTTTAAGCCATTAAGTTTTTGGGGTGTGGTGTGTTTTTCAGCATCTGAAAACCCAGAAGATGCTTGACTACACACCACCGTGTGTTTCTATTTCTATAGTCAGGTGCTGGGATCTCTTGAGTCTGGTTTTAACAGGGTGTATAGGCATTGCGACTTTTCATGTGAATTCCAATTTCCTTAATTTTATTTTTGCCTTTCTTGTTTAAACAAAATTGTTATAAATAGAGATGTCTAGTTCTCTGGCATGATATTTTTGTGAAACTACTGTTGAATATGCAATAGGGAACACTGGGTTAGACAGGTAGCAAGAATTCATATTCTTAAGTTCATAAAAAGGAGAAGAAGGAAGTGAAAACGAGGTGGGTAAGGAGTTAGCCATGAGTTGAGCAAGGGAACTCAGCTTGGTAGAGGGCTGTCCTGGTGGACAGAACGTGCCTTTGTGTTTAGCATCCTTGGAGCTGCCATTGGGCTCTTTCTGCTCTGTCAGAAGCTAAGGCACCACAGAGCTTGCCAAGTTGACACACGTGCACTATAAAAGGCTCCGCATCCTCAGAAGACCCTGGCTTCATTATAATATCATTTGCATTGTGGGTTTTAAATTCTCCTGTAGGCTTTTCAAAAGGATCATGGGAAGAAGAACCCTAAAAGGGAGATCCTATCTGCCTTGGTTTTGACTCAGTGAGTACTTTGGTTTTTTTTTTCTTCACTTAATAAGAATAAAACTATTTATTAATTATTTATTTATTCTATACATAAACAATTCTGTTTTTTTTTCCCCAAGTAGAATGGGAGAAAGAGCCCTAGTGTGGTATTTTTGCTTTCTGGCTAGATTTTCCTCCCTGCCTTTAATGACAGAACTTCCCCAAGGCACAGAACATAAACACAGTGTGAACAATGCTATGTTCACTCTGTCATCTTCTGTAGGAGTTGATGCCTCCAAAATGGGTTTTATGGGAAGTATATCTTGTTATGGTTCCCTTTTTACTCTGCTATGGATTTTCCTTTATCTTTAGTCATTTGTGGACATTATGTTATCGGTGTGTGTGCTTCAGAGTAGATGTGCTGTTTGCTGCATGGTATGAAAACTGACTCAGAACTGAGGCTGTGGAAGACACTGGCTTGAAAGGAAGCAGTCATTCAGCCCGGGAGCTCTTAGCCTCTGTATCACTAAGTGATGCTTCTTTACTTTAGTGAGCCTGAAGGATGGGATTCAGCTTCCAGCTCATGGATTCTGACGTGTGTTCATAGTGGAAGGTGCTGATGGGCCACTGGGCACTCCACTGCCCAGTCTATTGACTGCTTGGCCAATGGACTCCAGGAATTCACTGTCTTTGCTTTCTCAGTATTGAGATAACAAATGTGTGTGCTGTCATGTCTGACTTTCTTGTGGGTTTTGGGGATCAAATTCAGGTCCCCATGCTGGCAAGTCAAGCCCTTTGCCAACTGACCCATCTCACTGGCCCTCCCTCTGGTTTTTCTCAGGTTCTCACTTGCTCCCACTCTGGTTGCCTTTCCCCACACACCTGCTAGCTCCCACGTGCCGCCCTTCTGTTCTTTCATTGAACTTGTGTTGCTTTTATCGATGTAATTTTTATCTTTGCTAATGCCTCTCAGTGAGATATCAATTTTTCTGGAGATTAGATTTAGTTAAACATAACTGTGGGCTGAAATATCAGAGGAAAGCATGCCAGCCCCTTCCTTCGTTCTCCATGGCGAGCATGCAACCTATTCTATAGTAGGGTCAGGCTTTCCAGTCCCACCTTTAAGCTAGCTTAGCAATAGGCTCCCACTCTCCCTGGATTGCTCTTTCACGCAGGACTTAGCATCTATGTTATTGCTGTAGCCATCCTTTTACCAAACTGATATTTAGTTCTTTGTCCATTCACTTCTTTAGCCTTTTCAAGATATGCATTAGTAAACTAAGTGTACAGAAAACCCTTATGTCCTCAGCGGCATCTATGTAAGACATGGGAAAGTCTCATTTGATAATAGTAATGATAATAATGACACATTATTGCTAGATTATAACTGGTAAGTTATTACATACTCACCACTTGAGAAATTTAAATACAGTTTTTTTTTGTTGCTTTTTTTGTTTTTTATTTAGACAGAGTCTCACTGTGTAGGCCTGGCCCAGAACTTGTAGTGTAGATCGGGTTGGCCTTGAACTTTCAGTGATTTCCCCCTTTCTCTGCCTTCAAGTTCTGAGCTCTAAACATGTGATCCACACCTGGCAATACCAATGACTCTCACAGAGGGCTGGCTGCTCCATCTTAAATATGTTACGCAGTTACTCTTAAAAACAGAAGTATTCAATAGGGGCACTGGATTTAATGTTACTCGCATGAAATACAGTGTTTCATCGTTTATCTAAAGCATCCCACCTACCAAATTTTCTCATTATTTCTTGTAATTACTCCACTGGGCATTTACGCCATTGAGTCAGACAGTCTCCATTCAGGATCTCCATTCTTCCTCGCGTGTGACCTAATGAACACATCACTCACCTTTTCCTCTGCTCACACGCAACCATAGAAGGGGAAATGAGGGGGCTTGCCTGGAGTTGCTATTGCGAGCATCAGCTTGGCCAATCTGTGTGAGGAACTCTCCCGGTTTCATTGATTTTCAAATCCTACTGCATCGAGGGCCATTATACCTGACCCACGGATCTAAAAACATGAGGCTGGGTTTCAAATTTATAATTATTATATTAGAGATTTTAATTGAACCAAAGTGCCTCGGCTTGGCATAGACCAGCTGCCATCTCGAGCGAATCTCCTAGCTGAGTGGGGAAATTGCCCAACTGGCAGCCAAAAAGCTCCGATTCCTACTCCAAGTTCTGTCAATTATGAGGTTGGGGGGAAAATCACTTAACTGCTGTGGGTTTTAGACTCCTCTCTGTGGAAATGGGGAAAGTAATATTTTCCTTGCCAAGCTTATAGGACTCTTAAGAGAATTAGTTAGCATAATCAATGAGAGAATATACATACATATTTAAGAACAGTTTTGTTATTCAGTGGCGCACTCCGCAGTTGTAAAGGGGGCTGGACTGAAGGCTGGCGGGGATTCTAGGTTTCTTAAATTTTCTTTAGCTCATTTTTCCTTTCATTAAAAATTTTAAGGCACAAACTATCTTTAGCAGCAGTCAAACATTTGGAAGGTCAGATTGCACCGACTCTGCTGGGAAATGTGTTCTGGAGTTCATTACATACATGCACCGAGGAGCGTTAGATGTCCTAATGGGGAGATAAGACGGTAGTTCTTGTTCGTATCTGTTCTTCACAGTGGCTCTCAGTCGGGCTTCTGTCATGGAGGGAAGGGGATGTTGTCGAGAGCCAAGGGGAGTCATGGCATGCTGGCATTTGATGGAGAGGAGTTAGGAATCCTGAAGTCTTTCCGGTACCTAATCTGACTAATCTGACGTAAAAAGGAATTCCCAGGGAGCCCCTGTGAGCAGGGCCTTGTGTCTGATTCCTATGGATGGGCATACATCACGCCGCAGGTGCGCACCACAGCGATGTTTATGGGAAACAAAGTCACGCTTCACATGTCCATCAATTGAAAATGCCTCCCCCGCCTCTCTCAGAAGCGGGAGTTTCACTTCCTAAGCTGAAGCCGTAGTCTGTGACCTTTGTGCCTTGATTCTCTGCGGACGGCCGTGATACAGACAGCAAGGTGCAGGTCAACAGCTGTCGCTGGGGAAAGAACAGGCGTAGCTGTCAGCCACCATGGCTGTGGGAAATGACACCCTCTGTTAGTCGTCGAATTTATGGCTTGTTGTTTTCGAATAGGCAACATATTCCCGTGGTTTAAAAACCAAAACATCAAAAGGATGTGCTGCTTTGAGAAGTCCCACTTCTACTTAAACCTGATGGATCACTTCTCCTCCCCTGCTCCAGTGACATGTAGTTTCCTAGTGTCTTTGGCTTCCCTGTGCAAACGGTGCTGTTCCCTTCTCTACTCACCCCACCCCTTGCTAACACAGAAGCACTTGTGCATTGGTTTGTTAATAGGGTCTTCATTCTCCGCTCATCCATCTTCTCACCTCCCTTGGCTCTGCGCTGCCCTCTCATAATGCATTTAGCTACAACATGCAGGGATCCACTTTATCCACTGTCCTCTCTTCTGTAGTCTCAGCTCAGGTCCGTCTGGACTGCCTGAGCCACAGTATGTCTTCTTGGGGTGTCCTACCTCACATCCCTGTGTGGACTTGTCATGTCCAGGTCTCATTTGTCCTTTATTTATTCACATACTTTCTCAGGATGTGTCCTTCAGATGCTCTCAGAGAAGGGGTAGAAATATTTTAGACATTGCATATTTGAACATAATTCCTGTGTGCTCATGATGTTTTGTTATTCTTATAGAGAACTCAAGATTCCAAGATAGACTTTATTGGCAGCATAGAGGTAGTCGCTAGAGGTAGTAATAAGCTAATGAATTTACCTAAAGGTTTAAGTTTCTGAATTTAGTTCCTTTCCTAAATAGGAACATGGATATATTTGTTCTGGTTATATTTCAAAATGATTCTACCTATAATGGAATGCAAAGATTGATTTGTCAATACAAAAAAATGCTGAAATTTGAGGGCCATTCTTCAATTTGGGTCTCTCATCCTTTCTATCAAGGGTTCCTCTTGAAAATGATAGAGTTTGGCTGCAAAATTAACTCTACTGAAAACTAATCATGGTGTCACTCAGCTTAGGAAGGAGAGCCTCAATATCTGCTGCCGGTGTTTCCCCTTCGTTCCAGGAACTCTGACTCCACTCACCAGCTCTCTTTTCCTTTTCCCTCTCATTGCCTGTGCTAGGTGGTCCATGGCCACACTGCAGAGCCACTGCTTACTTCCAGAAAGGGGTTTGTTAGCATGTCCCTTTCCATCCATCAAGCATTAAACACATTCCCCTCCTTTATACTTTTTTTATCCCTCTGTCCCTCCCTCCCTATCCCCTGTGAGAGACAGAGAGAGAGAGACACAGAGAGAGACACACAGAGAGAGTCTTCTACTTTATTCTTAATTCTGTTCTTTTGTGTCATCTTCAACCCTCACAAATCCCTTTTGAATGAAGTAGGGGCACCAATAATGGACTATAAGTTCACAGGTATCTTGCTCCAATCCAAAATGCATGGGCTTTCTGAAGAAAACGTTGCTTTCCGCTCAATTAAAAATTATTTTGTGCTGACATATTTGTCATAAAATAGTACCAGATATCTCTAATCATTTTTACAAGAATACCCAACCACTAGTTAGTCAGATGTAGTAAGTGGGGTATAGAAATACATGGCCATTGGCATCTTCTTTTTTTTTTACATTAGTTATAAACTGAATGGCCTAGTAGCCCAGATTTCTTATAAACTCTTACAGCCTATATTAACCCATTATTGTTGTCTATGTTAGCCATGGGGCTCGGTATCTTATTCGACAAGGCAGTCACATCTTGCTTCTTCTGTGGCTGGGACAGGACTACAGAATAGGACTTCCTTCTTCCCAGAATTCTCCTGTTCTCATTGACCTGCCTATACTTCCCGTCTGGTTGTCCTGCCTATACTTCCTACCTGGCTATGGTCAATTAGCATTTATTTAAAATATAATTGTCAGAATATAGACCACTCTCCCACACCACTTCCCCCTCTTAAAAAAAAAACAAGAACTCTGAATATAATATCTTTTGTTTAGCTTTTCTCCTGACCATTATCCATAACAACTTGTAACCAACATTTTAAACAAAGGAAAATATCTATAGTCCATTTTTTGGGAATATGGACATAGTTTTCCAAGCTACTTCCTGCTGGTTGAGGGTGCTGATAATCTTATGGTGACCTAAAGAAAATTTAGAATTATGGTCAACTCATGACTAGAGTATCCTGTGAGTCTTGATCATCTCAGGCAGCAGTCTTGAATCTATTCTGGATGTAGAACTCAGACATCTGGGCTATCTATTCCTACTGGAGATTTCTCAGGTGGTCTTCCTTGATCAAACCTGACCATTTAACTCAAAATGAACCCACAGCCTCTCATTTCCTGTGGAAACAAAAACAAAATCTCTTCTCCAAAGTAACATACCTTTAGACTTCAATTTGGAAGCCAAGGTATTTTTAAAATACCTATCTTGGATTAGTTCAGCATTTATAAACAAATATCTTTTAGCAGCTATTGCTCCTTCCTCAGCATCCTGGGTTCAGTATCCCATAAAGCTTGCAAATGCTCCTCTGTTTACATGTTGACTTTCACAGCCCCTAAGAAAAATAAAACAGACACAATAAATTCAATTGATTCTAAAAATAAATGAAAGTAGCGGTGACAATGCCAATGCTAGCTAACATTCATGGAGTTCACATTTTGAATCAGATACTGGGCTATGTTTAAAAGCACTATTTAATTCTCCCATTAACCCTGTGAGGTTGCGTTGAATTTCTTCCTTGCTCTGCAAATGCCTGAAGCTCCCATTTATAGATTCATCTACTTCTTATTTGCCCTCTGCCTGGTAAGCGCTCCTAGGGAGAACTCATCCCAGCATGCACCTGGGCACTATGCAAAGTGCTATTGCAAACTTTATTCTGACCTGCACCAGAGACTATTCTAAGCTTTGTGGTTCCTGGAACCTGCTTCTCCTGTTTTCTCTCCTTCCTGGGTCCTTTTCTCTTCCAATGAAGAGCACCTCTTCTACTCTTCTACGCTGTTCTTCTAAATGTTTAAGCCAGGGTCTCTTGTTGAACCCTGTGTGTGCCAATCCCACTGAGTGTCCAGGGGATTCTCCCTGTAGGGTCGTGGGAATTCAAGACCAGTGCACTACTGCACCTGGCTTTCTGCAAGTGTCGTGATCTGAATTAGGTTGTCCGGAAGTCAAGGCAAGCGTCTTACCCACGGAATCATCTTGGTGCCATCACTGGGCATGTGGGGCACTTGGAAACTTTTAGAGATTCCTCAGTCTAGTTTGTGTCCCTGAAGAAGAGGGCTTCACAGGCCTGTGTTAGAGATCAGGAGACCTCATGGGTCTCCTGCTTAAAACCCCTGGTCAAACCCGAAAGTCAGTTGTCTCCTGTAATCACAGTTGATCCCTTGCCTTCTAGCCCCTCTTATCTTCTTTTCTTGAAGACTATCCCATTTTGCTACTATTCCTACTTCTGAGATTTTGCCATTATCCCCACCCTCTGTACCCCTTGCTGTAGCTCCGAAGTGAGCTGGGATTTATTTCCTCTCACGCGGTCAGGACCTTTTCCCAGGAAAGCCCTTGAAGAAGACTTTACAACATTCAACTTACCACCCTGATATTTCTTTCCTAAATCTCCCTCATCAGAGCCATCAGCTACCACACATAAAGATGCTCTGGAACAGCAGGTGTGGATGAATATCGTCGGGGAAGAAACACCTCTGGCAGGAATCTGAATCCAGGCTTTTCTATGAGCAAAACAAGGAAACCAGCAGACACTTGGCATGATTTGCTTAGAAGCTCATTGATCAACTTTTAAAACACAATACAGATTTAGACTTTCTTCTTAAGTGGGGAGGTGACATTGACTTCTAAATGTGGTTTCTAACAATTCTAGAAATGCCACAAATCCTCTGTGCTCTTTGAGTCTGCAGAGCCCCTTGGAAGCCGCTGAAGGTCACGTCCGCCGTGTGTACATTCCTGGAAGATCCTACCGTGAAGGAGTGGCAACTTTCTGTACCCCTTGGCAGGGCAGCTCAGGGGCTGAACCCCGCTTCTTTCTGTGTTGATTTTTTCCCACCCATGATGCCAGAGTCTGTCCCTTCTCTCAGTACTAAGGAAAGCATGTGAGAAAGAATAGTGGAAGAGAACAGAGAGTAAAATAAATTTTCTGTCACTACCATGCCACTGCTCAGGTCTCGACCCCACTAGAGCTGGCATGTCTCCATTGTGCTCTCATATGTGTGCAGTCATGTGCATGTTTTTACCAGTAAAATCTGGGTCAAACCGTGTAGAGCGATGCTTGTCCTGTTTTTGTTTTGTTTTGGTAATGGTCTTTACTATGTTGTGATGAACATGTTTTTATTTTTAATGGCTGCCTGGCATTCTATCATGGAGGTATTCATAATTTATTTAACAAATCCCTGGTTGTTGAACATTTAGGCTCTTTCCAATTTGTGTGCTTATAAATAAATAATGCTACATTTAATAACCTTGAGCATAATTGCGTGTGCATTGCTGATCATTTCCTTAGGACAGAGTTTTAGATGCTGAGTGTTGCTGGGTTTCAGGGCAGGACCAGCACTCGTGATTGACTCCATTCTAGTAAACCATCACAGAGAGGGATTAGAGGGAGAGAGGAAGAGAGGGAGAGGAGAGAAGAAAGGAGAGGGAAAGGAAGAAATACTGAGAGTGAGATTTAAGGGCTCAGGATGTTTTTTGCTTCAGATCCTCTAGACAAGGACTTTAAACATTTTTCTATTCACTACTAATTTTCACTGGGCATACAGATGTGTAAAAGATACAGACAGATAAAACAGACACACAAACCAAACACTAGTAATCGTAAAGTTGTACTGCCTACTGAAAAGGAAGCATATCTCTATTCTAATGAGATGGATGTGCTTGTTTATTTTTACATAAATAATTAAATCCTGGCTGAGTACTTGACACTGCAAGACATGCAGAGTGTTTTTGGCACTTTACAGGGTTGATCAGTAATTGATTCTATGCTACTCAGTGCCAAGCATGCCCCTTCACGGAAGTATTATAATACAAAATAGTAGATGTATGTTTAGGGCATTTCAGAAATGATTAGAGATTCTTTCCTCATCCTAAATCAAAACCCATATAACAGTCTTTTTGTTGTTGTTAATGACACCCAGATTAGCATCTCAAGTAGAGATTTTTAAACCATCTTCTAACACAATGCAATCCAAAGGTATACTAATTTGATTGTAGAGAAATGATAGGGATTATTTAAAGTATTTTCTGTAATTAAATGGTTTAATAGAAAGCTTTGTGTGTCCAGCAAGATTCTGCAGTGCATAATGTACAATATCCCAGCTGAGCAAAACTGTTTTAGGCAGTGTGCATTGGTGTTGAGTGTTGCAAGAGCACACCCATTGCAAAGTGTATGTGCTGTGTTCACCACCAACGTTGGTGGCCAGCAGGGGAGCACAGCAACTAAAAAGGTGCTTGCCAAAAACCTGATGATCTCGGTTCGATCCTCAGTCCCACATAGCAGGAGAGACCCAGCTTCTGCAAGCTGTCATTGCCATGTGTGTTGTCCTCCTCTGACCTCCAATAAATAAATACATGCAAGGAACGGAAGGGCTGTAGTGGAATCACCTGAGCTTCGGGGTCATTAGGAGCTGTGTTCTATCTTGGTCATTGCAGTCTCTGAAAGCTTTTTCTGTTAATAATTGTCTTCATGACCCATGTTTTGTGTGACCCTGGGGGGTCACAGGCCACACAGTTTGAGAAGCCAGGTTCTTAACTACATGGTGGATTTCTGAAGAAGGCTGGGATGTTTTTAACAGTCTGGATGCAGGCAGCTGCGCCCCAGGTGAAGCTGAGACTGTTTTCTCTGCAAGAGTTCACACTTGCTAGTGACTGTGTCCTAGGCTTTTTTTGTTTGTTTGTTTTTTAATTAATTTATTTATTTATTAAGGATTTCTGTCTCTTTCCCGCCACCGCCTCCCATTTCCCTCCGCCTCCCCGAATCAAGTCCCCCTCCCTCCTCAGCCCAAAGAGCAATCAGGGTTCCCTGCCCTGTGGGAAGTCCAAGGACCACCCACCTCCATCCAGGTCTAGTAAGGTGCGCATCCAAATTGCCTAGGCTCCCACAAAGCCAGTACGTGCAGTAGGATCAAAAACCCAGTGCCATTGTTCTTGAGTTCTCAGTAGTCCTCATTGTCTGCTATGTTCAGCGAGTCTGGTTTTATCCCAGGCTTTTTCAGACTCAGGCCAGCTGGCCTTGGTGAGTTCCCGATAGAACATCCCCATTGTCTCAGTGTGTGGGTGCACCCCTCGCGGTTCTGAATTCCTTGCTCGTGCTCTCTCTCCTTCTGCTCCTGATTTGGACCTTGAGATTTCTGTCCGGTGTTCCAATGTGGGTCCTTGTCTCTGTCTCCTTTCATTGCCTGATGAAGGTTAATATTCAGGAGGATGCCTATATGTTTTTCTTTGGGTTCACCTTCTTATTTACCTTCTCTAGGATCACTAATTCTAGGCTCAATGTCCTTTATTTATGGCTAGAAACCAAATATGAGTGAGTACATCCCATGTTCCTCTTTTTGGGTCTGGCTTACCTCGCTCAGGATAGCGTTTTCTATTTCCGTCCGTTTGCATGCAAAATTCAAGAAGTCCTTGTTTTTTACTGCTGAGTAGTACTCTAATATGTATATATTCCATACTTTCTTCATCCATTCTTCCATTGAAGGGCATCTAGGTTGTTTCCAGGTTCTGGATATTACAAACAATGCTGCTATGAACATAGTTGAGCATATACTTTTGTTGTATGATAAGGCCTCTCTTGGGTATATTCCCAAGAGTGGTATTGCTGGGTCCAGGGGTAGGTTGATCCCGAATTTCCTGAGAAACCGCCACACTGCTTTCCAAAGTGGTTGTACAAGTTTGCATTCCCACCAGCAATGGATGAGTGTACCCCTTTCTCCACAACCTCTCCAGCAAAGGTTATCATTGATGTTTTTTATTTTAGCCATTCTGACAGGTGTAAGATGATATCTTAAAGTTGTCTTGATTTGCATTTCCCTGATCACTAAGGAGGTTGAGCATGACCTTAGGTGTCTTTTGGCCATTTGAACTTCTTCTGTTGAGAGATCTCTGTTCAGCTCAGTGCCCCATTTTCTGATTGGGTTGATTAGCCTTTTACGGTCTAGTTTCTTGAGTTCTTTATATATTTTGGAGATCAGACCTTTGTCAGTTGAGGGGTTGGTGAAGATCTTCTCCCAGTCAGTGGGTTGCCTTTCTGTCTTAGTGACAGTGTCCTTTGCTTTACAGAAGCTTCTCAGTCTCAGGAGGTCCCACTTATTCAATGAGGCCCTTAATGTCTGTGCTGCTGGGGTTATACATAGGAAGTGGTCTCCTGTGCCCACGTGTTGTAGAGTACTTTCCACTTTCTCTTCTATCAGGTTCAGTGTGTTCAGACTGATATTGAGGTCTTTAATCCATTTGGACTTGAGTTTTGTGCATGGTGATAGATATGGATCTATTTTCATTCTTCTATAGATTGACTTCCAGTTTTGCCAGCACAATTTGTTGAAGATGCTCTCTTTTTTCCATTGTATACTTTTAGAAGTTCTAGCAATAGCAATAAGACAACATAAGGGGACCAAAAGGATTCTTATTGGAAAGGAAGAAGTTAAGCTTTCGTTATTTGCAGATGATATGATAGTATACATAAGCGACCGCAAAAACTCTACCAAAGAACTCCTACAGCTGTCCTAGGCTTTTGTTCACACTTGCTAGTGACCGTGTCCTAGGCGTTTGTTCACACTTGCTAGTGACTGTGTCCTTGGCTTTTGTTCACATTTGCTAGTGACCATGTCCTAGGCTTTTGTTCACACTTGCTAGTGACTGTGTCCTTGGCTTTTGTTCACATTTGCTAGTGACCGTGTCCTAGGTTTTTGTTCACACTTGCTAGTGACCATGTCCTAGGCTTTTGATTTGTTGCTGTGATAAAATATCTAAACAAACAGCAAATTTGGGGGGTCATTTAGCTTAAAATTTCAGGTTATAGCTCACCGCTTTGAGGAGAGCACCAGGGACTTGAAACAGTTCACCACATCATATCCTCAGGTAAGGGTAGAGAGAAATGAACCATCCACACTCCCTGCCTGTGCTTAGCGTGCTTGCTCCACTCTTCTCTAGCCCCGGGATCTACCTAGGGGCTGGTGCCACCTATAGCACTCCTGGTCTTCTCACACTGTGGGATGATCGTCTTGTACCCTGTAAATAATTTGTCACTTGTATTGGTTTAATAAAACGCTGAATGACCAGTAGCTAGTCAGGAAGTGTAGGTGGGGCGACCAGAGGAGGAGAACTCTGGGAAGCGGAAAGTCTCAGTCTGCAGTCATCACCCAGATACAGAGGAGGCAAGATGAGAATGCCTCACTGATAAAAGGTACCATGCCACGTGGCTAAGAGTTAGTTAATAAGAAGCATGAGCTAATAGGCCAAGCAGTTTATAATTAACGTAGACCTCTATGTATTTCTTTGGGACTGAACGGCTGCGGGACTGGGAGGGACAGAAATGTCTGTCAACAATTCCATATCAGTGAACCTAACTAAGACAATTCCCTACAGACAGACCCACAGGCCAGCCCAACACTGCCCATCTCTCAATGAGACTTTCTCCAGGTGATTCTAGGTTGTGTCAAGTTGTCATTTAAAGCTGACAGTCACAGGCTTGTTCTGAGTTTTCTTAATTCTTTGAATGTTTTGGAGAAGTTCTTTATTCTTTTCAAAAGTGGTAACGGTTCTAATTTGGTTTCTGTTGCTGTAATAATGCTGACGGAAAACAACTTATGAGAGAAAAGAGTTGATTTGCCTCACATTCCCACAACACAGTGCATCATGGGAAGTCGGGGCAAGAGCTCAAGGCAGACACTGAAGCAGAGACCACGAACTGCTTGCTGGCTTGTTCCACATGGCTTGTCCAGTGTGCTTTCTTATACAACCCAGGGCCACCTATTCAGAATGATATCATCCGCAGAGGCCTACGCCCATACACATTAATCATCAATCAAGAAAATATCCCAGAGGTGTATCGTAGGCCTATCTGATGGAGGCAGTTTCTCAGCGGAGGCTCTCTGTTTCCATGTGACTCTGGTGTGTGTTAGGTTGAGAAAAATAACCAACACAGAGGATCTAGTCTTTCTCCGGCACTGTGCCTACCCTGGACTTACAGAGGAAAATGTACCCTTAATCATCTCACTTGAGGGCAGGACCCAGGCAGGGAAAAGGCATATGTGGGTCAGAAGCGCTGTGGGCACAGTGAAGACTCCCCAAGTCTTGGAGCTAAGGCATCGGCCGAGGGCAGGAAACTCTGTGCAGGGCTGTGGTGGTGACATGGACGCTGCATCTTTCTTTCATGGCAAGGGGCACATCTCACCATATTGAAATGCACGTGACTGTGGCAGTGAGTAGCAAGTCAAGAGCACAGTAAAGACATTGCTCTGGGTGCACGTGGGTAGGATGTCTAAGCTCCGCTGCACAGCTGCTGCGTCTGTGCAGACTGCGACCCCTCAGTCCTAGTCTCTGGTCGGTTCATCCACTGACCTCATGTGTCAAGGCTCACATAGCACTGACTTGTATGTGGGGCTGTAAGGATAGTGGCAGCTGTTGGGAAGCTGAACAGAGCACACATTGTGAAGGCCTACGTGGGACAGACAAGAAGTGTCTGCATTGTTTGGCAGCTGTTGAGGGACAGTTGTTTCATCCGTGACAGAATGGCTGTGGGGAGAAAGAGGGAGCGTGTCCTCACGTTGGTGATGAGCACAGTAAGTTGCGGTCGTCTTCTGCTAGCCTAACAAGTCCACAGTCTGTGTTCTCCTCCCATCCACCCCCCAGAACAGCAACCGCATGCTATTAGCTGTGTACTTATCGACTTCACACGTCTTTGAGGAAAATATTGTCATATTGGAATCAGGCAGTGGAAGCTTACAGTTTCGAAGTCGGCTTCAGGTTGGCAAAAGGTGGCAGCCTCAGGAGGAAGGATTCGAAAAGTGCTAATAGTAAAACATTACTTGTTTGGGTGCGTCTAAAAGTCCTCGCTGTTTGCTGTGACTGGTGTGAAAAGAGTCTGCAAATGGGAAAACTGTGTCCTGGCCAAGACAGATTCAGATGCCTTATATCGCAGGACTGCCGTACTTTCTTTCCTCAGCACTCCCTGGCCATTTATATCACAAAATAAAACAGTTTGATTAAAAAATGAATAAAAATGCTCGGGTTTCTGTTAGAGAGGAGACTCATTTCCTGTTTGTTTTGTTTTATGCATTTGCTTTGCTAACACTTGTAAATCTAGACGGAACTATTAATATGTAGAAACAAACGATCAATGCAGCATGAATTTTAATTGTTCTTAATAATAAAAACCTGGAGTCAGCTAACGGGGTGAAAGCTGAAGGGTCAGAGGAGCAGAGCGGCCAGTCACTATAGAGACCTTGTACCTCTGCTGAGTCCCCCGACTGAAGGGATGATCCTGTGGCTACGAATCCTCAGACTGCATCTCCAGACGGCACCCTCAGATTGCCCCCAGACTGCATCTCCAGACTGCACCCTCAGAATGCCCCCCAGACTGCATCTCCAGACTGCACCCTCAGATTGCCCCCCAGACTGCATCTCCAGACTGCACCCTCAGATTGCCCCCACACTGCATCTCCAGACTGCATCCTCAGATTGCCCCCACACTGCATCTCCAGACTGCACCCTCAAATTGCTCCCAGACTGCATCTGAGCTCCTGTCTCCTTCCACCTTCCTCTCTCTGCCCAGCCATATCACTCCTGCCTCCACCTCCCTGGTGCTGGGATTAAACACGTATGACTCCCAAATACTGGAATTAAAGGTGTGAGCCACCATCACCTGGCTCTGTTTCTCTTTTAGAATGGATCATTCTGAGGGTGGCCTTGAACTCACAGAGATCCACCTGCCTCTGTCTCCTGAGTGCTGGGATTAAAGGCGTGTGCCACCACTAACTGGTCTCTAGGCCTAATGAATGGCTTAGGTCTGTACTCTGATCTTCAGGCAAGCTTTATTTGTTAGATCACAAACAAAATGTCACTAGAGATCAGGTTTTTATTTTATCATAGAAATCCTCTCATCAGTAAACTTTCCATGCTAATTTCTGAAAATTATACACATTTTGTCTATATTGTATTTTCCTTGAAATATAAATACATCACAGTTATATTTCCATGTTTCAAATGTAAATGTAGACATTTGTAATTGGTCATTTTTCAAGAGAAATTTTATTTTATAGTTTATTTTTCTGTCTTTCCTTAACTATGCGAGCTTCACTTGGGATCAGAACATGTAGTTAGATCCTAGGAGCGGCACCATCTTTTCATTCTGATGCACCACAGGGAATGCTGAAACCCTACTTTCCAGAGCCTTCTCCATAGCCGGCCGATCAGTGGTATAATCTGAGTCAGACATCTCAGATGCAGTTTTTTATTGGCCGTCTTCTCACTCCACTGCCCCTCTACATAGCTGACATGACCGTAGATGGTGTACGCATTGGTGAGTCATCTTACTTGTCTGTCCATCAGTTTATGATTTACAGAGAGGTGTGCATCCTTCTGTGAAGAACATGGTGGTGCTCAGTGGTGCTCAGACACAAGTGCCCTTTGCACAGTTAGATGGGAGGAGGGGGCAGGGCTGGCCCAGGGACGGACACACAGAGCTGCTGTTGGTGATTGTGTGAGTGGGTGGATATTGTAGGATCTCAGAGGCTCCAGGGAACCTGTCACTCCTGTCTCTTTCCCTCCTTCATCCCCACTGTCTCTTGATGTTAGAATACTTCTGAAAATTCATACTTTTGATACTGAGTAGATTTCTTATAATTTTTATGAACATAAAGGAAATGATAGTTTTGATAAACTTGACCATGCTTCATGGAAATATCAACGCATTTCTGTAGATTCTCACTCTTGGTCCATTATTATATTTGACTTTTAGTGGTTTTGTCAGCTAAATAATTGCCCAGAAACACAATGAACCAAGTCTACAAGAAGAATTCTTTAGACAGGACATCAGAAAGAATGGACAGGACTGGAGAAAGGCCTGGTTTTATGAAGGTCAGCTCTCATCTCCAACAGCGGAATTCTGGAAACTGTTGCCTGCCCATGTGTGAACTATTTATGTGTAACTATTTGGCGATGGGTGAAGATTTTCTACAGTCATTGATGGCCTACCCTGGGCTAAATAGGTTGGTTTGGCAGCCTAAATCATTTGATACTTTAATTCTTTTGGCTTCTGGGAATAGCAAACCCCTCATGGTTAAGCAGTTAGTACAGGAGTGAGCTGTACTGCTTTTGGTAGTCTGTGCACAAGAAAAATGAAAACTTACATATCCACAAAGTTTTGTATACAAACATTCATAGATTGTTATTCGTGAAAGACAAAAGATAGAGTTGACTCAATGCCTATAAACTGAAGAACAGCAGGTAAAACAAAGTCTGGTAACTATAAACAGATAGTTATTTGTGTGCCATGAAAGAGAAATAAAATATAATACAAGCCAGTGTGTGAATGATCCCTGAAAACATTATGGTTCATGAAAGAAGCCAGTTACAAAACCCATATATTGCATGACTGCATTTATATACAATGTTCAGAACAGGAACTGTGGAAAGACAGTGGATCGGTGGTTACTTAGGACTGAAGAGCATTAGGGATGTGGAATAACAGCTGAAGGGTGTGTTGCGCTTCTTAAATGTGGCTTGTGATAGTCGCACATGCTAAAATCCACTGGATGTTCTTCACTTCAACTGAATGATTGTGTGCTTTGTGAGCTGCATATCAATTAAGGCATCTGAGAAAATATAGCGAGAAGTGATAAAGCTGAAAAGCCTAAAATTCAAGCTGTTTGCATAGGATGCGAGGTTGGCACACACCAGAGAGGGATATCTGAGTGGCTTCACAGCAGCGGTGCACTGTCTCTAAGATGGGTTAGGCACATGCTCCTGTGTTCAATTTGCTACTATTTTTATTTAAGTTACACACATATATCATGAGCACTGTTGGAATTTACGATGTATCTCATGAGTGAAAAGAGAGAAAACCATGGAAAAATTGCATTTCGATATATAATGGAAACAGTCGTTCTGTGGGGACGCAATGTTTTATCTGACTGTCTCTCATCAGCACAGTCTCCATCTGCTGTATTTCTGGAATGCAATGTGCATCTCCAGTATCCTAGTCAAGGAAACAGGACGTGAAATGTGGTCTCTGTCTGAAGAAGGTGTGAGTAACTGTGTAGTCATGTGGCTGTGTCTGGGACCTGTTGCAAGCGCTTGCTGTGTTATCTTTAATTCATAATGACCTCACGAACGGGGTTCATGACCTCTCTTTTACTAAAGTCAGAACAAGGTCTTGGAGAGATGCAGTGTCCACAATAAACAAAGCAGTCAGTGGGAGAACTTAATGAAACCTTGCCTGTCAAATGCTCGAGTCTTTGCTTTTCTCTATGACAGCCTGTTAGCACGTGTAATGCTGGTTGCTGTTTGGTGAACTGAAACCCACCCCGCCTTGACAAACTTCATAAAAATAGCATGTCCCTCTCTCAGTTGAAAACCACAATCTTTTTTCTTCTTCATCAGACAAAGTAACTTTGTCAAGTCTTGCCTCGTTGATTTTGCAGGGAGGACTAACTTTCTAGGTATGAAATTATATGACATGTGTCTGAAATTTTTATTTTTCCCGTAGAGTTTTAGACATGCTCTTTCCTCTCCTCTCATAGATTCACCTGTAGAATCCTAAGCCTGGACTATTTTCTAATCTGAGAATCTATTTCCAAAAAGGAAACATCACCGCAGAAGGCAGTGACCAGCAGAAGGCAGTGACCAAACCAGAGGAGCAGTGCATTGGGAGATGCTGCTGGAGCCCAGACTGTAGAGGGGAGGGAACTAAGAGGCTACCATTCCTGCTCTCCCTCTCTCTTTTTTTTTTCTTATTAAAATGGCACTTGAGTCTGGAGTAAGCAAAGTCTCTCTGGTTGTTGATGACCACTGCATGCCTACGATTTTACAAACCTCGATTATGTTCTGAGATTTACTGATCCCTCTTTTCAGTGATTATGCTTTGATCTCCAGTTCCTTGGGAGGCAGGGTCTCTGGCTTTGCTTCAGACACAGGCAAGGTGCAAACTTGCCTTGAGATCCTGGTGTGTATGTGTGTGTGTGTGCGCACACGCGTGTACTCATGCATGGGTGGGGGCAGTGTAATGACACTGTAGTAAAGTATAACAGGCTAAAGACCCCAAAGTAGACTTTTCTTTCAACTCCAGGAGAAGAGATTTCAGAGAGTTGATACTTGAAGTGAATCTGTAGAAATAAGCTGAGTTGAGAGGAATTTGACTGCTGAGGAAAATTATCAAACTTCAGCAGGGGTGAGGCTGACAGTGTAGGCCTGGGACAGGTTGTGAAGGACCTATCACTCGTGTCCTGGGCATTTTACGGCTGGTTTAGACAGGGGAACTTCACAGGAGTGGATCTCTCTGGAGTCATTACTCTGATAGTGACGTTGAGGATGAAGACAAATTTGAGAGAGATGATGGCATTACTTGGTCACCAAGTGACTTGCAGAGTTGATGGATGACTATATTATTAACTAAAGTTTGGAAACTACTATCTTAATTTTCACATAAATCCCAGTTTAAGAAATGTAAAAAATTGTGAAAAATATGCATTTTTAGTATTAGTATAAATTCTTAATAAATAAATATTTGCCAGAAGACAGAATCGCTTATCTGTGATGTTTCAGTTTGACTGTCATCTTGACACAATCTGGAACATCCAAGAAGAGAGCTTCTTTGAGCAGTTACTAGTTAGGTTGGCTTACAGCGATGCTCATGCAGTGTTGTTTTGTTTCCATTAGTCGACATGGGAAGACTTCCCAGTGAGTGTGACTCCATTCTCTGCATTTCTGTCCTGGATTGCTTAAGCAGGCATGCATTCATTCTCTTTTTGCTCCTGACTTGCTGCTCCACGTTTCTGCTGCCTTCACTTCCCCACAATGAAGAACTGTGTGCTACATGAACCTTTTATCCCCTGAGTTGATTTTATCGTGGTATTTGGTCACAACAATTGGGAGGGAAAGTGAGACACCATCTTTTCTGTCTGTATCTGGGGTATATTTGGAATGAAACAATTACCCGAAAAATTAACACTGCACTTTATCTCTGAGTCATAACTTCCTTTAGTTTGGTAAATACTGCAAGAAACCACTGGTTGATTCCTTTGAGGCCTTGTCTTTTTGTAGGGGTGACAATCATCCCTCATAGAAAGAATTTGGGGAAATTAAACCAGAATTGAGAAGTGAGTACGGTAGCTGTTTTGTGAGAGCAGCATTGTTTCATGTCTATTTCAGGCCCAGCTGGTGAGGCTGTGCTGTGGGACCCACTGACCCCCAATGGGGTCATCATATGGTTCAAGAAATAGGGGGAAAAACCAGTGAGAAGGTCACTTTATGCTTGAAAGAAATCCCCAGGAACAACTTCAAGGTCAGCCTGGGAGATCTTGCTCAAAGGAGGGTGGTGTGCAGAAACACGGCAGAAGTTCATAGTGCCTGCTTTCTCAAGCCCCGGCAGGGTGTTTCTTGGATCTTGGTCTGCCAGGCCTGTTGTTGCCCATGTTAACTCAGTGGGATTCCAGCCAGGAATGTGTAAAGACAGAAATACAGGGGCGGCTGAGTCTGCCTTGACCTCTGGATTACAGTTTGTTTCTGAGGCTGTTTGGTTTCAGTTCACACCATTTGCACGGCTGCTCAGAGGAAGACAACAAGCTGTCTGCCAAATGGAGGTGCATTCTTAGCATTCCCCATGTGTTCGTACTTGTGCAATCCAGAAAGAGTGCAGTGCTCTGGGCGAGGAGAGAGGGGTGGAGGGAGGCGGTGGGAACTGCTGTCTCCCTTAGGATAACAAAGGGCCTCATCTAGGACAGTTCCTGGATATGCGGCTTGTGAGCATGCCGCACCATGTTGAAGGCCAATGGCCTACTATTTCTACCGGAAAACATGGCAGAAAGCTCATGGATCCCCTTCCCTTGGAACAACTAGAGTGGTTCTGAAGCCCATTTATTTTGGTTTTCAAAATTAAGTTGAAAATGAATCCACCACAGATAACCGAAAGAAAAGAACAGTACTAATGACTTACTTCTGTCGGGGGTTCATAAAGAATTGTAATTTAGGAACAAAGTTAGAATTTGGAGGTTATACACAGCCATACCAAAATTGATGAATCATAGAGATGTAATAAGGAGGAGGATACATTTTGGGACCACTAGGGAAAGTGCATAGTGGAAGAGAAAGGAATATAAGCAAGGACCATTTCACTAAGGCTTTTATTTATGCCAATGTAGGTCCCTGCCACTTGCAGTGAGAGCGCTCTCTTTCTTGGTAAGGGTAGCTACTGTGGCAACGGGAAATTTATTCTGTTTTAGACAGATATGAAGAGGGCGGAGCTTCTTCTGCATCTGTCATCCCTGTCGCCTTCTGCTCACAATAATCCTTTTGCCAAAGTTAAGTTTTGGAGTGGCAAATTTTGATTCCCTTCCGTGCGGATACTCCTTCCTCTAGCATATGCATATGTGCATACTCCTCCCCACCCCTGCCCCGCAAGACAGATAAAAATAATTTCTGTCCCAAGGCCTAACTGTCTAGATAAAAGGCAGTCACCCCAGCTGGGCTGATCTGTGTCTGTCTGCCTTGTTACTGGCAAAGGCTTTCTCTGTAAAGATATTTTGGAGAGGGGAGGGAGGCTGCTAAACTTAGTCTCAGGCTGCCCTAGCTCAGGTTAGGTGATGGCTCAGTTTGTTTCTTCCCTTATGAAACAGAGGGGAGCGCACCTCCTCTGTAGCTCGTGTTGAAGGTTTGTCGAAGGGTCAATGAAAATTTTATTAGTATTCTCTGTGATGAGCAATTCTTGGTCCTCATTCCCTAAAACAACAAACACACAGACACAGGATCTAATTTCAGGAAATTCACCGCCACCAGAACACAAAGGATAAGAAGCATGAGATTGAATATAGCTATGGTCTCAGAGCAGCGAAGTCTGGTCATTGACTTCATGAAGGTTAGGTGGTGACATTGGCATTCATGCCATCAGCAGTATAGGAAGGCAGGTGATAGCTTGTAGGCTAAATGTGCCAAGAGAGGAGGCCATCAGGGTCACCCAGCCTAGTGCCCGCTCTCTGGAAACTTCTGACTAGTTCAGCATGGCAGTTTGTTGGCAGCTTCTGCCCACCTAACCAATACTTAGTTCTATTAGCTGAGTGGCTGTGTGGGAGACCCCATCAAATAGGGCCTCTTTGGAGGAGTTTGTAAGCAGTAATTGCCCTGTCCACTGGGGAATGAAGGTGAAGTCGGAAAGCCTAAGAGAGATCAAGGGTACTTACTGCGACAAAGGCGTCAGATGAGCCTGTTATTACTTATTATCCACTCTCCGTCCTGTTTGTGTTGCTTTCAGAGATGGTGTTGGGGCCATTAGCAAAGAGTAGGGTCTGACAACAGCACATGCAGTCAGGAGGCATTAGAACAGATCAGCGCAAGTGCTGAGAACATTTCCCCAGCCACTCTTACTCAAGGCTGTCCTGTGGGACAGCATGGCTTCTCTTGAGCCATCAGTGCCAGAATGTCAGAAGTACACAAATCCTTGCCACCAAAGGTGCATGGAAGCCTTACCTACTCTTCTGATCAGGAACTTCTCACGCTCAGCTCCTGGGAACCATCCATGGTATACTTTATATATGTATATATGCTGTAGTATATGGAAGTAAGACTTTGCGTCAGGTATCTGTCTGCAATAAAACGCCTGACCGAAGCAACTTAATGAAGGAATTGTTTGTTTTGGCTAATGCTTTAAAGGAACCTTGTGATGGGAAGTCTTGGTGGCAAAATCTCGAGGCAGCTAGTTACAATTAGGAAGAGGGCAATGGATGTTCAATTTATTTTCTCCTTTTTATTCAGTTCAGGATCCCAGCCCAGGAGATAATACCAGCCAAAACTGAAGTGGCCTTCTCCCTTGAAGTAATGCTATCTTGACACTCCTTAACAAGCATGCCCAGAGAATAATATAACCTTGGGATGCCCAGAGGCTTATCCCTTGATAACTAGATCTTGTCACCTTAACAATCAATATTATCTATCACATGGTTCACAGGGTTAGGTTCAGAGACTCACCAGCTGCCAGCCTCCAAATGGATAGGGTGCACTGAGGAAAATGGGGGTCTCATCTCAGGAGATGCCACTAGGGTGCTTTCTGTTAAAGTCTAATAATGAATGGCTTTTAAGTCCTGTGACCCTCTGCTGGGCTAGGTGGCGGCCATATTGCCATCTGATTGGCTAATGCTGGTCAGTCCGTTAAGTACACTTCTGCAGGGACCCATCTGTAGCCACTCCTCAATTGTCATTTGAGGTTGGCAAGTGAAGGACATTACCCTCCCCAGACACAGCCTCGAGTGGGCTACTCTGTGTTCCATTAGCAGATTCACTGGTCCCCTAGTGATGAGCTTAATGGCAGTGTAATATCTGTCCATTAAGTATGTTTACCTGGAGGCGCTCAGAAGTTCCCATAGCAGGCCCTCTGCAGAGATTAGGTCTTCCCAGTGCTCACTGCTGGGAACTGGGGTTGTGACTTTTCATCCCCTGAATCCCCAGTGTGTGACACACGGCTGGCACGCAGCAGGCATCTTGTAAATATTTGGGCAATGATTAATGTCCTATTGAAAAGCGATTTGTGAGTGCTGACACAGAATAGGGGAAAATGGTCTTTCCTTTCTCTCTCTCTCCTTGTGTGTGCGTGTATGTGTGTGTGTGAGCGCATGTGCGTGTGTGTGAAGGTGTCCATGGACCCGGGGTCAATATCAGATGTTTGTTTCTCCATTGCTGTTCTCCACTAAAGTGTTTAAGGCAGTGTCTCTCAGTAAACCTGAAGCCCACTGCTCTTTGCTGGAATAGCTAACCACTCAGCTTCTGGGGTCTCACTGCCTCCCCAGCACCAGAGTTCCTGGTATCACCTCCATGCCTGGTTTCTTGGATGCTGGGTACCCAAACTTAGATCCTCTTGCTTGCACAGCCAGTACCTTCTCCATTGGGCCCTTTCCCTCACCCCTGAAAGGAATGATTCTTAGACTAATTTCCGAGGTTCTATGTATTAACAAGAGTCAGAGGAGTGAGCGTCTTGGATTCCATTACAGAAGCCACCGTTTTCATCACTGTTTGAGCAGAGCAAAGATGGTGTGTCTGATGCCCGGCTAAGATTGAAGTTTTGTGTTGGATCCTGTTTTTGTCAAGTTAGAGGCTGGCTAAAATTTGACTTAAGTTACTCAATTGTTGTGCTTGGGCTTCAGTTTTCTGTACAGTTAAGATGCTAATGTCAAGTCTTCGGAACTGCTGTCAGAATCGCATGTCTGCATGCAAGTATTTAGTGGACACTTGATGTGCAAAGATGATAAAGTGTTAAAGAGTAGGCATGGCTATGGCTAAGTCAGATGCGGTTTACAGACTTACTGTTGTTTTTAACACAGCGAGAAGCTAAGATCCCAGCATGATCCAGAACCGTATTTTCTCTACGTAGTTCACCCAGAGGAGAGTGCTTAAACACGTGATTTCAGTGTATGGCGGAGGCTGCCATTTCTAGAACAAATACTCTGAGGATGCAGAGGAGGAGCAGACCTGAGGAGCCAGAAGTGGGTTTTAGGAAGGGCTTAACTGAACGTGGTTAATGAAGAGCAGTGTGTGTGTGTGTTATGGTATGAATGTTCGCATGTGTATGGGCATACATGTATTCAGGTACATATGTGTGAGTATGTGTGGAGGCCAGAGGTTGACACTGGGTGCCCTCGCTTTATTTACTGAAGCCGGGGTTCTTACTAGAGCCCATAACTCATCATCACTTCAGCAAGCTCACCTAGGTAGTTTGCCCTGACATCACCGTCTCTGTCTTCAGAGGCCTGGGATTATGGGAAGACATTCAAACCTACTCTGTTATCTACAGTAATAACATAAAAACAATGTCAGTGTAATGAAAATCCTACCCATCACTGAACCTTCCCTTCAGAATAGAGCCACCTGGCTTATACCATGGACTTCAAATCACCACCTCCCCAGCCCCTTTCTACCTTTTTATGCCTAATTCTAAAATGTAAGCACATACATTTTAGGGTACTTTAGTTACTTCTGAGTACCCAATCCTTTGAAGAGACCTAGTTGATACTGAACCCCCATGGGAAGCCCTGATTATTGTAAAAGCAAGGCTTCAAGCCATGTCCTACAGGAGAACAGGTTTCTAGAAAGACAAGAGCTCTCGGTCTTCTCCAGCAAGGTCAGGGTCATCTGTTAGGAAGGATTAGCCAGGCCTGTTGATCAGGAAGGATGAGTTGGTACCAGGACCTCGGAGCCGCCACCTCTGTCCCTGGCCAGTATGTGGGTAGAACACTAAACACTTATGGAAAAACCCCAAAATGCATGAAGTCAGCTTAATTATTTCATAGTATTTTAGAAGATGGTTAAACCAAAAGGAAAGCTCACCAGGCTAAGTAGTTTATCCTCTGGAACCTTTGGGAAGACCTCCTCCTCCCACCTTCCCCACCACTACTCTGATTTTACAGTCATTGCTCCAGGTCTGTTAAAGTGGAAGTTCTGAGCTGCTTCTGTGCTTTCCCCCGCTGAGGACCCATGCCCACCTGTGGACCACCTAGACTGGGAGCGTTAGTGTCACCTGGCCAGGACTGGTCAGGAACTGGCCCTCCTCTGAAGGAAGAGCTAACGCCTGGGTGGCATCTTCATTTCACCACCAGCGTCTCACTTTCTTATTTAGGTCTCACATCTTCTTAATTATATCTCCAGCTGTTCACCAGCTCACTTCTCATCTCAAAAAGCAAAACCCACAGTTTATGTAGTGCCTGACAAGGACACATCCCAGGGATGCTTGGAAGAACCGCCCATAGAAGATCAGACCCAGTGTGGAAGATGGAGAGACAGACGGCGTGGTCTGGGTAACGTCACTTGGCCATAGCTCATTTGGGGTACACACCATGGTCAAATCCTGCTGCCTTAACATAGCAGATAAATTTGACTATGAGGATTTTGCTGTACGGCATGGTTAAGTACCCAGTACTTGATGATAAAGGTGAGAGTCTCTTCAGTGAATACAGACGGCTGGCCACTGAGTTTCAGTAAGCCCCAAAGCACTTCTCAAGCAGGCTTGGGCCGTTTTAGTCCTTGGACTGCTTCTGAGTATTTCTTCATTCTTTCTTATGAATTGATGTTGCCTGCTTAATGACTAAATTATTTTTTGAACATTTTAATTATAAAATATATACTGTAAAGCACAAGACAAATGTATTCCCCTTGTTTGGGTAGCGCCATTGTGGCCAAGTCTCCTTCCGGGGATCTAAGAATGCTTTTCCCTGCCTCACGAAACAGCTTCACTAAGTCAGGGGATAAAGAGAAGCAGGGGACATTTTGTATTGGTGGAGAGCAGGCTGAGCAGTAATTCATAGGGGTCTCATTCCCAGAGCTGGGGAGACAGTTTAGTGGTTAAGGGAGCCTGCTGTTCCAACCTGAGGGCCAGAGCTCAGATCTCAGTGCCCGCTTGAAAGAGCTGGATGTGGTCCCATGCTCCTCTGGGACCCTAGCATTGAGAGCTAGAGACAAGAATCCTCTGGGGGCTTCCTAGCTGCCAGTCTAACAACAACAACAACAACAAAAGAGTGAACTACAAGTTCAGTGAGAGACCTTGCCTCAAAGGGCAAGGCAAAGAGTGAAAGGAGAAGACAAGAATGCCTTCCTCGTGTACAGAGAGGAAAGCATCCCTGACGCAAGAATCTCTCTTTCCCTCCCTCCCTCCCTCCCTCCCTCCCTCCCTCCCTCCCTCCCTCCCTCCCTCCCCCACACACAAACACACACACACACACACACACACACACACACACACACACACACCCCTTCACACCTTATTCTCGCTTGACCTGTACAATATCTGAAAAATCCTAGAAGATCGGAGTCTTCTAACATCTTGAGGAGCAGCTAAATGCTTAACATCCCTCCCCCCCCACCCTTTACAATGCTGAAGACTGACACCATAGAGACCTTGGCAGATAAGACCAAGTCACACCCTGGGCCTTTAGAATACTTCTTGGGTAGAGGTGTTGGAATTATCAAACTATTAGATAAAATAAAAATAGACACTTCTTTGTTATCTTAAAAGAATAGTATTACGTTTCTTGAGCCTGTCCTGTGCAGGCTTTAGAAACTGAGCTTCTTCCCAGCTCTCATCAGAAACTATAAAGTGTGAGTGAACAGGGGTGAAATAAGGAACATTTGCTGAACCCGAAAATGAGGATACAAATGGTACAGAGACACCACATGGTGCAGAACGTGTTTGCTAAAATAGCCTGATTGGGAAGCTGGAAACCAGAGACCCTAGCAGCACTGCTGTGCTGACTGAGAGGTGGCCCTTGGAAGCCTGAAATCCATTAGCCTCTTTCTGTTTGATTTTGGGGTACAAACTTTCCCGTGTTTAATATTTTTGAACATTAGCCACACACCAATGTCCCCATGAGAAACAGGCCTTGCTGGAAGATGCCCCGTTTGCGGATGATGCTTGTTCTGGATCTGCATCTCTCAGAGGAAGGAGGATACATGCATATCTTCTCTGGGCATCTTTTTACTTGACTGACAGGAAGCATGAATAGCTTACCTACCTTTCCTGTTGATCTTGGTCAATGATTGGCTTGATCAACATTTATTACATGCTTCTATGGCCTAGCACTCGGACACTATCATAATTTCATGAGTCATTTATCACTTCTTTCTTTTTCTCTTTCTTTGTGTTATGTATGACATGTATGTGTGTGGTATGTGCACACATGTGTATGTGTGTGTGTGGAGGAGTGATCACACACAGGCCAGAGGAGGACATCAACTGTCCTGCTCTACCACAGTCCCCTTTTTCCTATGAGACAGGGTCTCCCATGGCATTTGGAACTAGGCTGGTGCCAGTAACCTCCAATGATCCCCTAGTCTTTTTCCTCCATAGTACTGGGGTCCCAGCTGTGCGTGGCCACACCAAACTTGTTACATGAGGATTTGAACTCAGGCCCTTTCATCTTGCTCAGCAAATGTTCTTACTCACTGACCTGTCTCCAGCTCCAATGAACATCACTACAAACACTAGGATGCTGCTCAGCTTCTGATTTGGTGGGAACAAAAGCATAATAAAAGAAAAAAGGCAGTCACAAGCAAATTGTTTCAGTGTCTTAAGTTGATTTATTTGCTTCTTTATTTTTGGGAAGGAGTGTGGTTTTAAACGGATTTTTTGTTTTTAAAAGGAATGGCTTTGATTCCTCATGCTGTGTGGGTCTTCAGTTTTGTCATGGACATGTATGGTCAACATCCAGAACTCCTTTCCTCATGAACAAGTCATGGTATCACATTTTCACAATATTCTAAAGTTACATAAATGGATGGTTTCCCCATCTTCTAAGTGACATGGCTCTGGGCTTCAGTTATTGCCCGCATAAATGAAACCCACAATTAATACTGGTTTTGTTAAAATAGTATCACCGAAGGGCAAGTTCACACCTCACTTACCAAAGTTCTGCTTGTTTGTCTGAGGCCAGCCAGATGCCACTTTCCCCTTCAGCCTTCCTTGACTGTGTCTGTGTCAGTCTCATCTCTCCTGCCAATAACATTTCTGCTTGGCCACCTGCTCAGAGTGCAAATCCCAGTTACCACCCCTGCTACTAACTATATTTGAACATGGAAATGTTATCAACTTTAAAAATAAAGCAGGAAGAAGTAGGTAAATTTGCTTAGAGCGGGGCTCTTGAGAAATAGTTATCAGTAGTCATTTATCCATGTTCCCTGGGTCTTGTGAGACTGGTGCCCAACACTGCCATGCTGGCTCACGCTCCTGTTCTGGCAGCCCAGAGATTCCATGGTTCTTGCTTTAGTCTGGGTACTGAGAGGCCCGAGGTCTACTGTGAACTTCTATTTTCTTGGTATCTGGCACCGGCATCGTTTTCCAATGCTCCTCCCCAGCGTTTGCCAAGCAGTAGACTCCCGCAACTTTCTTGTTAGCATGTCGAAGCAGGGCCAGTTGTTCCCTTAAAAGCTCTCTGCAGCCCTTAGTTAAAACCCTACCAGTTTCATTTATTCACCTGCTTACTTGTTTATTTGTATGTTGGTGTATGCCTTGGGGTTTCTATTTCTGAAAAACACCATGGTCATAAGCAACTTGGAGAGGAAAGGCTTTATTTTGCTTAGTCTTTCAGGTAACAGTCTGTCACTGAGAAAAGTTAGGGGCAGGAACTCCAGCAACAGGAACCTGGGGCAGGGGCTAATGCAGAGGCCATAGAGGAGTGATGCTTACCGGTGTCATCTTCGTGGCTTGCTCACCCTGCTCTCTTATACAACCCAGGATCACCTCCCCGAGGGTGACACCAGAGGGCTGGGCCTTCACACATCAATCACTAATAAAGAAAACATACCCTAGGTTTGCCCGTAGGTCCGTCTTGGGGGCGTTTTCTCATTTGAGTTTTCCTTTTCCGAAATGATGCTATTTTGTGTTAAGTTTGCATCAAACTAGCCAATTTAGAATGTGTGCACATTGGTGTGTGTGGGTGCATGTTTGTGTGTGGATGAGTTCATACATGTGTGTTGGGGGTCAGAGGACAACCTTGAGTGTCATTTTTTTAGAACAATCAGCCTTATTTTCTAAGACAGTGTCTCTCACTGGGCCTGAGGCTTTCTGACGAGTCTAGGGTGCCTGGCCATCCAGCCTGAAGATCCTTCTTTCTCAGCGTCACCAGTGCCAGCATGGACTGTGTGCTGGGGTTTTTGTTGGTGCTCGGGGATTAAAGCTGAGTCACATTTGTGCAGAGAGCACTTCACTGAATGAGATATCCATCCCCCCAGTCCTAAGCCCTAAAGTAGGCAGACACTGCATTATTCTGCAGTGGCCTGAATGTGGCATTTTCCATCTAGGTGTCCTTAAGGGCAGCCACCTGTGAACAGGGCCTATCTGTAGTGGCCTATCTGTAGTGGGCATATTTTAGTCTAGTAATAAATGATAAAATGGTACCTAATTATTGCTTTGTATTTGGCAAAACTCTGTCATCCTTTTTTATCTCATTTCCATTTTAGTACAGCTCAGAGTTAGGCAGCCTGCCAATATTCTTATTCCTGTTTTATAAGAAAAGAAACCAAATCCATTCGAATGGATTTGCTGAAATATCAGAGAAACTGTAAAGAACGAAGTTAGTTTTGGTTATATGCTCTTTTATGCCATATTCTTTCCATATTTTTTTCATTCATATTACATGCCTAATCAATTGACCATTACTAGTTAGACACACTCTTTGGGCCTCATCTCTTGTCATATCGGCTGCAACCTTCGTACCACTGGACAGTTAAACTTGCCATCCACTTGTGAGGCCTAAGAGGGTGCTTTCCTGATCTAGTGAGAGTCCCCTCGGGGTTTTCCATAACCTCCCTTTCCTGCCATTTCTGTGCTAGGTAAAAATTTGCCAGTATTTCTGGAAGATTCATATGTGTTTGAATCATCTGGAATTATGTTAGGATATTCCTTCTGATTCAACATGGTTGGGTGGAGCCAAGTCATGACTTACAAGATTCCTAGGTTGAGCAGTTGCTTCTGACTACGAACCAAACTTTAGAGGCAATCTCCAGTTAAGAAACTCCCAACTCAAAGAGATGGAGATTTTCCAAAAATCGCATATCTGGGCGTGGGAAAGCCCCATTTGAACTCAAACCTTGTTCTCCAGGGATCTGTCTTCTGGGGCAGTAAGAACAGTCAAGGCTATCAGTGGGATATACTTTAATATAAAATTTACTTTTAGAGAATAAAATGGGAGAAACTTCAGCATGAAATATAGCTATTACATTTTATCATCTTTTCTATGTATTTCTGTTTTAATAGAATAAGATATTTGTTTTTCAATATTTTGATAAAATATAGCTACTATATTTTATTGTATTTTCTATGTATTTCTGGAGCAATAGAATAAGATGTTTGTTTTTCAAGATTTTGTTAAAATATGCATTGCTTCATTAAATAAAGAAACATGGTCCATGTTAGTCCTAGGAGGGTGGGAACCACATGAATGACAGATGTGGTCCTGTTTAGCTGTTGTCAAACTGACACAATAGAGGCACTTAGAGTCCGAGAGACCCTCAGCCAAGGAATTGTTTCTATGATCTATCAGACTGGCCTACGACCAAGTCTGTGGGGCATATTCTTTGCTGATGATGGATGAAGGCGTGCCCATTCCTCTGAGGGTGGCAGATCCCTGGACTGGTAGTCCTGGTTGAATAAGAAAGCAGACTGGACAAGCCATGGGAGCAAGCCAGTAAGCAGCACCTTTCCATGTCCTCTGCTTCTAGGTTTGGGGCTCGAGCTCCTTCCTTGGCTTCTTGTCATGATGGAGTGATGGAGGAGTGTAAATCAAACAAACCTTTTTCCCATGCTGCTTTTGGTCATGGTGTTTATCTCAGCAATGGAAAGCAAACTAAGACAGATGGGATCAATCTGGATAAGAGGGGGAAAAACAAGAATAAAAATAATTCACAAAATTGGCAGGACATCGCTGCCGAGGTTGTGGCTGATCGTGGAGGAGAGATATGCTGTGGATTTAAACACGGGCCTGAGGTTGGAGATGGAGAAGCTGACATTGCCATATGATGCCCTGGCCTGGGTGTGGACCACTGGATTGTTTAGAGCCCATCTTAAAGTATCTGTGCTTATAGCAGTAAAATATATCTTCCTTTCTAGAAATTTCCAGGCTAAGAAAAGGCTGTTTTCCACAGGCCAGTAAGAAGTATTTTTGAAGGAAGCCTTGTTCCTTTGGTAGCCCTTTGCCAGGGGAAAGTGGAGTACAATCAAAATGCAACCTTGGCTTGAATGGAGCCTGGTTGTTTTCTTGGCGTGAATAAGCAGCCTTCCAGTCGGGTTGCCATGGTGGTGAGGAGGCTATTCTTAGCTGCTAGGCTACCTTGACAGTGACTTAAAAAGCATGCTTGGAATTCAAATGCCTTCCAGTGGGCAGTCAGAAGACTTGTAGTTCTCCTGTTTACAGTTGGGTACAGAGATTACAAGTCCCAAGTGCTCTACTTTAGGCCCTATAGGATGTGGTCAGTCATGTAAAGCAGGTACCATCTTTTGAGTTTTTATGACTTTCTTAGTAAGAATGAGCAGCCAGAATTTGTGTGTTAGCCACCTTTGTAAGAATTTTTCAAGACCATCTTCATATGCTATAGGTGGGAGACAATAGGAATAGGATTTTTCTTTTTCTTTCTTCCTTTTTTTCCCTTGGCATTGCTCCTCATAGGACTGATGCAGAGGTATAATAGCAACATTTATGAAGTACCGTGTATATTTCTAGGGCATACAGATGTTTAGTGAATAAGGAGTTTGTCTCAAATCCTGGCTTGTTAACCAGAAAGCGCTATATTGCGTAATTACTGCTATTACAGCTTTTAGATATTTCTGTCTTGAGATTGACCCAACTTTTGCTAAGGTACCAAGTAATCTTAGTGATTTCTTTTTCCAAGTGAAGTTTAGTTTTGACCATGTCTCATAGGCAGAGTGTGGGTCAGCAGAGTGCACTGTTCCTCAGTGTCCCAAGGGCGGGCACAGGCTTAACGAGGGAAGCTACACACACACACACACACACACACACGCGCGCGCGCACGCACAGGTCCGACACGTCCGCAGTCATCACGATAGCTCCACCTGGCCCTCAGGCCTTCCAAGGGGCGCATCACCACTTGACACAGTTCACGGGCAGAGTAAATCATGTGTCCATATCCAGTTTCAGGAAACATTGTGAGGACTGGAGAGAGGGCTAATACACCCACTGCTCTTGCAAAGAGCCAGAGCTCAGTCCTCAGGCCCCATCTCTGGTGGCTCACCTATAGCTGCGTGAACTATAGTTCCAGAGGACCTGATGCCTCTGGCCTTTAAGGTCACCTTAACCCATGTGCCCAGACCCCCACACATGTACACACATCTACATAATTTAAAAATAAAACATTTTTAAAAGCTCAGGAAAATGCCATTTTCCAATACAGAGAATGAGGAGATATGGCATATTTGAAGAGTAATGACCACCAATTCTACTAAAAGACAAAAGGCTGGTGTGTAAGAAGAGTGTAAATAAGCATAGCTCACTACATCTAAGTAAATTTAAAATCTGAGCAATAGACTCAAAAGCAGAACAATTAGAATCTATCTGCAGCAGATAGAAATCCAGATTCTAGTGGTTTAGGAAGATATTTTATCTCTCTTTTATAATGAAGTTCAGACACTGGCAGAATAGTGATGGCAT
Source organism: Neodon shergylaensis (assembly GCA_025134845.1). NCBI lineage: Eukaryota > Metazoa > Chordata > Mammalia > Rodentia > Cricetidae > Neodon > Neodon shergylaensis. The sequence continues at coordinate 1,344,115 of JABTXL010006032.1, forward strand.
GGAGGCTCCATGGTCACCCGAGTCTTAAGATCATCTTATTGTTCTGTTCTAACAGTCTAGCATATGGTCATCATTATTTTTTTCCTTTTTCAAAATTGATTTTATTGAGCTATACATTTTTCTCTGCTCTATTCCCTTCCTTTTCCCTCCCGTTCAACCCTCTCCATGGTCCCAATTTACTCGGGAGATCTTCTTTTTTTCTACTTCCCATGCAGATTTAATCTATGTAAGTCTCTCTTAGGGTCCTCATTGTTGTCTGGGTTCTCTGGGGTTGTGAGTTGTAGGATGGCTTTCTTTGCTTTATGTCTAAAAGCCACTTCTGGGTGAGTTCATATGATATTGTCTTCCTGGGTCTGGGTTACCTCACTCAATATGATGTTTTCTATATCCATCCATTTGTCTTCAAATTTCAAGATGTCATTTCTTTCTGCTGTGTAGTACTCCATTGTGTAAATGTACCACATTTTCCTTATCCATTCTTTGGTCAAGGGGAATTTAAGTTATTTCCAGGTTCTGGCTATGACAAACAAAGCTGCTATGAACATAGTTGAGCACATGTCCTTATGGCACGATTGAGTTTCATTTGCTGTGTACCTAAAAGTAGTATTACTGGGTCTTGAGGAAGGTTGTTTCCTAATTTTCTGAGAAATAGTCATACTGACATCCAAAGGGGCTGTACCAACTTGCACTCCCACCGATAATGCAGAAGTGTTCCCTTTTCCCCACAACCTCTCCAGCATAAGTTGAACTCAGTGTTTTTGGTCTTGGCCATTCTTAAAGGTGTAAGATGAAATCTCAGAGTTGTTTTGATTTGCATTTCTCTGAATGACTAAGGATGTTGAACATTTTCTTAATTGTCTTTCAGCCATTTTAGATTCGTCTTTTGAGAGTTCTCTGTTTAGGTCTGTACTCCATTTTTCTTATTGGATTATTTGTTCTTTTGATAACCAATTTCTTGAGTTCTTAGTATATTTTGGAGATCATCCCTCTGTATGATGTGGGTTTGGTGAAGATCTTTTTCCCATTCTGTAAGCTGTCATTTTCTCTTGTTGACCATGACAAGGAACATACCTAAACATGATAAAGGCAATATACAGCAAGCCAACAGCCAACATCAAACTAAATGGAGAGAAACTCAAAGCGATCCCACTGAAATCAGGAACAAGACAAGGTTGTCTGCTCTCTCCATGTCTATTCAGTATAGTTCTTGAGGTCCTAACTAGAACAATAAGACACCAAAGGGAGATCAAGGGTATACAAATTAAAAAAGAAGTGAAACTCTCACTGTTTGCTGATGATATGATAGTTTACATAAGCAACCCAAAATAATTCTAGCCATGAACTTCTACAACTCATAAACACTTTCAGTAATGTAGCAGGATAAGATTAACTAAAAAAAAATCAGTAGCTCTTTTGTACACAGATGATAAATGGGCTGAGAAAGAAATCAGAGAAACAACACCCTTAATAATAGCCACAAATAGCATAAAATATCTCGGAGTAACTCTAACCAAACAAGTGAAAGACCTGTATGACAAGAACTTTAAATCTTTGAAGAAAGAAATTGAAGAAGACACCAGAAATTGGAAAGATCTCCCATGCTCATGTGTAGGTAGAATTAACATGGTAAAAATGACAATTTTAACAAAAGCAATCTGCAGATTCAATGCAATGCCCATCAAAATCTCAGCAAAATTCTTCACAGACCTCAAAAGAACAGTACTCAACTTTATAAGGAAAAGCAAAAAACCCAGGATAGATAGCCAAAACAATCCTGTACAACAAAAGAACTTCTGGAGGCATCATAATCCCTGACTTCAAACTCTACTACAGAGCTACAGTACTGAAAACAGTCTGGTATTGGCATAAAAACAGACAGGAGGACCAATGGAACCGAATGGAAGACTCGGATATTAATATGCACACTTACAAACACATGATTTTTGAAAAAGAAGCAAAAAATATAAAATGGAAAAAAGAAAACATATTTAACAAATAGTGCTGGCATAACTGGATACCAACATGTAGAAGAGTAAAAATAGATCCATGTCTATCACCATGCACAAAACTCAAGTCCAAATGGATCAAAGACCTCAACATAAAGTCAACCACACAAAACCTCATAGAAGAGACAGTGGGAAATACATTTGAACTCATTAGCACAGGAGACCACTTCCTAAATATAACCCCAGCAGCACAGACACTGAGAGAAACAATTAATAAGTGGGACCTTCTGGAACTGAAAAGCTTCTGTAAAGCAAAGGATATGGTCTTTATTCTTAATTCACCTCAGGATCAGAAATGGCTTTAGGGTTCCAGGCAATCTGGAAATCTGGAAAGAAGAAGCTGGGGAGAGGGTGGAGGAGGCAAAAAAAAATCCTTTCTCCAGTTGGTTCACTCTCCTCCGAGCAGTCCTTTAGAAAGCCTTACAATAAATCTGCTGAACTGCCTGTGGGGTTAATATAGTCCACCTGACAGGATCTAGACTCACCCAAGAGACACACGTTGGCATGCTGTGTCTCTAGCTTGCGTTAACTGAAGTAAGATGAATCATCCTCGATGTGGGTACCATCAGGCTTTGGGCTTGTGCTTGGCGTGAGCCCCCAGGATTAGCCGTCCGCATCTCCTCAGATAGGGACTAGAGGACTTGCTGCCATTATCACCTGTTTCTTTGCTTGCTTGCTTGTTTGTAATGTGGACACTTTGGCTCTGAATTCAAATACTTGTATTTGTACAGTTAACATTTTACTGTCTGAGCAATATTTCCTGTTCCAATCTTACCTGACAGTGGAAATCTAATATTTACAGAAATTTATCACAACCCAAGGAAATTCAGCTATAGCTTTTGATTTGTCTAAATTTGCATTTAGGTGCTCATTGGATAGTAAAAAGCTTCCTATTCCATTATCTGTCTTGTAAGATCAACAAACCACCAAACTCCACACACACACACACACACACACACACACACACACACACCCCATGCTGCCTTAGCCACAGGCACAAAAGCTTTGGGTCAGGGGGATGGTATACAAATGAGGCCCTATAATCAGCCAACAGTCTGTCTGAGTTGATAACCAGCCATCTGTACCATTAAGGGTGACATCAAGTGATGGACTGGGATTGGCTTGTATCTTCGTATGCCGGATGACAGATCTGTTGACACATTCTCAGCTGTTCCTACATGGCTCTGGGCCATCCCAATCCTCCCATGATGTGAGAAAATCAGAGGAGACCCAAGCAATCAGTATTGCTTTCTTGAGCATCCCAGAAAGAAGGCTCGAATCATTGACTTTATCACTGTGTCCAGTCTCCCTATCTTGGACCCTTATCTGTGGGTCCCTTCTGCTGTCAGAAGGGGTCAAGGTTAGAAGGCAGTCAAGGGTGGCTTATGTACTTACTAGATGTCTTTTCCATCATCTTGTACCAGTCACTATCTGCGTGGTGACTTAGGATGTGGGAAGAGCTGCTGGAAGTACTTTCGAGCAAACATTCATATAATTGGTTTGCTACAAGCAGGTGGTAAATGAGTAGCTTTTGGGGAATGGTCCAGCTAAGGCTCTCCTTCCCAAAGTAGAGCCTTGGATGCCTTCCTAATCTTTCTTAGTTAATTATTTAGGCAATCAGTCCTTGTCTTCACGTCCATCTGCTGCAGCTGCTATCTTCTTCCCTCATCTAAGCATCTCAGCAAGGCAGAACGCCAGAGGCTGTGTGAGGCTGGTTCCCATCATCTGGACCTGGTGCTTCTGGAAATACAGGAAAGTTGCCCTGTCCTGACAGGTCCAGAGGAATCCGATGTTTGCATATCTCTGTCAACCCCGTGATGCATTTCCCCGCAAAGTTGTATCATAGCATCTCTGAAGAAGCCTGCCCATGTGGGAGACTGACCTGGGGCCTCTGTGTGCAAGTCAGTCTTCCCAGACACTTGGGTTGTGACCTGCAGTGGGCTCCGGGACAGTTGAAGACACCTATTCTTGTCCAAAATTTGTGAAACACTCATGTGTTTTTTCTTGCCCTGCTTTCTGGAGCCAGCCTGTTGTTTTCTGACTCTGAATGTATTGGAAACAACCTCTGCATTCAAATCTTGAGTGGGCTCATAACCCGTATTCCGTGTACCAGTGTGTGGATATGGCGGGGCGCTTCAGTGTGTGGATATGGCGGGGCGCTTCAGTGTGTGGATACGGCGGGGGGTACCTCAGTATGTGGATATGGCAGAGGGAACTTCAGGCAAAGGAGTATGAGAAGACCAGCCAGTGAGTCTCGACAGCAGCCAAAGGCTCAAAATAACCAGGCCCATGCTGAAGAGATGTCTCGGTGGGGAAGGGCACTTACTGCTCTTGCAGAGGACATCAGGTGACTCAGCCACCCTTAACTCCAGTTCCAGGGACCCCGGCATTCTTCTTTAGTCTCCATGAGACCCTGCATGCGTCTGGTGCACATACATACATGCATTCTGGCACACACATGTAAACATAAAATAACAAATAAAGAAGTATTTAAAAATAAAATGAAACAACTGCACATCAAGACCTAAAGAAATATTCAGACGTGAGTTATAAATCTTTCTTTGGTTGTTTCCCTCTTAGTTTTGTGTTCTTAACTGTATATGCCTATTTCCTAATGGAGAAAAGTGAATGAAATCAGCTTATGTAAAATTTTTTTCATCGCTATGGAGATCATAAGGAACTAAGCTAAATGGTGGGTATGACTATATAAGGTCTGTGAATGGAGAGAAATATATTTTGAAAATAATGATTAATCCCCTATGTTGAGGTTTATGTATGGCCCACCAAATGGGTTATCACAGTGATATAAATTAATTACATGTCATAAATAAATTAAAAGCATAAATTGACTTATTTTCAAACCAAGCAAGTAGAGTTTAGAGCTGCCCACTGTGCTCCTCATCACTCTTGGGGTCTTCCCTTTCAAGCCTCCTGTTCGGAAGGGACAAAGTGAGACCTTTAGTCTACCAAAGGCCTTCATTGGACAGAAGGAAAAAAGCAGACAAGCAAATTCTTGAGGTTATGACTCAATTACAACCAGAAAACCTTGGACAAGCCACTCCAACTCTTTTGGTAGAAAACCTACTTTTCTGAGTGTCTGTGAGTCCTCGCTGAGGGCTCCAGCGCTCCTCTGTAAAATGACTAACGAGGTCTTCCTGAGCTGTGTTAGAAGCTGCTGTCCGTGGCACAGCTGAGATCTGGGCCTCTCCTTCCCCTAGTGTTCACTGACTGTCTATTATACATGATCTAGATACCCAGAGCTCTGAATTGAATGAAATGAATGGAAGCTACGCAATTTTGGATCGAGAAGTTTTAGCATACATTTTTGGGAACTTAAAATATGTCAGATATTACGGTAATGCCTCCTCTTATGGATACTATTACCGCTGAGGCAGTGGAGGCACAGAGAGATCAAACAGCATGATCAAAGCTCCCTAGCCCCTAGGCAGTAAAGCTGAGGTCAGAATCAGGCTTTTCAGCTGAAGAGTCCACGGTCTTAACCACTAAACACCGCTGCTTCTCACACCAACTGACTGGCTAATTGGAATGGCCAAGTGTGTGTGGGTGTGTGACTGCTGCAGAGAGAAATCTGGGTTGCTTGGCTCCTCCCTCCAGAGCTCCTGTCACTAAGAGGAGGCAGGGATAGAACTGCCATGGATAAACCAATGTGTGTTCCAGCCACTGGGCATATTTGAACGGTTTGTCTTGAGGTCATCGCCCTTGCTGTGACTGAGATGCTGCAAGGTCCTTGTCATCCTCATTGCCCCACATTAACTTTGTCAGGGACCATTTGCAAAGAAGTGTATAATCGTTTAACATATTAGACTCAAAATATTTAGATTTAAATGCTAGATCCAGCGCTGACCAATGCTGTTACTGGCTTGGGGCAACTTTTAATATTCCTAGCACCAAGACCGGCATACTCCTGTTTATTAAGCTTGGCCATGCATTGTGTTAAATGCTCCAGACATGTCATTTTCTGTGCTCAGCACAGCACTCCAGGGCAAACATTTTTGCCATTACTTTTTTTTTTTAAAGATAAGTTTTCTCTGTAGCTTTGGAGCCTGTGCTAGAACTAGCTCGTGTAGACCAGTCTGGCCTCGAACTCACAGAGATCTGCCTGCCTCTGCCTCCCGAGTGTTGGGATTAAAGACGTGTGTCACCACTACCCGGCTCCCTTACTGTTTTTTTAAAACCTTTAATTCATACTCCTGACTGCTATCTCTATGATTTACTTTAGTTTTATTATCCTTAAATTCCTTCGTTTTATTATCTAAAATCTGGGGCTCATAACACTTTTTCTCATATTATTATTGAGTAGAAATGAAGACATGACTGCTCCTACCCATGGTTGAAGGGAAGATTTTTATTGTAGAGGGGGAGTTCAGCCACAGGCATCTGAAAGAGTCCAGACTGAACATGGCTAGCAGAATAGACCAGGCCATGAGAGGAGGGAGAGGTGAGAGCGATGGAGAAAGAGAAGAGAGAGGGAGCCGAGGACCAAGAGGAAGAGAAGAGCACCTGACACAAATGTCTGAGGTATAAAGAAACCAGAAGCTGGGGAAGGGAAGGGAATGAAGCCAGCCTCTTGGCTGGAGGGGTTTAGGGCAGGGAGCAGTGTGGGAAGCATGGGGAGGATATGCAGGCACTAAGTGAGATTTGTCCATGTTTCTGTGGGATCAGACAGTCCAGCTTTTTGTTGGTGATGAAGAACGAAGTAATTTCTTCTGTAGCTACTTCCTGCTGCAATGGGGTGTTGTTGCTGCTGCTATTGTTGCTGCTGCTGGTGCTGGAGCAGCAGGAAGGCTGGAATGTCTATCAAGGCTGGGAAGGCAGAGAGGCATGTGTGAGGCATGCATTTTGCTCACTGCTCAGGTTCTGTGGACTATCTGGGCCTAGCCTCCTTGGAGCAGTCTGGGATGGTTGGAAATTCTGTCAGAAGCATCCAGGATGGTGTGTTTGGACCAGCTTGCATCCTGCAGTTGATTGGAAGCCTGCTGGGACAGATACACCATAGCGGCTGGAGACAAAGTTAAGGAGTCTGGGGGAAAATTTTACCCTGGGTGTACCTTTGAAACTTCCATACCCATGGTCCTGGTAGTTGGGGGAGGGGGAGCCAACCCCCAAGGCTACACAGTAGTGGGAAAGTTTAGGCTGTTGATTGACAGGAGTATTTATCTGGAATCCATTTTACTTGTGACAGATGAATCCGAATCTTACAACTAACTCCCTGAAGCCTATAAGAACTTTTCTAAGTTTACAAAAAGAGATAAAAGTTTTAGATATATTTGCATTAGCAGTGCTGGTAACCTGTGCTGAAGTCCACATTGTAGAAAATGCAGTAGACTCAAGCCTTTGAGTCCCAGCAAAATCTTGAGGACCCAAAAGGCAACTCTGGGTTAGAAGCATGAGCACCCTTTACAGAGGGCTGGCTCTCGATTGGATAGAGACGCTTACAGCACAGCGGGCAGCACCCTTCAGTCTGCACCTATAGGACAACAAAAGGGGATGTAAACTGTAGACCTGTGACGGTGGTAATAGCACTGCTTCTCCAGGGCTGGGTGAGCTCTTACAAGGGTTCCCTTGGGAAAATGTGTGCAAAGCACACATCCCATTGCTTGTCCCCACTACAGCACTGATGTCTGCTATAACTTGAAACACAGCCTCAAATCTGAGAGCTCTTAATCTGAGGAGCCAGTCCTCTGTGAGTCCAGCTCGAGCTATAGAATTGTGGGCGAACAGTGGCAGGAGCTTAGAAAACTTTTCCGTTGCCAGCTCCTGACCATTTGAGAATGGAACTATGCCCACTGCAACCCAACCAGGAGGTAAGGGCTCTAGGCTCTGCTCTCAGGTCTAATAGCCTAGACAGCAGGTCCTGGAGGCCTGGCAGTTATGTTTTAACCCTGCCTGGACCTGACTGGGCATCCAGTGTTGGTAAAAGAGGCCCTCAGTCTGGGACAGGTGGAGACCTGGAGTTGCGGGACTCAAGGCTTCCCAGAAGACTTTCTCTAACACGAGGCTCTGGTGTGGTCACGTGCAGTAAACAGCCTCGCAGAGAAGGAAGTCTGGCTAGTATTTCCCATCTTAAAGATGGTGACTCCAGAGTGTGAGAAGCTGAACAACTTTAGCAGGACGTAGATCCAGATGTAAATACTGTTTTAGACCAATGCTGTGAAATATCTACATAGATGATCAGATAAGATGAAGCAAGTATTTTGTTTTCATTTATATGCACACACACACACACACACTCACACACACTCACACACACTCACACACAGTCTCTCTCACACAGTCACACACACACACACTCTCACACACACACACTCTCTCTCACACACACTCACAAGCACACACACACACTCACACACACACACACACACCAAAACAAAACAAAACAACAGGGCTCAAGCTCAGGAACTTTTGCATGCCAGACAAGGTCTTCCAATGAGCTGTATCTCCAATCCTTTATTTTATACATTATTCTCCTTGGATTTTTCTACTTCCAGTGTGGCTTGGGCCAGCATGAAATGAAGAGTGGTTTTTGGCCTCCATTCTGGATGTCCTGGATGGGGTGGGTCTTGGAACCCCATTTCCTCGGCGCCACTGTGGCTGTAGTTCACTGACAAATTGCATCATTTCACTGGTAGCTTTTCCTCCATCAACTGGAACAACTTGGACAAGGGGCTTCTGTTTAGAATAAGCATAACCCAGCAGGTGACTGTGGATGGTGCTGTTGGATATCAGAGGTTAAGTAAGCTCTATTGTGTAAGGCATGACCTTTGATGCCTCTGTCACCCCACTCCCCTGAATTAGAAAGGGACAGGGAGTTAAGAGCTTGCTTGGGAAAGATCTGGCCTCCCTGTGAGGGGAGCAGGGACTAGAACCTAAGGATGCAGAGTCAGCAGGAAACTTCTGCACACGGTACTTGCTTTGGAAAGATGGTGTGGAAAAAAACCCGCAGGCTCCAGTTAAATGTGGAGTCTCCCCTGTTCCTGTTTGCTTCATTCTGTCTTGCTTTTGTAAGCATATGCTTGTCAGTTAGGGCTGAAACCCAACAAAACAGCTGCTAAGTATGGCTCTACGGGAAATAACATTTTGGTCTTTTTCAGGCCAGTAAGTTTAGAGTAAGCACAGTTGTCTGGCAGATGTCAGTGGGCAATCCGGGGGTAGACGAGTTCTAAGAGCTGTATCAACCATCCGAGTTCTTCTGGGGTCTATTTACCCTGCCAAAGGACTAGGGCTCCAAGTAAGAGATTCTGCTTGAGAGTCTTATGCTGTGCCTACAAGTGGTGTTTTAGAGAAGAAGCATCCAATCTGTTGATATCACTTTGAGGTCTACAAGTTTCCTGGGGTATGTTTGTAGGCACATAGAGATTCACATGGCCCCCAGGCCACAGGTTGGACATCCTGAAGGACTTGGGCCCTTTCTCATGAACCCTTCTGGTCCCTCATCATCTTTCTCAAAACCTGGACTGATGAAGAAAAGGATTAATAGCATCATTCACCTTATGAAGGAAGTGGTTTCCTCAATAGAGATCCAAGAGTACCTGTTCCAACCCTTGACATGTGACTTTGTATCTTAATAAATCTAGCATCATTTAGAGGGCCTGGCAGAGGGACAGTCTAACCCAGAGACTGGGAATATTAATTCCTGGATCTTAAATCTCTTCACCCAGCTGCAGAGTCAGGCCCTGGATATCAATGCTGCCATTGAGACATCAATTGATGGAAGAGAGAATTTATCCCAGTGAGTGTCCAGGAAGCCTTAATGAGTCCTTTCAATCACCTCACATTTACAAGGCATTCGTTTGTCCATAAATATCTAACCCTGCTTGCTAAGCCTGAGGTGATATTACTGATTGAAAAGCAATGGTTTTCTTTGCCTGGCTTTTCTAATTTTATGTGATTTTAAAGCTAGAAATCTATAAAAAGACCGGCTGGATTTTCCTGTGGCATATTCCCTGTTTATTAACTGAGTTCATTTGGAAGTATAAAAAAGGAAAGGAATGAAAGATGATGGATGCTTATTGAAGCGTGATTATATATCAGATCCTGGGCTGGTCTAGAAACTTTTGTAATCCTCACAGCTACCCTGGAGGTAGGGAATTAAGTCCTCATTTTAGAAGGAAGAGACCAAGGTTCAGAGAAGCTCTGAATCTTGCTAAAGCCAGAGAGATAGTAGGTATTGAATTAGGGGCTGAGAATTCTGATTTGGGACTAGGCCTCAGTTTCCTCATCTGAAGACCATTAAAGGTAGCATTAGCAATAGCAGTTCATACCTGGTGGTGGAGGTGTGTGAAATAAAGCTAGCGTCAAGAGACTGCCAGCTCAGGGCTTGCCTGCACTATAGATCAAGGCCAAGCCTGGACCTTAGACTCAAAAAGTAGGGCCTGGGGCTGAAGCTCAGTTGGTGGAGTGCTCGCTAGCATGCGCAAAACTCTGGGTTCCATCTCTCCCTCTTTGCAAACAGGGAATGGCGGAACAGGTCTGTAACAGAAGGTGAAGTCGGGAGGATCAGAATTTCAAGGCCACCTTTGGATACACACTACTTTTGACGTTCGCTTCAAATATATGAGACCAAAGCCTCAAAACAAACAAGACAACATCCAAATAAAAGTAAAAACAAAGACTGAAGTTATAGCCCAATGATCGAGCATTTGCCTAACTAACACAATGTGGCCCTAGATTCAACTCTCAGTGCCGCAAAACAAAATCAAAAAACATCGCCCACTTGATAGAGTTGTGATAATTAAAATTGCCATTTATAGAAGTTGCTGAGAATAGGCCCCTGCACATAAGTGGTCGTGAAACGTTGGCTATTACTTCAATTTCTTATTATAACAACTAATCAAATTGCCTTTATCAGCGCTTGCTGGAAAGTAGCATTTTCTTCCAGCGAACAAGCTGCCTTTTGATATGCAGTTATATTTTATTATGAAATAATGTAAACTACTCTAACTTGGAATTAAATCCTCTTCTGTGCTTCCAAGTAAAGGTTAAGATCTGAATAAAGGCATATGTAGGCAACAGGGATTCCCAGGTCTGTAAATGTCAGTGATTTGCGCTTTTCTCCGCAGAGTGCAGAACATTCTTCCGCGCTGCCCATCCTGGCTTTGAGACAGCTAAGCAAACATGAGAGGGAGAATTAAGCCAGCTCTGTCTCTGCGCGAGTTTGTCTCTGTAACATGATTATTAGGGACAGCATTTCCTCCTAGTGGCCTTGCACAGAGCCACGTCCTGACAGCCTGTCACACCGGTGGGCTTCATGGATGTCTTCAGAGCCGGGAATGCTATAGGGACTTCTGTGTGTGGCAGCTTTACGTGTTGGTGAACAATGCAGCGTGGCTGGGAGGTGATGGCAACGGGGACTGGAGCAGCTTGTTGAGATGGAGAACAAATGGTACGAATACTGGGTCTTTGGCTCTACATTCTGATCCTTTTAACACTTTTATTTTATTTTTTCTCCAACTTCTTTTAGGCAAGTGGTGGCTAATTGGGCATTGAACACCTCCCTCCCTCCCTCCCTCCCTCCCTCCCTTGGTAGTTGGTAGCAAAGGCTAGGACATGCTTAGGTAAACATTCCAGTGCTTCTCCAAGCCAGGCCATTTGTGACTCATCGGAGGAGGGAAACATGTAAGGGCAGCAGCTCTGCGTACACATGGTTCCACCAAGGTCTGCAAGGTTCAGCGAATGCAGGGGGAGCTAATGCATCATGAAAGGCCCCTCACAGAAGAGTCATCATGGGCTTCCAGGGACGGGCTTGGTTGCCAGGGAATGGCAAAATGGATGCCCATAACAAATAGGCATTGCTGTATCAGGGGACAGAACCCATTGTGTTGTGCTGGGGAAACGGCAGGTAACTGAGGCTCCAGTTGGTAGTAGCAGAGAACGACAAAAATGGGGATGGTGGCAAAGGCTGGGCCTGAGAGTAATGGGAACTTGTCTTTAATTTGAACTATATCATCTGTCATGATAAGAAATATTCATTTCAGAAGAATGAGTGCAGTGAGCAGGTTGAAAACAGGGAAGAACTGACTAGAGGGAAGTCCCAGAAAGAGGTGATGGGGCCGTTTCATGAGTTGGTGAGTAGATAACGTAGACATTTGGAGGTAAGAACATCAGCATTCAGTGAACAGAATGAGAGGTTGGGGAGATGCCTAGGGTGGAGTCTTGCCACTGTGGGCAGGGGGAGTGGAATCTACGAGAGGGTTGAATGGTGTAATGGCAGGGGCATGTTTCCACTAACACCGGTATGCAGCAGTGTAAATGGCTCCCAGGGGAAGGGCAAGATGAGATTGAGAAGAGACCATGAAGTACAAGGATCGAGCTCATGGGGCATCCTTGGAAGAAGTTACTTGGAGCAACTGTCATTGTGTAGGTAAATGCTAGATGCTTGCCCCATTTACGTTGTGCCTTAGGGGCCTAACTAGCAACGGTGTGCATCTGTTCAAACCGCCTGCTCTTCCAGCACATGTGAAAAGGTATTTGAAAATGGAGAGAAAGCTTCTGTGGGGTCTTACCAAGTTCTACTTCTATTGCATTGTTGGCTAAATCCTTCTTCCATCAGTCCCTGAAGATGCGGTTTCCAAGACACTGCAATAAATTGCCTCTGTGGACATAGATCTGGGATGCGAAGTCTTTTTTCTTTTGACTGACTGGATTCTTCTTACTGCGGTTGCCTCTTCAAGGTCAATCACTGTTGAGACTCCTTAGTTCCTTTGACCTTTGCTTCTGAGCCCTTTGGATGTGTCTGGGAGCAGACTTCTCTCTCCTACAGCCTTTGGAACTCTCTGTAGGAAGCCTCCTTGGCACTGACTGGCTTGGTCATTTGTCCATCGAGGGATGATTGAGAGGGAGAGAAGGGCCTCTGAAGTCAGCTGCCCAGATGTTCTCAGGAACTAGCTATTAATCCCACTCATACGAAGGAAGCCAAGAACTGGGATACCTGGGTTTAGAAGCAAGTGTACCAGCTCCTGTCTTCCCCCTCACACCCTTGATTGACATCCAGTCTCCTTAAGCAGCCACTGGTCACCACCCTGCATCTGCCCCTTCCTCCTCCCCACATACTTCCTCTTCCCTTCCTCCATCTCATTTTCCGTCTCACCGTATGACCCAGACTGTCCTCTCCTGCCCATCACCTAGTCTCTCCCAGTGCTGGGACTGCAATTGTGTAATTGTGTAATTGTGAGCCTCCAAGGCTGGACTTCTCTTTCTTAACTTTTTTTTTAAAGTTGAGATTTCAAGCCCATGGAGAGCTCCTTTCCCAATGTGCTGCAGAAACATCACTGAACAAGCAAACTTCTGAGAAGCACAATGTAGAAACAAGCACAGCCGCTACCATTTATCCCCCCTCCTTCATTTCTTTCTAATATAGGTGTAATAAAACCTGCTCTTCTAAGTGGCTTAGGTGTTCCAATAAACTAAACATTTCTCCGTGGGCTCCCAGGGGGCCTTGACAGTGTCTTATTATGGCTCTGCTGCTGTCCCATAAAAGATTTTCCCCTCTTGATCTGGACTTCTGTGGACCAGGTGGGCTTCACTAGAATTTCTGGCATCTTCTCTTATTTGTTTGTTTCCTTTTTTGGTTCTGTAAGAGTAGTTAATGTTTACTCCAGCTTTTCTCAGTGACCGAAAGTTTCCTGTTTCTGATTTTGTTGGATATGTATGTAGAGTACATGTATGTTTGTATGTATGTGGGCACATGCACATATGTGCATATGTGTGGAGGCCAGAGGTTGACACTGAATATCTTACTCATTACTCTTGTTAAAATTCCTTCCCTGGGGCCTATGTAAAGCAAGGTCTACCCCTCCTCCCAAGATCCCAAAGAAGAAACAAGGCCTAATTCTCTGCAAAGGTCACTGGGAAACCAATGGATTACTGTGCTTCCTAATGGAGCCAAGGGGAGGAGTTAACTGCAGGGGTGTGGTCACTCCTCTGCACACAGGCTGCACCTGGAAAGCCTTATTCCACCAGGGATGCAGGCTTTCCTGCCTGTATCTATATACTCTAGCTCCTCCCCCAGGCCATGTGCACCCTAGCAGGGAGTATGGAGCAGGGATTTCAGCCTAGAATCCTGTGCCCTAATCTGAGTATTTATTCGGGAGGGGGAATTGTAAATCTTCCTGGGATTATTCTTTGCAGTGTGTACAGTTTAACTCCCCAACACAGCAGTTGCTTGGCTCATAGGGCTGTGGCTCCTGACACTTGCCACCTTATATGACATAGGGTCTCTCACCTGACCCCAGAGCTCACCAATTCAACAGTGTAGCTAGCCTGCAAGCTTCCTCTGGGGGTTTCTTATCTCGGCCTCCCTAGTGTTAGGATTACAGGTTTGCCACTACACGAGCCTGGCATTTTTCATGGATGTGGGGGTCCCACGCTGGTCCTGCACCTGCACGGTCAGTCCTTTACCTGTTGAGCTGGCTCCCTAGCTTTCTAGGTGGAGTCTTTGAAAGATCCTTAAGCATTGGCTTGAGGGGAGAGGTCTGGATTGGTGTAGACAAATTTTCAAAAAGGCTGACTTATCTGCCACCTTCCTCAGGAATATTGGAGTGGTGTCTCTGAGGCAACCCTCTTCCACTTCGGTAATACTGTGGTTTTGCCCAGAGGATAAAAGTGGTTACTTTGGCTAGGGATGTGGTCCAGTTCACAAAATACTTTGTCCAGAAGAAATTGGCTATCTCTGGTTCCTATTAGCATACTGAAGCACATGCTGGCCTCAGGGGCTTCTGAGTGCCACAACTGCCCATGGATCTCAGCTCTCCTCACCCCACCCCTACCCTGAACTGCTTTCTCTAGTTTATGGGCCTCCCTTTGCCCAGCTTCTCATTCCTATAGAACCCTGCCATTTTGGCCATTCACCTTCTTACTTTTCTTTTGTCTTCCTCTCTTGATGCTCCCTCTCTTGCCCCACCCCCCATGTCCATGTTCACTCCGCTGGCCATATTTAGTCTACTACTTTCTCTCCCTGCTCTGGACTCCCAGATGCCTCTCTGTTCTCTCCCTCAGTTCTACAATAAAACCCTTCCCTTTAGTCACACCTTGGAGTGGTAACTCTTCACTTTCTACACTTTCCTAGCACAACCGAAAGCCCTGGATTCTAACCCAGCACCTGTGACCCCTGCACTTGGAGGGGCAGGGTTAAAGGTCATCCTTTACACAGGATTACATAGTGAGTTAGAGGCCAGCCTTGGCTATCCAACCTTTTCAAAACCCGAAAGTGATTACTATTAGGTATTAACAGGTGTCAGCTTTTCATGGGGTAAAATCAGGGTAAAAGCCACCTGTGTTTGGCTGGCTCAGACACTAGCCTGTGCCTCCAGGCCCTCCTGGGGTCACACAGTGCTCAAGTTACAGCTGCATTTGGTCCTGTGTCTGAGGCTAGCAGGCCGGTCCCCTCCACTCTACAAGCCCACCTGCCATAATGTGTATCAGGTGCTTGCTCTTCTGTGCGTTCACTAGCGGTAGGCTCTGCTCTCAGGTTATGTTTAGTTTGTTTTTACCCGCCCCCCCCTCTCTCTCTTAAGAAAATGTCTGGGTTTTCTTGAGAAATCATTAGACCTGGCAGTTCTGTGCTCTGATGCTGACAGGGCAGTAATTAGTCGCACTACATACCTCCTGTCCCTGTCCCTGTCCCTGTCCCTGTCCCTGTCCCCGCCTAGCCCAGGAGTGACTTCTCCAGCAGGTCGCTTCACTCCCTGGTCTAACTTGTCTAGCCTCTGTGGGTGGCTGTGCTTGGGACTCTTCAGCTATTCCTTTACATTTTAAACATTACACTTATTTTTTTAGCGTGTGTGTGTGTGTGCGTGCGCACATGTGTGCGTGCATGCATGCGTGTGTGTGTGTGCGCGCGCGCATGTGTGCGTGCATGTGTGTGTGCATGCGTGTGTGTGTGTGTGCGTGTGTGTGCGTGCATGCGTGTGTGTGTGTGTGCGTGTGTGTTCAGAGGACAACCTGGTAGAGCTTGGCTCTTTTCTTCCACCAAGTGGTTCCTGGGACTCCTGCCCTCAGGCTTGCTGGCCTTTAGCTCTTGAGTTTTTTTTTTTTGGTCTCAGTTTATTTCTTTAAAGAAACAATTTCTTATCGGTTAGGAATCTTAGGGGTGAAAGCTGCCTTCTGGCTCAGACGTGAGCTTTATGAACTTTTGTGGACTTTATGGATTCATTTTCTTCTTGGGATTGTGGCTTAGCAGTAGTAGCGGTGACTGTCAGACATTCACGGAGCCTCATGACACTTAGTTGGCTTTGAGGGGAGGATTGATAGAAACCTGTTTGCTGCTATAAACTTCCATAATCCTTCTCTTAGGTTGAATTCCAAGTCCCTCATTTACTCTGTGAGTACTGCAAATGAATATTGTACAAGGGCAGCATTGCAGATATGAGAGGGAAAAACATTCAGGGAGGTGGCCTTCTAGATCCCCATTTCTTTCTTGGAGACTGTTGAATTCTGTAAAGAAGACTGTTTCATGCTTTGGAAATATGTATTAGGTTGCTCTGATAAAAGACCATAGGCATTGTGGGGCAAAGGGTTTACTTGGCTTCTATGTCTTGATCACTGTCCACCATTGAGGGAAGTCAGGGCAGGAACTCAAACAAGAACAGAGACATGGGGGAAAGAGCAGTAACAATGGCTTACTCTCTGGGGCTCGCCCAGCCTGCTGTTTCTCCAGCCCAGAACTACCAGGCCAATGATGCATTACCAGTGGGTGGGCCCTCCTACATCAATCATGAGACAATACGATCGCGCAATAAGGCAAGTCTGATGGGGGTCATTTTCTCAATTGAAGTCTCTTCTTCCTAGATCACTCTTGCTTGTGTTGTTAAAAACAAGCAAACAAACAAACAAACTAGCCAGCATACCTTGTTTACTTCTCGTTATCCACCCTAGTAAGCAGCACAGACTTTTCAGTAGAAATAGTCCAAAAACTGCTCGAGGTGACCTGTGCCTTTCATATTTCCTCAATGTTGCTGCAAGATCACCTTGATTTCATAGTGAGAACATTGCTGATTCTTTTTTATTGTTTGTATGTGGGGATACACACATGTGGATATAGGTGTGGTATGCATGGATATGTGTGCACATATGGAGGCCAGAGGTTGATGTCAGCTATCCCCTCAGGCAGTCATCACTTATATGTTGAGACAGGACTTCCTTTTTCTCACTGAACCTGGAGCACAGTGATTTGCTAGTCTGGCCAGGCAGCAAGTTCCAGGAACCCTCCAGTCTCGAGCTCTTAGTGATGGGATTTGAGATATGTTCTCCTATGCCCAGCTTTTTAAAGTGGGTCTGTGAATGGAACTCAGGTCCTTTTGCATGCATGGTGTAGCCAGTCTTTTTCCCGTCCTGCCAGCCAGCTCCCAAATAACCACACAGAGACTTATTATTAATTATGAAGGCTTGGCCGATAGCTCAGGCTTGTTTCTGACTGGCTCTTATAAGTTAAATTAACCCATTTCTATTCATCTACATGCTGCCCGGTTGCTCACTTACCTCACCTATGTACTGTCCATCCTGCCTTCTCTCTTCCTGCGGGTCTCCTCGTGTCTTCCCCATTCTCTTCCCAGCATTCTCTCTGCCTGGAAATTCTGAGTAGCTATTGGCTATTCAGCTTTTATTAAACCAATCAGAGTGGCACGTTTTCACTTTGTATGAAAGGATATTCTACGACATCATTGCAAGGACTCTGTGAAGTCATTTCCCCAGCCACCCCTTTTATTTGAATGGAAAGCAATTTCCTTTTCTCTGATTTAAATTCATCATAAAAGTGTGACGTAATAACAAAGTGAATTGGCTAATTTCATAGCTGTGGTCTAATTAAACATTTTTTAAAAATTTATACTATTCAGTAGTTGCATCTAAAAACTGCCCTCCCCTCAAATTCAAGCGATTTAATTGCTTATTTTGAGTCTTTGCTTTTGATGATGACAGGGCCTTGTATGGTGTTTTAAACTTTGTTTTGTTGGTTTTTCTTCAGGACCCTGCAGGGATCTTTGAGTTGGTGGAACTGGTCGGAAATGGAACGTATGGTCAAGTGTATAAGGTAAGAATGTTAAGCTTGATCATGGCTTGTGTGTTCGCTGGTTCCTGAGTGCCAAATAGCAGAGGCGTCCATACTTGTTCCTAAATGCCTCATCACAATAGACATCAAGTGACTTCAGACATCAGTGAGTTCACTCTCCACCCTTTTGGATGTAGCTGGGTTGAACTGACTGTGGGGGCAGGGGGCGGTTGTGTCTGGGGCTTGAGTGTCTCCTGCAGTGTACATCACAGTATTTGTAATGGGAAGCAAGCCTCGGATGTTGCTTATCTGGGGCTCACGAAGTGGTGAGATTCCTTTACTTTCAGCATCGCCAGGCTGCTTTCCAAAGAAGCAGAGGACAACATTCCCTTTCAAAACTCAAGCTATTAGGCTTCTGCAGCCACAGAAGTGAATTTGTTACTTGCCCAGGGCACAGATCAAATGGGCTCCTCACAGGGTTAGAAGAAAGCTCTCTCGATGACAAGAGGAGACACAGGTCCATGATGAACCCACAAGTTAGGAAGCAGTCAAATGGTTAGCTTGAATTGGAACTGGACTGCCTGCTCTTTTTAAAATTTTGCCACAAATTCATCTAAAATGTGTAAAAGACGTCTTTTCTCCTAATAAATTATCTATTTTTTTTTAAAGTTATAGGTTGATTCCTCTTTTGATGATTGAAAAGAAACCTAGATAAACTGTTTGGAAATAGAGTTTGGGGACATTTAGTAAACAAACAGTGTGTCCTCTGGAGCATTTCCAGGGAGCAGCCATTATTATTTCTATGAGGGGTGATCTGGGATGGAATTTCATGTACAAATTATATCTCACTGTCCTGCTTTTAAAAATTCCTTCTTTTCCCTAAGCCTCTTTCAAGTGATCCAAAGTGTTGTTGAGGTTATCCAGACTGTGATATTCTCAGTCCTGTGGCATTGTAGAAGTTATTCAGGCTGTAGTATTGTCAGCCCTGTAGGATGTCAAAAGAGCAGCTATGCTTAAGGGATCGTGAGAATCTAGTTTTCAAAGCATGGCTGTGAGTGGCTACGCATGGACGCTTTTATTGACCAGGAATCCCTTTTTTGGTGCCTGCAAGGGTGAGAGACAATCCCCCCTTGTGAGAAACAACCGTTTCCTACAGTACTAAACCTTTCCAAAAAGACAGAACGGAGACTCGATGAGCTGTTGACTTGATGTTGATCCTGCCTGACACAGAAAGAGATGGCTCTCAGAAAGTGCTTTTAAATACTTGCAATGAAGATAATTAGGTTGGATGATTGTGTTATTTCAGCTTGAGAAATTGGATTGAACTCACGGTGTAACGTGGCTAATGAAGTCAACTCTATTCTAGACAGAAAATGACTGCTGATTTCTTGTCTATGTGGTGGAGCCACGGTCGTGTGCTGTTCGTCTCAGGATGGCATGGGAGGATGCTTCCCACTATAGAGTAGACATTTAGGACACACTTAGAAGCTTCATCTACTAATCCAGCAGGTAGAACTGTGCAACCCTGCAAGAGGATAGAACAAAGGTATATGGTACTGTCATCCTGACGGGGTCCAGGGTTGCCTAGAAGGTAAACCTCTGGGAATATCTGTAAGGGAGCTACATGATTCGGTAACCTGAGGTGGGAAGCTGACCCTAAATTTGGTAGCGCTGTCCTATTTGTTGGGGTTCCAAACTGAATTAAAAGGAGGAAGTGAGCCGAGCTCCAGCATCCATCTCTACTTCTGACTGGGGTGCAGTCTGAGCAGTGGCCTCACATTCCTGGGGTGCTCCTTCTCCGCCTGGTGCGCTGTGGTAGCCAAGCCACAAGCTGAAAGAAATCCTTCCTTCCTTAAGCTGCTTTCCCCCACGTATTTTATCACTATAGTAATAAAATAATGAATGCACCTTTCAATTATAAGTGCAACCTTTTGGAAAATTCGGAATGATGTCAAATTTCATGGCCTTGCATGAGAAACAAGAACCTAGGTCCGATTAAGAACTCAGCAAGTGTTCAAGAGTCTTGCATCTTTCTAAGTGTGGGCTTCCTCAGCAAGTAGGTAGTTGACATTGTGATCCTAAAGGCTCCGTTTCCATTAGAAGAGGAGATTGCTGTCAGGTTCCGGTGAGGACAGGCGACCTGGAGACAGGAGATAGGGTCCCTTTCTCAGTAGCAGTTGCTGGTTTGTGGTTGCCACAGGTTTTCCTACTTGAGTCCAGTGAGAATGTAGCTCCAGAAGCTGCGTGGAGTTGAGCTTCCTTACCTAAAGAATCATAACTTCCTGCTTAGTCCTGGGTTTGTTTTCTACGCCACTGGCTTAGGCTGGGTGGTGTTCCTCACGGCCAGAGATGGTCCTGTTTCCTCGGGACCAATGTGGTCCTGATGCTGCCTAGCTGTTACAAGATCAAAGCGCAGCAGCAGCAGCATCTGAATTGGAAGGATGAGAACCCTAAGCTAATTAAATTGGGAACGGGTTTGCCCACCAGGATTTATAATTTTTGTGGAATAGGCACATTGATAACATACTATAGGCATGCACAGAAATTCTACAGCCTTGGAATTTTATCCTTCCACGTGAAATTTTATTTCCACACAATTTTATTGTATGACAAATGTTTTCTTTACATTAAATATTAAACCTATTAATTGCTGTAATTAAATTAATTCTGCAAATTTGCCTGTTGGTGATACTGAGCTTCACTAAGTAGTGTATAATTTTATGAGTAACTGAATAACCTTTATTCTATGGAATATTTATCATAAGATGTTTTAATAAGTTCTCTTATGAGAGTCACAGTACAATTTTGTTTTCGAGTAGCTCCTAAGAAACATATATCATGTGATAAATAAAAAGTACATACGGTCTTTAAAAGTATTTTCTGAGTCACACCTGCATCAGAGACAGATACATCTAGCTTACAAATAGAAATTCTTATACAGAAGCCATTAAATAATGTGTAACTTTCCAAAGCTTCCTCCAGCCTCACTTCCAAGTCTAGCTTATGGCTACATGTTGTTGGAAGAATTATCTTTAACAGTAATCAAGTGGTAATTTGATTTAGTTTTATCCTTAATTTTATTTACTAGATGACATAGGCAAATAATTTGAAAAATACTTTTTACTTTTTCTTTCTTTTCTTTTTTTTTCTGAGATAAGGTTTCTCTGTATAAACCTGGCTGTTCTGGAACTCATTCTGAAGGCCAGGTTGCCTCAAATGCAAAGATTCACCTACCTCTGTTCCCAGAGTGCCAGTCCACCACTATGCCTAGCTCATTAGGATTTTTTAAAGAGAACAGTATTTTCCTGTGTCCATAGCCTCCCGTATAAAACAAACCAAAGAAGAACAGAGAGATTGCTCAGTGGTTAAGAGTACTGACTCCCCTTTTAGAGGACACAGATTTGATTCTCAACATCTGCATGGTAGCCCACAACTATCTGTAACTCCAGCTTTGGGGGCTTCCACGCTCTCTTCTGGCCTTCCGGGGCACCAGGCATACACATGATGCACAACCATGTATGTAAAAAACACTTCCACACATAAAAAATAATAAAAATTAAAATAGCTAAAGGGGAATATAATGGGTGATAAAAAGAATATGAATATGCTTAAAGTACATTATATACCTGCATGAAAGTGTATAAAATTCTGTATGACAAAATAAAGCATCTAAGCAAATATTAAAAAATCAGAGGTGTGGATGGTAGGTCTTCTTGATGTATTATGTGGTACGGGGGGGCCAGGAGTCTACCACTGTGCATGTTGTCAAAGTCCATGGATAAAGCGTGGATTGTTAAAGTTAATAAGGACTGAGTTATGTTTGATAAATGAAAGGCAAAAGGAATAATAACATTCAACATTCCAAAGTAACACAGAAAATAAACAAAGCTAAAAAGTCATCAGCACAGTCACAAGCCATTTGCCAAAGGTTTTGGCATTCCCCGCCCCTATTGGGAGTCCAGTGGCCTCTGGCCACACTATGGTGACATAGAATGCACTAGACACTTTTTTTCTCGGCCTTGTGAAAGAGCACGAGCAGAAGCAGCTTTGAGAAGAAAGAGTTGATTGGCTTGTTCTCCGTCGCAGCAGGGATGCATGGCCCCGGGATGCATAGATGGAACAAGGAGGAAGAAGGGCCAGACCCTCAATCCTCACAGCCCACCCCAGTTTTCAGACAAGGCTCCACCTCCTAAAGTCTCCATAACTGGCCAAACATCAGCTACTGGTGTACACGTCTATGAGTCTGTGGAGGACACCACAATATAGAGATTATTTTAATAAGTCAAAATAATTAGGTAACACTTACTAGAAAAATTAACCTCATGTTTAAAATGAATATTGGTCTACCATATTTCTTAATTTCCATCTGGAGGTGTAGACTGTTCTTCAGAGTTGGAGGAGACACATTGTGCTCCAGGGTGACAAACTCAAATAGGAATAGAAGGGTTCCTCAGTTTGTCTCATTTCAGTCCTTTGAGGTTGTGGAGCACAAACATGTTGGTTTTAGTGCTTGGGGACATTGCCATGATACTGATAATTGTCAACTTGACAGAACCGTGAATTGCCTAGGAGGAGGGCCTGTGGGCCTGCCTGTCTGGAGATTGTCTTGATTTTGTTGAGGAAAAAAGAAGCAAACACCACAGGTGGCTCCACTCCCTGGCTGGCATCCTAGGCTGTAGAGAGAAACAAAACTGAGCGACAGCTTGCTTTCATCCACAGTTGCTTCCTGATAGTGTATACCATGTGACCGTGTGATCATGTGACCATGTGACCACGTGACTAACTCCTCTGGTGGCTTGATTTTCTCACCAGGATGGACTCTGCCTTGAGCTGTTAGCCAGAACAAACCCTTGTTGCTTTTGTCGGCACAGGAAAGGAAGGAGAAGCTAAAACAGAAAGGCACTGTGAGCTCGTGTGTTTTCAAAGGGTTGTAAGGATCCTCATGGGTCATTCACAAACGGTCCTCCGCTAGAGGGCTGTACTCTGGTCACCTCTGGTCGCCTGGATCTCATCCCGTTCCATTCAGTTCATTTTTCTGCTACTGTGGCTGATGTGTGTCATCTTATTGAAGCTTTCCCTTCCTGGGATGTTTTCTCTCTTAACTGCATTTCATATCCTTACAGCTATTTAAAATTTAAAATGAAATCTTCTTTCAAATGAATGCCCATCCTTCAGAGCTCCAAAGTCCCTCTTTCCTTGCTCTAAATGTCCATCTCTTTCCCTTCCTCTGGGCACCATAGCCTCAGTGGCTCAGTTAACCCACATAGACCAAAGCTCTTCATTTTCTTACCTTCTGTCCTTCAATTACTTTTAAACTTTTTTGCGAATGAATGTTTCCCCTGCACTTATGCATGTGTACCATGTGTGTACTTGGTGTCCACAGAGGCCAGAAGGGGGCATCAGATCCCATGGTACTAGAACCAAAACTGATAATGAGACACGATACAGGTGGTTGGAACTGAACCTAGGTCCTCTGCAAGAGCAGCAAATGTTCTTAACCACTGATCTGTCTCTCCATTTATTAAATTCCTATATGCATGCCAGTGATTTTACATTTCCTAAGATTTGGCATGTATTATTGAATTTCTATCATAGTTTCTCAGGAACCCTTTCTCACCCTGGGGCTGGCCTTTGGAGTTGTGCTGCGCTCTGCTTCAAACTCCGCTATTTCTTCTCTCGTAGCCCCTCCTTCCCAGGCCACCACTCAGATGTTCCTGCACGAGAAAGCACTTGCCCCATCTCCAACTTCTGCTTCGCTCTTCTGTAGATTTTCTCAGCTGCAATAATTTTCTGTATCAACTTACTGACCACTCTCTCAGTTGTGTTCTATTTTTACTTATATAACATGCTAAACAATTCAAATACATAAGTAAGGAAAACAAGCCATGAGACTTTCAATCAGCATAGCCTCCCTGTCTAAGGCACCGTGGATCGTGGTGGGTGTGAGGCTCACACTGAGCTCCGTATCCCTAGATAATTCTCTTTAGATACCTTTCAATTTTCAACATTTTCCGTAAAATATGTGTCTGTATATTTCAAGGAACTAATAAACCAAATGTTGAATTTGTGTTTTATTGTGGGGTATGATCATGAACTTTATGTTAGACGGTCCGTTTGTGTAGTAGAAATTTACAGAATGGGATTGAGTAATTTTGTGAGGTTCGGACTGTTGGCAGAATTAAAAATGTGGTTTTATAGAGCTCACCTTCTGAGATTGGTTTGAGTCTAACCATGGTATGATCCAGGCATGAGATTGGTTGGAGTCTAACCATGGTATGATCCAGGTATCTATTTTAACTCATTCTGATGTGTAAGGCCTCGGGACTTTATCTTAAGACGCTGTGAAGAGAATCAGAGATAGTGGGATCCTTAGCTCTAAGTGGAGCACACTTGGGCACTTAAACGCCAGAGGCGTTGGGATCTTTATGTTGGAGGGGGAAGCAGATGGCCAAGGCCAGATTTTTCGTGCTTTTCCATACAGTCATTCTGCCAGCAGTCTGAACCCGCCCTGCAGGATCCAGAAGACACTGTTTCCTGTAGCACCACCAGATTTTTTCCCAATTTATTTAACTCTGGAATCCTTTTCTCTCCCTGCAAGTAACTCAGCCCCGTACCTCTTAAGCTATCTAATAGGACACAGCCGTGAAAATGGCTGTAAGGAGGGCTGGTTCTCTTTGCGACAGCTTTCTGGGCTCCCACGTCATTGCATCTAGAGGCCCTTTCTGTAAAACACGCCTGCAGGGCTTTCGCTCCTCTTTCCTGTAAACCCAGCTGTTGGGCCAAGTGGGATGCTGGTCTTCACAAACAGTTTCTGCACTGTTTAGCATAGGATAACTCACCTATTCCAGGAAACTAGTGATAGTATTAAGGGTACTGGATGATTGCATTCAAACAGCCAGCATACTCAAACACTCAAACACTTTTTCCAGTGTCAAAAACACTGATTGGCACAATGTCTTTAAGATGCTGTGGTGTGCACTAAACTTTGTTCAGAGCCATAGATGCATTTTGCTACAGTATAGCTTTTAAGACTGTTATATGGTTTTAGAGTATTTTCTTTGCTGGTGGGTAAATTTGGGGCTAACAATTTCATTTCTCTTTTTCAGTAAGTGGAGGGCCATTTGCCTTTAAAATGGGCTGGCTTGATGAGTTCTCCCTTCTTGTAGACACCCATGGTATTTGCATCTAATTTGGCGCCAGGCCACTGACTATACCTTTGGTCTGTTGGATACAATGAGTCTCACCTCACCACCTGAGTATCTCTGTCTCTTGGTTACACTCTCTTCTCAAGCTGTGGGACCTCCAAAGTTGCTGCCACACTTATGGTAGTGAAGTTAGCAGGGCTGTTGACTGCAATTAGTGGGACTCACCTCACTGTGCTCAGAAGCCTCCCAGATAGCTTGAAGAACCCCAGATATCCTGGCTCTTCTCTACAGATCTGGGTTTAGTTAGGCTCTTGTAGAGCTCAGATACAGCCTGAATAGACAGCCACTGAGTCAAGGCCTTGGCCTCTCAGGCCACAGAAGAAAAAAGGAGGAAAAAAAATTCAATCTCATTGTAGAAGCTGTAGCGTGACACAGTGAGTCACACAGTAAACCCTTTCATCCAAGTATCTTTTCTTGCAAGTGTTCATTGCAAAGAGTGATTGATCTGGTTCACAGCCTCCGGTTTCTGCTACACAGTCGATGCTGGGTCCTCACTGCAACTCCTCTTGGTTATTTTGCTGCTTTCCTGGATTGTGGAGATCCTGCAGCTTTGGGTCTGCAGGACCAGCCCCTTCACATGCTCTAGCAGATCACAGATGGGGTGTATGTTGGGGTGGGCCAATTCATAACCCTCGTTCTTGGCCTGGGCAGTTCCAGGGTTGATCAGCCAGCCAGCTCTTACCTGTCCTCACCAATAGAGAGAACTCTCCTGCATTGCCTTGGCAAGTTCACCGCTTGTAGAGATGGGCAAGGGGCAGGGGCCAGTTCTCCCACTTTCATGTCCTCAGGGTTGGATCACCCACACCTACACCTTCAGGGCCAGTTCTACTGTTGCCCAGGAGTGGGGTAGGGCTACTCTCCCTGGTGCTGCAGCTGGTCAGGGGCAGGACCAGTTCTCCAACTCTTCTGACCTCAGGGCCAGCTCTTTACCTACTTCAGTTATTGACGGGCAGGTTGGAGGGCCATTTCTCCCTGACTCATACTACCACACAGTAGATGGGTAACAGGGACATCTCTCCCATGCTCACAACTTCAATTATTGATGGGCAGGGTTGGAGGGCCATTTCTCCCTGACTCATGCTACCACATGGCAGGTTGGAGGGCCATTTTTCCCTGGCTCATGCTACCACACAGCAGACGGGTAATAGGGACATCTCTCCCATGCTCACAAGTTCGGGGCTGACTCAGCCACAATTCCACCCATGGGCTTAGCTCAAGTTTGCTTCCCATGGGAGGTGCCAGGCCTGCTCTACTGAGTGTTGCAGCTGGTGATGGGCAGGGCCAGTTCTTCCACCCTTCTGACCTCAGGACCACCAGCTCTCCCACCTGCCTCTAGCGTTGATGGGAGGGGACCTCTTTTATTTCTAACCTAGGGTTCTAACTGCATTTATACACTTTACAGCTTAAGCTATAACCTTACTCACCTTCATAATAAGCATCACAGCGTTTATGCATATGGCATAATCTCGCTGTCCAATCTTCAGAAAGCAAAACAAGTCAGTTACTTCATATGTATTACAGGCTCTGCAAGAGCAGTGATAATTCTGTGAGCGTTTCATATGGGAGGTGATGCTTGAGTCTTAAAAAGTAGACAGATAATATAGAAAGGTATAAAGTAGATAGTCTCTGGGATGGAGCCGTATTAACCAAGGCTTGATGCTTGCTGATTGCCCACTTCAGGGTCAATGGCAAAATTGAAGCAGGACTAAATGTAGACCGATGGTTCCTCTGCCTCTCTGCCATGACTGTGTGTGCTGCGGCAACTTATTAACTTTTCCATGACTTAGCTTTAAGGACAAATGGTCTCTGGTGGGAGTTTTCAGTTCCATAGAGGTGTGAAAGAGGATCTGGATAGCCGTGTGATTTGTCATGTTTGATACAATAATCAATAAATATCATGAGATGATCCATACTTCATTATAAAATAGGCTTTGAGTTAGATTTTTCCCAAGTATGGGCCACTCTGAGCTCAGCAGGAATGCAGCTGTGTTGCTCAGCATGTTAGTTTGAGTTTGAGTTAGTTTATGAGGATTTAACCCATTGTAAGTCAAGGAACATCTGTGTAATGAATGGATTGTGCTGGAAGTCTCCAGGGTTCCTTCTGAATACAGAACCATTACAGGATGATGTGCTCCAAATGTCTAACATAACACAAAGAGCTCTTTCTGTCCTGGTGGCATTTCTCAGCGAGTTCTGTTGAAGGTGCACACAGGGAGCCTTTTGTGCCACTTGCTCATCAGGTTCCAGTGGTTCTCAGGACCTCCAGGAATGAAACTTTCAATCCTTTTCATTGTGGCACCAAAGACCAGAAAGCCAGGGCTCTACCAACGGGTCACACGCCAAGTTCATAAAATCTGCATTTTTGATATGAAACGAAAAGACAAAGTTTTCTATCAGGGCCAGACACAGACTGACACTTCTGTGCCCACTTAGCCTGTGTTGGTTCAAAATGCTTCCATGCCATCTTCTAACAATTCATGGATTGGAAGATAAGTTTGCACACAATGCCCTCATGATACTGGCTTTGGATCCCAGCATGTCTCGGTGATTATATCGTATTGTCAAGGAATTAAACACCAATAGTTACTACCGCACAATGACTTTTATTTTTGAGTTGTTATTTGTAACTTGCAAAATGAGACTCCATCAGGATTATAGGTGCAGAATTCGAAGCTGTTCAGTTTTGAATGATTTGTGTATAGAAAACATTTCAGGCCCTTTACAAAGAATAACCAATTTCCTGAGCACTGAAATTGAATTTGTTATCTTTATAGTAAGTTTAACCTCGAGTGTATTTTCATAAAAACCCACTTGGATATTTTTGGATGTGTGTGATAAGCAAATGCAGTTCATACTTTCCTTGCTGAGGGTCTGGGATGAGGAGAGCAGCCTAGCAGGGGGAGGGGGAGGGGGAGGGAGTGACTTCTTCTGGTGAGCTCTGTGGCCCTGAGCATAGTTTCAGCACTGTGCTCTGTTGCTCTCTTTACATGGAGATGCCCAGAGATTCTGGTTCCACTCCGTTCCCATTTGCCACAAAGGAATGAAAACGTGGTAGTTGGCTCCCCTCGAACCCTAAATAGATACAAGCAAACTAACACAACAGTAATTACAACACTAAGCATGTTGTCTGTGTTGTAATACTACAGGGAAGGCCTAGGAACTAAACTGGGTGAAGAGTTGGGTCTCCCTTAGGGAGAATGCGCTCTGTTTTAGGAATTCTGCCCGTGGTTGTATACTATGGCCTGCAGACTGGAGCATAAGGTCTTTGGCAGGCCGTTGACACATTGGCTGGTTTTCCTTAAAGCCTTTTCGGGAGATTCCGTTTGATCTGTACATCATTTCAGGGAAGCGGCATATGGCGTTCACTTCATTGTCGCCCTTCCAGCTGCACCTCTTTCCTTTTGTTCAAAGACATGCATAGCGCAGACGGAGCCATTTTAGTCCTTTTAAAGGACAGCTTCAAAGGCAGTAACATCATGCAGTTCTTTCACTGGACAATCACAGCCAGCATCTGGCTCCAGAAGTTTCTCCTACTTCCAAATTTGAATCCCTATCATGATTCCTCTAGTTGCTGCCTCTCATTAGTCTCCCTCTCCATCTCTCTCTCCCTATCCCTGTCCCTCTCTCCTTCCATGTTCCTTGTTCTACTCACTCCCTCTGTTAGGGTCTTGGTGTACATACAAGGTGGGCATTGAAGCTACAACAATTCTATTATAGCCTCTGCTTCCTGGTGCTAGGCTTAAAGGTATGTGCTACCATGCCTGGTCATGGGCCTCTCTCTCTCTCTCTCTCTCTCTCTCTCTCTCTCTCTCCCTTTCCTCTTTCATAAAACTTTATTATTATTTTTGGAATGTATATGTCTGTTTGCAGATAGGTACATGAGATATTGGGTTTCCCTGAAGCTGGAATTATAAGATTATTAGCAGTTGTGAGTTGCCTAACATGGATGCTGGGATCTAAAGTTGGTCCTCTGCAAAAGCAGTATGTAGTCTTAACTGCAGAACCATCACTCTATGCACTCTCTTGTACACACACACACACACACACACACACGTAAGCCACAGGTTGTCACCATGTGTGTTTTTACAATGCTTCCCACATTTTTTTTTGAGACAGGACTCTCTGGCTGGCCACCAATCCCCAGGGACCTTCCTCCCGAGCACTGGGATCGCAGCCATGTGCCGACACTTTTAAAAATTGGGTGCTTGGGATAAATGCTTTCTTTCAAAACTAGGTTCACAGGCATGATCCTAAAACCGTCCATGTGGCTAAGTACAAAGATGAAGTTCTCAGCTCCTGTGAACATTAGGACACGGCTGCACACGTCTGGTAAAGGGGCATAGGGTTTCTGGGCTTCTTTTCTACGGAGTCTTTGGGGTTATAGAGTCAATCATTGGTCTTGAGGTGCACAGCAGCTTCCATAAAAACATCTTATTTCACTTGATCTTGGCAATGACTCCATAAATTAGAGGAGATATGATTATGCCCATTTTAACAGCGACAGAACTGTGGTCTGAGAACTCGCTCTGGCCTTTGATGGAAGTCCTCCAGGGTCTGACCATGTAGGTTGTCTACCTATGCTGAGAAAATTTCCCGCAAGAAATTCAGATACAACTTGTCTCAAATGTCTGCTCATTTCAATGCATTGCATTTTCAGAGTCTCTGTTCAGTAGATCCTGGATATGTCTGAGGTCAAGATAAGAGTCCTCTCGTCATGGCACTGCATACCTGCCACCCCAACACTCAGGGACTGAGGCAGGAGGATCACAAGTTGAAGGCTAGCCTGGAAAACGTAGTGAGACTATCTAAAATGAAATTTAAACTGAAAATAGATGTAGAGCAGAGATGTCATAATTTATTTCAATGTATAATTCTTCTAATCTTTATATCCAAAGTATTCAAGTATGATGGACAGTTAGGTAACTGATCACGGATTTTTTAGTACTTGCACGCAGTGTGTTTTTATATAATAAACAACACTGATATTTTTTTTGTATCTGTGGAGGTTTCCTTTGTTTCCGAGTATGTGGTCAATTTTCGAGAAGGTTCCATGAGCTGCAGAGAAGAAGGTATATTCTTTCCTATTTGGGTGGAATGATCTATAGATGTCTGTTAAGTCCAATTGCTTCATTACCTCCAATAATTCTCTTAATTCTCTATTAGGTTTCTGTCTGATTGACCTGTCCATTGGAGAGAGAGGTGTATTGAAGTCTCCTACTACTAGTGTGTGTGGTTTAATGTCTGCCTTCAGTTCTAGTAATATTTCTTTTAGATAAGTGGGTGCTTTTGTATTAGGGGCGTAGATATTCAGGATTGATACGTCATCCTGATGAATTGTTCCTGTTATAAGTATAAAGTGTCCATCTCGATCTCTTCTGATTGATTTTAGTTTGAAGTCAGTTTTGTTAGAAATTAATATGGCCACACCTGATTTTTTCTTAGGACCATTTGCTTGAAAGACCTTTTCCCAACCCTTTACTCTGATTAGATGCCTGTCTTTGTGGTTGAGATGTGTTTCTTGCAAACAGCAGAATGTTGGATCCTGTTTTTGTATCCAATCTCTTAGTCTGTGCCTTTTTATAGGTGAATTGAGACCATTAATATTAAGTGATATTAATGACCAGTGGTTGTTTACTCCAGTTATTCTTATTGTTTTTGGTATTAGAGTTTGTGTGTCTCCCTTCTTTGAGTTGTGCTGGTGAAGGGTTGCTAGATGCCTGAGTTGTTGTAGGCAGTGTTGGCAATGTTGGATTCCTTGGGTTGCGATTTTCCTTCTATTACCTTCTGTAGGACTGGATTTGTGGCTACGTATTGTTTAAATTTGTTCTTATCCTGGAATGTCTTGTTTTCTCCATTGATAGTGAACGATAGCTTGGCTGGGTATAGTAGTTTGGGTTTGCATCCATGGTCTCTTAGCTTCTGCAGTACCTCTATCCAGGACCTTCTGGCTTTCATGGTTTCCATAGAGAAGTCAGGTGTAAGTCTGATTGGTTTACCTTTATAAGTTACCTGGCCTTTTTCCTTTGCAGCCCTTAATATTCTTTCTTTAACCTGTATATTCTGTGTTTTGATTATTATATGGCGAGGGGATGTTTTTCTTTGATCCAGTCTGTTTGGTGTTCTGTATGCTTCTTGAATATTCAAAGGAATATCTTTCTTTATGTTGGGAAAGTTTTCTTCCATAATTTTGTTAAAGATATTTTCTGGGCCTTTGAGCTGTGACTCTTCTCCCTCTATTCCTATTATTCTTATGTTTGGTCTTTTTATTGTGTCCCATATTTCCTGCATGTTTTGTGATGAGAATTTGTTGGCTTTGCTGTTTTCTTTGATCAGTGCGTTTATTTTCTCTATGGTGTCCTCAGAATCTGAGATTCTTTCTTCTATTTCTTGTATTCTATTGATTATGCTTGTTTCTGTAGGCTCTGCTCGTTGACCTGGATTTTCCATATCCAGCTGGTGCTCAGTTTGTGTTTTCTTCCTTGCTTCCCTTTCAGTTTTCAATTCTTGAACTGTTTCCATTACCTGTTTGATCGTTTTTTCTTGGTTTCCCAGGGTATCATGTACGTATTTACTCATTTCTTCAAACTTTTGGTTATACTTCTGATCCATTTCTATAAGGGCATTTTTCACATGTTGTTTAATGGACTCTATTGCTTTTATAAAGTCAATTTTTTCCACTTCTTCCGTATTAGGGTGTTCAAGTCCATCTGTTGTAAGATCATTGGGTTCTGGTGTTTTCATGTTGTTTTTCAGATTATTGGGTGAATTCTTGCCTTGGCGCCTGCCCATCTCCTCCTATCGAAACTATCTAATGGGTCTTTTAAAACCGGATCAGGTTTCCCTGTTGGTCAGGGGCTCCTCTTATAAAATGCTGTCACTCTGTTTCCTGGCTCCTGCCAGGGGCCAAGTTCCCTCTCGCCCCTTAGAAGGGTCTTCAGGAACAGGACCCGGCTCCTTCCTGGCTAGGGATCTGGCCAACCAAAGGCCTACCTCTTTGCTTTAATTGTAGTGGGGCGATCTGCTCTCGGTGTTGTGCTCTGGTCCCTGCTGTCTGCCGCCGCCCGCGCCGGTCTGCCGCCGCCCGCGCGCCAGTGGTCTGCCGCCCTGGGCCAGCGCGCCAGTGGTCTATAATAAACAACAAAAGCAATACAGCTGCCTGTTCCCAGTGATGGAACCAGCGTTGCCTGTCTGCAGTGATGATGGAACCAGCGTTGCCTGTCTTCAATGATGGAACCAGCATTGCCTGTCTCTAGTGATGGAATCAGCATTGCCTGTCTCCAGTGATGATGGAACCAACGTTGCCTGTCTCCAGTGATGGAACCAGCGTACTTGGGTTTGTTCCACGTCAGCACAAAAGAACGTACCTGCTGACTACCTGCCTGCTCGGTGCTTCTTTCTCATGATTCTCTACATGTTTGTTGAACGTAAGTGATTTCTTCTCCCGGCAGCACCTGTGTGCTTTTGCAAGCGGATGAGTGATGAATCATACTGCTCTGGAGTCGGCGCCAATGTTTGCCAGGTGACTGAGCTGTCATTTCCCTGTAATTGGAGCAGAGAGAGGACCACTCACTGTGACCCCAGTGGTGCTGCAGGGAGGGAGCTGCTCTGTGACGCTGCACTTCCTCTTCAGTGAAGACACAGGCTCTGCATTTGGGTCAAGGACAACAAAGAGCATTGGGATAGGCTGAAAGGAAGGAAATTTGAACATTCTGCTTGGAGAGCAATTGCTACAATATTAGGGAAAAACTATTTATTAGATATTTATCACAAAAGCCAGGTAGAGATGTCCATGCCCAGACTCTTATATTGGCTTCTGCTAAGGGCCATGGGATTCCTTTTTGATTTGGGTGTGTGGAACCCAGGGACACCAGTGATGCTCTAAAGGCCATTATCAGACATTTTGATGAAAGCTTCTGGGGACATTCATCTCCCTCTTTCTCTTGATGTGTCACAGTAGTGAAAGTTAATGAAAACACAGGACAGCCTGTCCTCTTTGGAAGGAGTCAGAGTTGCTTGCATTTACTCTTAAACGTTTTCAGTGAAGCAGGTTCTGACTTTCCACGGCTACCCACTTCTGGCAATTTCAGCGGGAGGAAAGGAATTCTCTGACCTAATTGTTAGGCACATTTTGTTCCACCGTTTTGTACCCACTTAGGTGCTTTGCGAGATTCTTCAGAACTTCCACAACCACTCATTCCTTGAAGGATACTGTCACAAGCTCCCCAACTCCCTTCTATGAGTGCTTCTGCGGGGAGCAGATGCTGGGTGCCAGATCCTCTGAGTCTACTCAACATTCATGGCATAGGGAGGTGAGGAGAGATGAGGATCCTTAAGGAGCCTGGTTGCCCTTCTTCTTGGGGCCTCCAGTTTATCTGTCGTTCAGGAAAAGGCTTGCATAAATAAGACTAATATCTACACTCAACCATCTGAGTAAATACGCCAGGAATTAAGATGTGGCCAAAAAGCCAATAGATAGAGGGTAAGGAGAACACATACATATGCATGCACACATGCATGCAAGCATGCGCAGTCTGCTGTCGGAAATGCAAGATAACCACCTCCCAAACAAAGAACTCTTTGTTTGAATATTGTTTCCTGGTCTGGAAGCATTTATTTATAAATGGCTTGTTCAGCTGATGAGTAATACCTTGGTCAACTGTACCTCTGAAGTTTGGCCTAAAACCCACACAGCTCGGTACAACTTCCAAAGGCCTTTACTTTTGAGCTTCTGGTCAGTAGATTGATATTGGCACTGATGGCATTTCTCTCTGTATCTGATCACTATTTACCTCATTCTCCTTCGGCTGTCTGTCTTGCCATCGAAGCTGAATGGACGCCACTCCATGTCTCTGTCTCCACGAGGATCTTTGAATTTCTGAACATCAAATTCAAACATTCACTTGGACTGCGATACTCATTGCTGACAAAGAAGACAAACGCTTTAGGATTTTGCTTCTCAGAAACAGCATTGGCGCCTGGCTCTCATATTGTGCCCACCAAAGTCTGAAAGAGCTGCTGCCCTTTTGGCTCTCAAAGTCTTAAGAGGTTTCCTTTCCAGGTTTCCTGGAAGGGCCAGCCCAGGTGCTCAGATGTCAGTCTGAGTCTGGGAGCACACGGGGACAGCTTCTCTATGGCTCATACTGATTTTTGTAATCAACACCAGTGAGACTGCCCCTCCACACTTTCAGTGATTGCAAGTGCCTGGTGTTAATTAGTAGTTCAAAACACAAGGCAGTGGGGAGGGTTAATCTATGCAAGTGCGTGTGTGTTTTGTACCATTTATATCTATATATACCTACACTAGACATCTGTCTGCCAACTGTGCATCATGAGTGTGTATGAGTATATGAAATCTAGTATATATTTGTGGTCTGCCTCAGGTTGGTGTTTGTATTGACTGTGCTCTATGCTTTCCTGGGATAGGATTTTTTCTCTATGATAGCAGAAGTTCAAGGTCATACTGTTCCTTTACTGTGTACTCAAGTGGTTAAAAGCTGATTGTGGGGGCTGGAGAGGGGGCTCATTGATTAAGGACATGTACTGCTTTGTCAGAGGACCAGAGTTAAGTTCCTAGCACCCACACTAGCAGCTCCCAACAACCTGTTTATTCTAGTACCAGGAGGGCCGATGACTTCTTGTGGCCTTCATGGGCACCCACACTCACGTACACATATATACCTTACACAACGCATACACATGATTTAAAGTAACTTTTAAAGTTCATTCTGTTAGAGAAAGCATGGTTCTTACTAACACTTTCACTGTGGGGTTGGAGGGTGAACGTATTTACAAAATTTCTCCCATGCTGGATATGGGTTCAGAGCAGAATGACTGAAGCAGGCAGGGATGCAGGGGTGCAGGGGGTCTAGACCAGCCTGGGTTACGGTATAAGTCCTTGCCCCAGAAAATAAAACCAAAAATACGCTCCAAATAAAATTCTAAGAAATAGTGAATAGCTGCAGTTCTAAAAGTTTTAAAACCATAATACACATTATTTCTCATTTTTACTGTCAGGAGAAAAAAACTCTTTTAGCCAAGGTGAGGTGGAAGACTGGGTACCCCAGTGAAAAGCTCCAACAGCTTCGGAACTGAGAAACAGGCAAAGAATATTAACTACTTTCCAGATTTAAACTGGAGGTGAAGTGAGCTCTTGCTCGGATAGCTTAAGGACCCATATCTTTGCAGCCTGTGGTTAGGAATACCACACTTTTGGTGTGTTTTTAGGAGGCGGTTCTTCTCTTCTGGTTAATGAGTCTCTTTCAGGGTCAAGGCTGGCAGCAGAGGCAACACTAGCATGTAACATGTCTATGAACTTATGTGTGTTGTATGTGTGGACAACCTGCTTTGCAGATAAATTCTGAAATTTGACTTATCGTAGGCCACTCTGGCCATAGAATATCCAGCCTTGGAGATGAACTCACAACTTTTTGACAGCAACAACTTGGCAGCTAGAGTCCATTGACTTACTGAAAGTGTGGCAGGGCTTACTGCGCAGCTCAGGTGCTCAGAGACCTAAGCTTTGATTAGTATTTCTGGTTTAACCTAGAGTTTCTTAGATCTGAGGATCCCTTCATAATGAAGGAGCTACACTGCCAAGATGTGGTTCATCAGTGTTCTCAGGTGCTTTATTTCTCTCCTCAGGCCAGTTAAAAAGGCAGGGAAAAGGCCGTTTTGTTGTTTACAAATGGCCAAGTAAGTATTGGTGCTCATGAAAGACAATTAAAAATTAAAAACCCAGCCAAAATATTTTGCTATTCTAGAAAGTTCTTGGGTAAGACCAATCAAATAACCTTGACACCACTTTTTCATTTCTGAGTACACTAAAACCTCATTAATTTTCAGAGAGGAGACTTGGGTTAACCCTAACCTGAGAAAGAGACTTAGATTGAAGAATTTATCAAGCAGTTTAAGAGTGTAAACAGAAATTTGAGAAGTTTGTTGAAAAGCTTCTGTCCTTAAGTGCCTTCAGGTATCTTCAACTATTGTTTGTTTATCCCTACTGATATGCTAATAAAGTGTTTCTTCCAAGGAATTTATGCTTTCTCTGAAAGTTGGTTTTCTGCACGTGTTCCATCATCAATCTGTACAGCATTTTCTCCCCTGTGTCTGTAGTGGCAACCGCCTGGCATCTGAAGCAGCCAGAGCAGGCGAGTCCTTTACTGAACCCTCATGTAAAGGTCTGGCCATTATGGAGACTTGGAAATCATCAGCTGCTTGTGGTGTAGATCCATGACCCCCGGAGAATTCAGAATAGATGCCTTTATTATTACGGATGGAGATATGTTTATCTTTCTCGGGGGGTGAGGTAGCCTTGTGGAATCTGAAAGCTTACAAACTGACTCATCTAAAAATGGAGCAGAGACTTGTGAGGGTCATTTGGGTTTCAGATGACACATGCAATAGGGGAGAGTTCATGGATCATCCTTTGTTTGAAAGCAAATGAACAGTTCAAGTATTGCGATGCATATTCTCTCGGAAGCACGGTTATTCATCTCTGGATGGGACCCTCCTTATGCCAAGTGTGGCCTGCTGGCCTGCAGCATGCTGGCATCACCTGAAAAGTGGTTAGAAATGCCGTTGCCTGGGCCCCCTCAGGGCTGCTCAGAGATGTCTGCTTTTAAAGAGGATGCCCTCGTGACTTCTACATCCATATCCATATTAAAGGCAAGAATTGAGGACATTTTCCTTGGTCCTAGCACCAGAGATAGTGTGACTGCCAAGTCCCTTTCCTGGATAAAGAAAAGCATCCATTTAGAGCTCAGGATGGGAGGATGCTGGATATGAATCAGTAGACCTGTTGAACATTTGACTCCCCTGGAAACTAAGGTCCTTGGTGGCCAGTCCTTGAACTTGTTACCGAGAGCTAAGTCGCCTTTGAATGATGTGATAAGAAGACCAGTCATCTCGTCTCGGGCACTGACCAGAACACTGATGTGAAATTTGTGGAGCTTATGTGGCCACCAGAGCCAGACTGCGGACACTGGCACCTAGGACGCACTGAAATTACGCTGACATCTCAGAAGTTCAGTGAGTGTCCTAAACCACATCTTTCAAGATAATACCAGAACTTAACCTGGTGTCGTTACATTTTGTAATAAAATAAATAGTAATAATAAACAACCTGCAGGAATCAGAATAAAATGTAATCAGCATATCTCATGGCAGCGTAAGAAGGGGACACAATATACTCTCTTGGAGCAGTGTGTCGCTGGGTCAGTCATGCTGAGTAAGTAAGATGGCTTTCTTTCACGAGATGTGTCCAGTGTTGCAGAGGCCAAAGTCTTCCACACCTGTGCCCTGTTAGAACTCAGGCCCCTCCCCTTTAGGGTGGTGGCCACTGTTAAAAAGCAGATCAGGCCAGGTCTCCCTGCAGCCTCTGGAACAGACCCAGTGTGAAGATGTCTGTGCTGTATGTAGTCAAACGGTAACCCCTAATTCATGGTTCTATCCATTGCCTGGCTCTCCTGTGGTCTTTGTCATGAGCGCTATGTTGGACTCAAGCTTCCTGTCGCCCCCTCAAAGGTTAAAAAAGTCAGATGCGTCCTTCGTCTGGCATTTCTCTGAAGATTTCTTGGGCAGGTCTCTAACAAGGCTCCTCTGCCCCCATTCTGAACCACGTCTGTCTCATATTTATTGTACTTGTTTATTCTACCTATGGTTGCGGCAATAGTGCTGTACAGTGTGCATGAGGAATGTATGAGGCGGATAAACATGTCCAGGAGCTGTTATTGCAATGGGAGGCAGAGGACTGGAGATTGAAAGCATCAGCTGTGGAGCCACAGTCCTACAGAAGATGTTAGAGTGCTGGCTCCACGTCCCCAGACCCCAGCCTGTGGCCCTTTGGGGTCTCCAGCCTCCCGATCTCGGGAAGCCAGCTTCTGTTGTCGAATACTTCTCAGGTATTTTGTTATAGCAACACTCATGGACTAAAACAACATTGTCTTCAATGGTTTGTAATTTTTTTTTTGCGGGGGAGAGAGGATCAAGCCTTCTAAAAGCTCAGAAAGTGTTCTTACTCTGGGAGTAGATAAACCACTTGGAGAAGGAAAGCCACCTTAGAGTCCTGCTTTCAGAGGATCCTGAGGACGACTGGCAGCGCCAGCTCACAACACTGAATCTATGTTCCAGGGGAGTAAACTGTGCTCTTACAAATTACTTTCAAATAATGGGAAGGAAGTGTGTTTGTCTGCATCCAAAGTGCAATGAAAATGGAGTGAATATAGGAATATTAAGAATATAGAGCCAGAAAATTATTTTGACTTTTTGTGGTCTTGTTTCTAGACGGGCAGTTTGGGGACAGTGTGTCTAATATGTGCGGATCAAGGCTTCACACGCCACTGTGTGGCATTGCCTCTTGGGCCTTCGGAGCCAGCTTCCTCTAGACCCCAGCTAATTGGTTCATGCCCTGGGGCTGCTTGGTCTTTGTGAAATCATCCAGCTGGCAGCACCCCTCCTGATGTCATTGCTGTGTGAATGTCTTACTCTTGTGGGGAATCTTTATCAATTATCTGCTGCTGTCCGTGCGACACGGGAGTTACTGTAGGATCACTTCATGGGCTGATAAAGGGAGTTGCTTTGTCTCCACTGACAATGCTCCTTAACTTTCTTAACAGCGTGAATCACTGCTTCTGAAAACAATCGTAATATATGTTTCAAAATAGAATTCTATGATTAGATCACTGCCTGGAAGTTCTGACTGCCCGTCTGAATCCAGGCTGGAAATTTGGCTATTAGCTCAGGATTTTGGTGTCTGTGGTTTTCTTTTTCTCCTGAAAGATGAAGGTAGCTCACACACTACATGACACTCTTTATGGTGTTTTAGCGACTCTCAGTGCTACTCAAAGATCGGCTGTGTGTATTCCAGCTGCACGACCTGTTACTGCTTTCACAGCCTGTAGTTTTTAACTTGCTTTTACTGTTGTTCCTGATACGCAGTGACCCAGTTTTGCTCACCTCACCGAGAGGTCTAGAAACTTCTTATAGGGGAACAGTGGGAAACTGAAAAACCAGAATATATTCAATATCTAGTTTTCCAACCTTAACATTCTGACGATTTCCCCTATATAGCGTGAAATAGTGTGGTTTAAATGATTTTAAAGATATTTCTGCAGACGTATAAGCTTACAGCGTTCTGTGTCTTCCTGATGCTGTCTGACACGGAAAGGTGTGTCTCCAGGAGGCAAACCATTCTGGTTTGGAAGGCAGAAGACTGAATGATACATATTTAGGAATGAAATTGAGTTCATGTGGATTTATTTGCTGTCAGCTACAGGAAGTAGCTTAGTGCTGTTGTCTCCTTAGGGTGATGAAATCCCTCTGAGGGACTTATAAGGACCTTAGGGGGGCATATAAGAATCCATACAGCTTCATTCCATGTCTGGATCATCTGTAGCCACCTCCTTGGGTCCTGGGTGTAATATAAACAGCAAGTCTTTTAGTCAGGAGAAGACTGTGCAGGCTGTCTTTTGAGAAGCCATTTCCCGAGGTGTTCTTGGTAGGAAGAGGGTGGCTTTCCTCTCCACCCCCATGGCTGTTAATGGAGGATGGACTCACAGAAAGGCTTTTGTTCCAGAGATTAGATCTCTGTTCTCTCGCCCCACCTGTCTTCAAACCTAAGTGCTGTATTTGACATTCGTCCAGATTGCCGCTGCCACTCCTGTGGATGCTATGTTGTGTGGTGTTCTGTTGTGTTCTAAAAGTATCTTCATGGGACTGGAGAGATGGGTCAGCTGTTAAGAGGTCCTGAGTTCAGGTCCCAGCACCCACATGGGGCAGCTCACTACTGCCTGTAACTCCAGCTCCAGGGGCTCTGACACCTTCTGGTTTCTGCAGCCCTCTGCACACACAGGTACATACCTACACACCAGTACACATGGTTGTAATCACTTTAGAACGGGTCTTTGCTGTATGTTCTCTTGAAAAGAAAACGTGAATGAGTCACCCACTTGGCTGATTTCTTGTAGGTGTTACCAGCAAAATGTCATCCTAACAGAGTCCAAAGAGAAGGCGGTTTAGTGTAGGTTCATCTCCTTTGAGTCGGATGTAGCCTGGTGACGGCTCAGTCCAGCGCTATAAAGCTGCGTAGGCACTGTAACTTCGACATCTAAGATCCAGACACCCCTTAGCACTAGCCTGGCCATCAAGGAGAAAAGAAAGATTTTTCTGTACTAGGTATTTAGTGCCTGAGCTGGGGTGTCTTGTCTTTTTTTTTTCCTGCTGTAAGGAAATGAATGGAATGTTGTGATGTCAAAAGTCAAGTAGGAGACCCCTAGGAAATCATCACCGTGTTCTGTACTGAGTTCATTCCAAGACCAGCTCATTCTATCTCTTAATTAGTTCTTGATTTCCCTTGCTGTTTTCAGTGTCAAGGCGATGGACATATCTTACCTGAATGCCTGTATCTGCCTGTCCACGGATATTACCTTGCACCCCTGCTTTCCCACTGGGCATCCCAGTGTTTATTTCGTCCTATTTCTCTCCTGTCTAATGCCTCTCCAATGTGTCCCATCTGTTCAAGACCTGACCCCAGCCTCTGTGTCCCGACTGAGCTAAGGTGTTGTTCATTGTCACCATCCAGACACACCTCTTCTACCACAGCCCACTCAATTTGCCCCCTCCCACTTCAGGACCATCTGCCTACTTTCTGGAATGTTCTCTTCTTATTAACTCCATGTCACTTCCTTACAGAATCTTTCCTTGTACTCTAGAACCTTCCGGGCATTGTTTTAGCTACCAGAGTTCTAGGCAGTCTTCACTGTGTCACATAACACCCGCATCAGACTGTCAATCTACAAGGACATGGACTTGTCCACCCCATCACACAGCCTTCTCGGCCCCCAGGACTGTGGAAGCAGAAGACAGTTGGTACATGGCTTGTATACTGAGTGTATATGTGAACAGATCTACTCAAACTATCCGAGCTTTTACTATGGCTCAGACCTCTGATGGTGACAAGGATATAGAGCACATTTTCAACAGTCTTCTGCATAAGTAATGAAATGATTGCTCCGGACATACAGGAGAAGGTGTGGATGGATGGTGACTCAGGCTTGATGAACTGCTGGCTTTTTAGATCCATGAATGCAATTCCTCTGTAGCTAATCTTTCCTCCTCTGGATGTCTCTCCTTCAGACACACTGCCACATGGTTGCCACTTGTTCCAGATCCTGCTTAAATGTCATTTATTAGAGAAGCATTCCCTGACTGTCTCAGTGACAGCAACGCCACCCAGTCTTCTATTTGTTTTTGTGCCTACCATGTTTTTCCCCTGGTAGTACTCATTGCCATCTGTCATTCATTCATTCATGCTTTCATTCATTCATTCTTCATTCCTCTCTCTGCTAGACTGCATTTACGGATAAGGATACTGTTCGGTGAGTTCCCTGTCCTTTGCACTGAGAACAATGATAAACATCTGGGGAACACTACACGTGTTTTCCAAATGTGTGGATGATCATGGCGGAGAAAGTGCAATATTTTATGTCTGTTTCTTTGGGGAAAAGGGGAGGAGAAAAACCCCATTTTCCACTCTTTTGTCTCTGCTTGTGATTTATCATAATTGCTTTTTATTTATTATAATTGTGCTATCTATCACATTTATTTATTTATTTATTTATTTATTTATTTATTTATTTATTTATTATAATAACGCTCCTTAGGATTTTCTTTCCTTGTGGAACACCTTGGCGGTTGGAGTGGGAGTGAGGATCAAGTTCACGCACTACTAGATTGTGTTCTTTGTTAAACACCTTGAACCTTCTTAGAAACTCATGACTCGGCTGGGGAGAGCGATGGCTCAGTTAATGCAGTGCTGGTCATGCAAGCATGAGCGAGCATCAAGCTTGAATCCCAGCACCAATCCCCAGCACTCACATAAAGTCCAGACGTCGGGTGCTTGCTTATAACGCCAGTTCTGGCGGGCGGTGAAAGAAAGGCAGAGCAGATGCTGGGGCTTGCTAGAGCAGTGAGCTTCGGGTTCTGTGAGAAACTTCATCTCAAAAAAAAGAAAAAGAAGAAGAAGAAAAAAAGGCAATGGAACATGCTTTGGTTTTCATGTTCCCATTCAATTGGTGAGTTCACTCTTCACTCCCACCTCTCCTACCCCCACACTAAATCTTTATAAAAACCCTTGGTTTTTTGGATTCTGCTGCTTCTGGAGCTTTCCCGTGCGACAAGAGTCAAATGTATACTCTCATAAAACCCAAAAGCCAAACAAATAAACTTCAGGGTGATTTCATCCCCAGAGAAGGGTTTGTTCTTCAAGAAGTGGCAGCCGAGTTTGCTCTTGTATTCAGGTCTCACCCAGGCGAGATGGAACGTACAAAGGAAAAGGCTGGTGGTCACAAGCCAGAACACGGCAGAGCTCGTTCAGGGCTTGGAAAATAGGAGCTGGGCTCTGGCCAATGCCAAACAAAGAGAGGCAAGAGCTGTTCCACCTGGCGAGTGAGGTGAGAACGGACATCATTGGGTGGGAAGGGGAAGAAGTCAGATGGATCCAGTTAATGGTTAAGACATATCTCCTGCCCCACAAGGGCCGATACACATCAGCTGAGCCACGGAATTCACTGTCCGCTCCAACCCTGAGAGGAATCCATCCACTACCTCCTAAAAGAGGATGAAAAGTCTGATTTAGGGGCAGTGTGGATAGTGTTGGAGCCTGGGCCATGCCATATGCCATGTGCACAAATGAATTCTCATCTCTGGAACTCTTGAGTTGCTTGGTTGTCAGCGAGCATGTTGTAAATCAGAGTTCAAGGTTTTCATGCAAAAGAAGACATAGCATCCATACCTTTGACAAGGCGATCAGTCCAGAACCAGCTCGGCAAGTTTATGGTAATTAATTGAGGATGGTTTCAGGCAGGAGGGATTTGTTCAGAAAAATGAGACTTTCTTAAGGCTAATGTGAGAAAAGTTAATTTAAGCAAATTGCATTTCTGTGAGTTAAAATGATGATTGATCTTAGTGGGACCACATATTGAGTCACTGTTCACGAGATTTGCCCTGTGACTCTTTTGATTCTGAGCTATGCACAATGCATAGTGAGGCCTGATCATGTAATACTTAGCCAAAATGAGGCCATCAATAACTTCTTTCTTGCCTGAAAGCGTTCTCAACATCTGAATGGTCATATGTCTCTGTCATAAAATCTGCTGTATTAGGGAAGCAGGAAAACGAACACACACATGTTCATCCCACTGGTCCTGGCCACCCCAC
Organism: Neodon shergylaensis; assembly: GCA_025134845.1. NCBI lineage: Eukaryota > Metazoa > Chordata > Mammalia > Rodentia > Cricetidae > Neodon > Neodon shergylaensis. The sequence continues at coordinate 1,387,542 of JABTXL010006032.1, forward strand.
ACCTCTACCTAGCCACCTCTACCTAGCCAGAAGACTGTCTTGCAGTATTCAGTAGCCTAGAAAGATTATGAAGAGGACAGTGGCTGAGAGGTTCCTAATAGGCATAAGGCCCCAGTCAATCTTTAGAAACATACACATACACAAATAAAAATCAATAAAAAGTACTTGCTTATTAAAAACTTTCTACTGGACTTTACAGGTCAAGCCAAGTCTTTGGAATGGAGTAAGCAGAGTTACCCACAGAGGGCCAAACATTCATAGCTTCCCAGGTGTGGAAGTACAAAGTGAAAATTAAAACCAGGCTGTGATTGGATAGAAGAGAGTGCAAAGAGAGGCAGGGTCTGTACATCAGAAAACTTCCATTTCCTTTGATGAGAGGGAAAAGCAAAGAGAAGATGAGAAATAAAACAAGATTATTTCTAGGAAAAGGTAACATTTAAGAGCTGAATTAAACAATAGAAAGGAAGAAGGAAGCACATTTGAATGCTCATGTCTTCTCAGACCAGATGTGTTGAAAGATTTCCTTGTAACCTGCTTGGGCAGGATTCTGCCGTTTTGTTCTTTTCTGGTGGTGGAGAGAGAACCCAGGACTTCATGTATGTTAGACCAGCGTTCTACCAGGGACTCATGCTGGGCTGAGCCTTTGATATTATTGGAACAGGTGAGGCGTCTGAACTCACTGGTGCCTGCCTAGCAACCATCAAACAGCTCCTTCACAGCTGATGAAGTTGAAAGAGTATACCAGGACTGATATCAAACCAAAAGAAGAGGCACTGGGACACCAACTGCCACACATACCACACACGTGGGAGAGCAGGAAAACGTCAGATGGGTTGCTAGAATCGCCGCTAGCACAGCAGGCAGCCTGCTCGAGAGGACCCCTATAGAGTCCATAGGGTCTGCAGAGTGGAGGCTGCCTTTGAGGAGCACATGGGCAGACACCATGGCAACCCTTAGCACTATGTGCCGGCAGTCCATGTTGTCTTCCTTTGGGGTACGTGTTGGAATCCCAGGTGGGTGGACGGGGCCTTTCAACCAATGGTGCATCATTTCATTATTGTGAGTTTCCATCTGACTTTCCTTCACCTGGTGAAGAGGAGCAACAGCCTGCGAGATGGTAGCCATTTGGTGAGCATTGGTGTTTGGGATTTTAAAATGACGAAGTTGCTGTTTCTAGGCCTTTAAGCTAAGGACAAGCGTAGAATCTGTTCTCGTGTCCAAGCGATGAAGATGATTTTCTTTGACTAGGATCAGACCCTTCCCCCTGCCAGGACCCTGCCTTGGACTGCAGTATATCCCTTCCCCCTGCCAGGACCCTGCCTTGGACTGCAGTATGTCCTCTTTACTCGTATCTCCTCAGTCTGTCCTTGCTTCTGTCAGTGTCTCCGCATGGTCTGCTTTGGACCACCCTCATGTGTTGAGGAATTCTGGCCAGGAATTTTCTGGACCTTTCCTTGACTGTTGTATGTTACAGTTGGCTTGAGGAAGGAAGAACATGGAAATACTGTGTTTTCATTTTGTTCTATTAAGGTTCAAAATATCAATATGACAACCCTGGAAGGATTGGCCTGGCTCACATACCGCTTGTCCAGGTCCCTGGTGTGTTTATTTCATTCAATACCATACTTTTTGAAGGATGTTTCTATTCCAGGCCACACTTACGAGTGGGCGCTATATTCTCCCATGAGGGCAAGGAATCTACCTAAGTTGTATGGATTCTTCACTTGACCCCTCTTGTTTATTTTCTCAGTTATTTATGCAAGCAGCATGGACTCACGGGCGTCCTGTTTGATTCTCGGGGCTTTGCTCCGAGACTGATTTATTTATTTATTTATTTATTTATTATTTATTTATTTTCATCCATTCCTTTTCCATTTATTTATTTTCCTATTTATTTATTGTTAAGATGGGTTTCTCCATGTAGCCCTGGCTGTCCTGGGACTAGTTCTGTAGACCAGCCTGGCCTCAAACTCATACATTATTTATTTTGTTGCTCAAATTCTTCCAGTTATAGTTGACTCAGTTACCGGCTAGGTTCTTTTTTTACCAAGCTTCCTTCTGTCCAGCCCCCTCTTTTCTCCCTCTTTCCTCTCTCCCCTCCTTACTCATTTCTCCCTTCCTCCCTTTCTCTATCTCTCTTCTTCCTCCTTCCCTCTCTCTCATCATCCCTGCCCCTCCTTCCCTCTCTCCCTCCTTCACCCTCCTTTCCCTCCCTCCTATTTTGGATTCCTTTTCTGCCCATCTGTGCAGAGCAGGCGTTTTTTTTTGGAAGCTGCTATGCTAAGACGCTACAGCGGCTTGTTGCAGAGTTGAGCCTACATGTAGTTCTCAAAACCCAGTTTTTAGAAATACTTTAAACCAGAACAACTGAATTTCTTCTTAATGAAAACATGGCGTACCTTGACGTGTTGACGCAGAAGAGTATTGTTTGTAGGTAGGGGGTGTCTGCCGTGCATAGACTCTAACTTTTCAGTGCTTTAGCAATAGCGCTATCAGATACTAGGGTGTCTTGCTAGGTGGGTTGAGTGTGTAGCTTGGTAGCCAAGTATTTGTGCACAGGACCCTGGATTTGATTGCTAGCATATCAGCGCATAAAAGAATGGAAGGAAGAGGAGGGGGGAAGAAAAAGGAAAAGCAAAGAAAACATTCTTCACTGATGAGGCCCTCCACCATTGGACAGTTTCCACTGTAAAGATAAAGATTGTCTGTTGGTCTGTCATCTGGTCCAAGGAACAGGGATTGGTATGCCCAAGGCATGAACTCAGAGATGTTTGTGAAATAATCATAAGAATTCCACATGACGTCATGGAATTCCTACCTGACCTGCATACTGCCTGTTCTGGTCTATTTTATTTTTAATTACGCATATGTTTGTGTGTGGGGGTATGTGCCCTTGAGTGCAGGGACCCCTGAAGCCCAGGGCCTGCAGTTGCCCCGGATCTGGGGTTACAAGTGTCTGCGAGCTAGCTGAGATGCATGCTGGGAACTGAACTCCCTGGGGTCCTTGGCAAGAGCAGTGCCCCCCCTTAACTATTGAGCCTGTCTTTTCAGCCCCCTGTTTTTCTTTTTAAGTTAAAAACAAAACTGACATACAGTGATTTCATTGTATACTCTTATTACCGTTTGGCTTCATTCATTCTTTGGCAGTTTCACGTGTATATACGGAGTTTCCACCCTTCTCACTCCAGTTTCTCTGTTCGGGCTCCATTTTTCTCCCACTGAAGTCTTCCTTCCCAGCAACCTCTCTCCTACTTTCATGTCTGTGTGTGTGTGTGTGTGTGTGTGTGTGAGAGAGAGAGAGAGAGAGAGAGAGAGAGAGAGAGAGAGAGAGAGAGGAGAGACTCACAGAGTTTTAAATTCTTCAGTATATTCTTTTTGGAGTTAACAGGTAAATTTAAAGTCTAGTAAATTTAAAGACTAGTAAATTGTGTTTTTAAATTGATTCTATCCTATTTAGGTTTTCTTTGTTAAGTGTTTTCTAATCAAAACTAAAATCAGTGCAAATGTGTTGAAACAGACATGTTAGTCCAAGTATTATCTGCAGTGCTCACTTACCTAACTTCTCCCGAGAAATGCTTCAAAGGGTCACCCACTCCATGTGGCCTCTCAGCCCCTGGTTAGTGGTGGGAACGCTGAGAGGATCTCGGTTGGGGAAGACTGAAGGTCAAGGTCGGCTTAGGATGAAGGAAATCTACATGGTCTATGAAAATCACCATGGCTCAGCCCATGCTATCCACTGTCTGAGCAAGACAGAATAGCATGCGAGTAGTATGTGACACCTACGTGACCACAGACTATGGAGAATGGTCTCTGCCCACCCTCAAAAGCTCCCCTCAGAGATTTGTCTGCTCTAAAAGATGATTGCTTGCTCACTTTAGATTTGTAGATTTGTTTTTTTTAAAGAAATATTTATTTTTATTTTATGTGTGTCAGTGTTTTGCCTGCATGTATGTCTGTGCTCCATTTATGTGCGGTACCTGTGGAGGCCAAAAGAGGGCATCACATCCTCTGGAACTGGAGTTACAGACATTGTTAGCTGCCAGGAGGATGCCGGGCACTGAATCCAGGTCTTCTGCAAAGCATCAAGTGCTGAGCCCTCTCTCCAGCCCAAGTTTCTCTGTTTTCCTAAGTGTCTTCGTACTGGTATGAGGAAAGGAACTGAGGAAAAACCTCGTGACCAATGCCTAGAAGACTAGATGCTTCAATTGGTCTGTGGTTTCTTTTCCACAATTACTGTGGCTGTTTCAGAACTTATTTATATACAGGGACAATCAGTTTGTATGGGCAAGTGTGACACACCAGTTCCTGCAGTACTGCGAGTGATGCTTTCGAGGAATGTCCTGAGGGAGCTGCCTGGGAGCCTTGTGGGAGAAATGAGTAAGGCCCACACTTAGGTGTGATTAACAAGATGTGGTGAAGGGTATTCCAGAAGGCTTCAGTTGTGTGTCACATGATCAAGAGGCAGGCTATGTCATCCTGTGGGTCTGTCCTCTAGTTTGAAGTAAAATAGGGATGGAGATATAAAAATACAAACTAGCAGCAATTGTCGGCGAGCGATTCACAGCCGAGTAGCCGTGATGCTAGGTATCGACGAAGTGTATTTGTGTCTGCTGCAGGGCATGGTCACAATACTGCATTACTGCTTCTGTGGAGCTAGTAAAGTAATACACGCTTAACATGGAAATTTAGGAGTACACAGAAAAATACAGGGGAAAATCGTAATCACCCCCAACCCAGCTCTGAAGATTGCTACTGTTGCTTTTTGCTTTAAAAATGACTTTAAACAATATTTTATTATTTTAAATTATGTGTATCTCTGTGCAGTTATGGACAAATGAGCACAGATGAGTGCAGTTGCCTGCAGCGACTGAAGAGGGTACTGGATTCCCTAGAACTGGAGTCATAGCCAGTTTTAAGCCATATCATCGATGTGGGTGCTGGGAGGTGAATTCAGCTTTTCTGTAAGAGAAGCAAGTGTTCTTAACTAATCAGCAACCCCATCAGGAATTTTCGTAATCTAGTGTGTTTTCTCACAGTCTGGGTCCTACTCTATGTGTAGAAAACATTGGAACTTTTAAAGTCTTACAGTCATTTATAGCTCATCGTGTCTTTAGACTATTTTGATGGAAGATTGAAGCCTGGGTTTATCAGCTATAATGTTCCTGAACCGTTTCCTGGCTTATTCTAGCTTCTTGCTGGCATGATTGACTTCAAACCTATAGATCTTAAAGCTTATATAGCTTTCTGTGTAATTGTATAAGAACATGTCTGCATGTAATGAACAGGGGCAACTAACAGACTCAAACGAGGCAGACTAGAAGGGACAGAACTGGTCTGTGTGCTGGTGCGTGCCAGCAGGCACACTGTGAGAGCTCCTTGATATGCTGTGCTGCACAAGTCACATGATCTGAGTGGTAGTCTTATGACATCAGGGCATCCAGGGAACTGTGGCATCTCCCAAAAAAACATGCCAAGAGTAGGGAATAAGAGGATTTATTAGTATTCCCGCTACCAGCAGCACAGGCATGAGCCAGCCTGGCGTTCAGTTGAGGGACCTCAGTCTGTCTGACCAACAGCCATTATTGAGGACCTGCAGCAGATCGACCGCCATTCTGGGAGCTTAGGACATGGCCATATTCTAGTAGATGTGGACATTTGTCTTCTTGAGACACAGTCTCAAGGTGTGGTTCTAGATGGACGGGTAGGGAAGATGCAGAAAGCGTGTGGTTTCTAAGGTGCCGGCAGGAGCTCAGGATTAGGGCCGAGCCTCTGAATTGTTCACGTCAAACAGAACCAGGATGGCTTACCTTTCAACATGGAGTAGAGTCTAGAGGTGCATCTTTCTGGCCTAATGCCACACTGCTCCACCAAGGAGGACCACTGTGGCCTGTAGGCTGGCACCTGGATGCAGACACTGATTCTGGGATGCTGGAAGAAACAGAAACAGAAATGGAGGAGTTCACAGTGTATCTCTAGCCTCTCAGCTCATGTGTGATATACAAAGCTGTCAATAAATGTCTGTTGGACGAATGCTTCTCTAAAGACAAAGATGGGTGTTGCCGGGGAAGCACGGGAGAGAGACTGGTGATCAGAGCTCCAGCCAAGTCAGACCTAGACCAAAATTTTAGTTCTATCTTTTCTTTGTGACAGTATATAGCCTTTTGAGTTTCACTTTCCTGACCTGAAAGCTGGGCCAATAATAGCCTACTTGGCTTTAAGATTCGTAGACAGCTCTTGTAAACAAGCTATGAGGATAGTAAGCATTCCGTCAGTGTTAATTAAAGAAGAAAGTTATGCTGTTTAAATACGTGGGGCTTGGGGCATGCGCTCAACATTTCTCTCGCTCTGTGGTAAAGTCAATACCACGACTTTAGCAAATTTAGGGAACTTATGCCTTTGCTAAAGCAGATGGGATTTCATATTCACCCGCCTAGGTGTCTTCTTATTGGAGCGGGACTCCTCCACTTAGAAACAAAACAAGAAAATCGGTAAATAGCCTAAACAATCAATGTTGGTTGACTGGAAATAGAAGACATACAGTGGGGAAGCCACCAGACGAGTGGGTCCTGTCCATTCTCGCAGACCATAGTAACTGCAGAAGATAGGTTCATGTGGTTCATGTGGAACCTGATGACCACCGAGCCTCCAAGGTACATGGTTCACTTTCACATAAATAGCCTTGCTCTTCATCCCGTGGGAACAGCTTCTCGCCAGTCCTGAGTAACGCAGATTCAGGGAGCATTATCAGTTGCTATTCGTTTTGGCTTATGATGATTGAGACAGTGGTAGTTCCAGTGGCGTCCTAAAGTTCTTCGTTTGGGTGAGTCTGGCTAGCTGAGCTTCAAGAAGTGGGTGATTCATGTGGGCAAATAAACTTCACCTTCTGTGGGGCTCCTGCCTGCATAAAGTCGGGAAGACACTACTACGATGACACAGTCAGTGGGGGAGAAGTATTCAGACCAGACTTCTGGTTTTGTGGATGGAAGACAGTGTGGGAATTAAGGAGTTGGAAGTTGTGTTAGAAGCCTTCCTGTTCCAAGCTCTAGAATCAATATGACGTCATATCCCCGAGATAGGAAGCCCAGGTTCGAACTGCTGACGTGTTTCAGGTATGCATCCTGAGGACTCAGGATGGCGGTTTCCTTACACTCACTCACCTCTACTTTCTCTTTGCTTGGACTGCTTCCTGTTCTTATGGCTACCTCTCTCCAGACAGCATGGGCTGTACTGTCTTCTGACCGAGAGCTCCTGGCCTCCAACTCCTGGTGACGGCTGTTTTCCCTAAGGACCTCTGCTGGCGTATTCGACTGCCCTGGCCTCCTGTGGCCAGCTGTATCGCTCTTTACAGAGCCCGCGCATATTCTCTATCATGACTGCTGGTCACAGGATGTCAGCAGTGGGAAAGCCTGACAGAGATCCTCATTTGTAAGAAGAGACAGCTACTCCAGAGAGGCGAGGCCTTAAAGACTGCCTGGAATTGTGTACTGCATCAGAATCCAGAACATTCTGCCCCACAGATGCTGCTCCTCACCCCAGTTGGGGTTTCCACCATGCATGAGTCTCTGTGATGGGAGCAGTGCTTGTCCAGTTGGCAAAAAAAAAGCTGGGGGTTATTTTCTAAGACACACTAGGAAACCAGGTCCAGACTGCTGGATTTGCTGTCCGTGGATGGATTTATGTTTGCTTGGTATCATTTATGTCTGTAGAACTTAAAAAGTTTCTTTACAGATACTCAGAATTAGTTGATAAGTTCACCTAAAAGCTCTCTTGTGTTTCTGGAAATCCTGGCAGCGATTCTCTCTTTAGGTCCTGGGGACATTTGACTGACACCCTCTATCTGTCAGTAGAGCCCTGACCTGGAAATGAGCTGTAAAATGTATGTCACCACACTGCAGAGGTGCCTGGGGCCTGACTCTGCAGACACTCCCACAACCCTTATATGCCGAGCTTTGACTTTGATGAGAGGGACTTTCAAGATGGGGTTTAGGTGTGCACACTGACAACACAAAGAAAATAAGACACCAATCTGAGAAAGAAACTCAGGCCTGGGAATACAGCTTAGTGAGAGTCTCTGGGTTTGGCCTCCAGGATCCCCAGGGCAGAGCCTGGGAGAGCAATCAGGGCTCTGCTGGGAGAACAAATGTGTTGGGGGAGTGGTGGTGGGTATAGCACAGTGTCAGGGAGGTTTGGGATGAAAGGCCTTCAGTCGGCAAGATAATACTCATGAGATTTGGGGTGTCAAGAAAGGGTGTAATTCACCATATGAATCTTTCCTTAAAAACAAAAGGAAACAAACATCCATTTTCTCAGTCCTAGCCATTTGACAAGGTTATTTATGGATATTGGTTCAAATGTATTGAGGTACAAATAAACAGTGTAGTTTCAGTTTCTGTCAGAGAACTTGGTTCCCCAAAGAACTGATGATTGGCTTTACAGTATACGTAAAGATATATATCTAAATATCTATCTATCTATCTATCTATCTATCTATCTATCTATCTATCTATCTATCTCTATATAAATATCCATCTATATATAGATAGATATAAATATATAAATTTATATCTATATGTCTTTATATATTATACACGGTGATGAACTGTGTGAAAGTATTTAGGGTCATCTTATAGAACAGCCAAAAGTTGGGCATGGTCTATTGCCTAACAACTGGTGAGCAGAATAGCAAGCTTCTATGCATCTATACTGGCAATGAAACACAATCTTGTGTTATTATTCTAAGTGTGAGACGTCAGCTTCAAAAGACCACACCCTGAGTGATTCCACCAATAACACATTCTAGAAAAGTCACAAGTATAAGCCTGGAGAGATGATGATTGGAATAGGGGTGTAGGAGGGATTGGACCATAGAAAATCATAAGAGAACTTTTTAATAGTTGTTTGTGATGGGGCTACTTGACTACATTAATGTTTAAAAAGGGTGAATTTTAGTACATAGAAGATGCACCTGCAGGAAAAGATGACATAATTGTTAAGAGGGCAAGCTCTTGCTGCCATTGCTGAAAGCCCAGTTCCCAGCACCCACGTCAGGCACCCCACAATGAGCTGTAGCTCTAGTTTCCAGGGGTTTTGACACCCTCATCTGACCTTCATAGGTACCTGCACTCACCTACATACATACATACATACCTACATACATACATACATGCATTCATGCGTGCATGCACACATATGTGTAGATACATAATTAAAAATAACTTAAAATCTTAAAAATTAAACCTTGCATTAAAAAATAAAATTGCAAATTGGCTTAAGGAATAAAGAGATAAATATTTCTTCTGCCTAACCTTTCAACGCGATGATACTGTGTTTGAATAATAACTGATTGCATCTTTTTACTGGAGCAGAACTGTACATGAAGTGTGACCTTGTCCTTGTCACCTTCAGATCAACGTCATTTGCCTTAGAAGGATTCTCAATATTAATCTTGCTAGAGTTTAGCATTTAGGAGAATATGTTTAAATATGGAAGAGGACACATTGTGGTTTGTCTCTGTCCTGAGCAAGCTCCTGATGTCCCTTCAGATGAAATGACCTCTTGTGGGAGTAGGTAGAATAGCTTGCAAGAGATTACGGGAAAATGTAGCTTATGCAGTGCATGCCAGCCACCCAAGAATCACCCTTTAAACTGAATTCCAGCTATTGGCTTTCCCAGGGAGATTGTTGGAGCATTTGGGGCCTGGTGTAGGAGTTCCTTCTGTCTTAGTGTTGCTTTCATTGGTTAATAAAGAAACTGCTTCGGGCCTGTTGATAGTGCAGAACTTAGGTAGGCAGGAGAGACAGAACTGAATTCTGGGAGAAAGAAGGGCAGAGTCGGAGAATCACCATGGAGCCGCCACCAGAGATAGACATGCTGAGACTTTGCTGGTAGGCCACTACCTCATGGTGATATACAGATTAATAGAAATGGGTTAAACTAATGTGTAAGAGTTAACCAATAAGAAGTTAGAGCTAATGGGCCAAGTAGTGATTTAATTAATGCAATTTCTGTGTGGTTATTTCGGGGCTTAGCTAGCCGGGTGGCTGGGAAAAACAAGCAGCCCCTCCTTGCAACAGTTCCTTGAAACAATCTGATAATGTTAGCATAGCGAATAAGCAATGCTTGCTCAGGGCTCTGGAGTCTTGTCCCATGGGGGCTCTGGCACAGTCTGGAGGTGGATAATCTTTAAAAGAGACAGGAAAGGGCTGGAATGGATCTTGCTCTAGACCAGTGTTCTCAACCTGTGGGTCTCGACACTTTGGGAATTGAGTAATCTTTTCACAGGGGTCACCCAAGACGGTCGGAAACAGATATTTATGTTATGATTCATAACAGTAGCAAAATTACAATTAGGAAGTAGGATTGAAAATAATTTCATGGTTGGAGGTCACCACAACATGAGGAGCTGTATTAAAGGGTCGGAGCATTAGGAAGGGTGAGAACCACTGCTCTAGGCTGTGTTTAGAAGGCTCCTCCACACGACTCCTTAGAGTTAGTCAAGTCTTTGAGGCCCTTGCATGGTTCAGGCATTTCTGGATCTCTCGTGTGGCTGGGGGCAATGCTCCCCCTCGCCCCAGTGAACTCTGTCTTCTCAGGCCCCTTCATATCCCCACACCCAGTCTCCAGCATTCTCTTCCAGCCCTCTGCCTTCCCCAGTGCCTGAGGAGAAATGGAGGTGGATGGGGGAAAGTAGGAGAGGGAAAGAAAGGGGAGAAACAGGGAGAGAAGGAGAGAGGAGAGAGAGAGAGGGAGGGAGGGAGGGAGGGAGGGGGAGAGGGAGGGAGGGAGAGAGAGAGAGAGAGAAATAGCAGAATTCTAATTTAGACCCCCAAAACTGGATCTGATACTTTTCATGTGTTCAAACCCTTCTTTCCTCTTTCCCCTTTGTGTTTGTTCCTTCAGACAGAACCTAAGTGATCTGTTGTGGGGTGCACAGCCTCGGCTCTAGCCTCCTTCCCACTCTGTAACACCCCACCCCAGCTCACACTTGTACTTCCATGACAAGGTAGCTGAGATTCAACACACGCTCCATGTTGAGTCCTTTTTTCTGCCACGGTTTGGAAGGCATGCTCTCTGTGGGGCTCCTGCTCTGTCTTCTGGATGAATTTCCAGTCAGACTTTCCTGCGCCTGGCTCTGCCCTTGTCTTTCTGGACCCTTTCTCTGTCCAGAGTGCGGAGGTTGTCACTGCTGACCTTGGCTGAAGTGCCCTGCTCCTGTCTGATACTGCAATTATTTGGCAAAGCTCTAGTTTAGCGCTGACTCTGTAATTTCATATTTTGAAGACATGAAGCTGCATCCCTGCATCTAATATAACATGGACACATTAATACTTGCTCCATCTATCAAGGCATAAGCAGTAGTAAAGAAATAGGGCTATCTTGCTAGCTCAGCTGTTAAACCTGATGGCCTGAGTTTGAAACCTAGAGCCCCCACCCATGTAAAAATAAATTTAAGAAACCCAGAACTTACAGGAAAGTGCAGGTAGTGCCTGCTTTTCCAGGTACAGATGAGGTAACTAATATTTCATTGTCCCTAGGGCAGCTATGGACAGAGCGAGGGCATTACTACCCTCCTCTACACTGGGTAAACGTGTACAGAGCCTGTCTGGGGTGTCCCAGGAAGGACTTTTCTGAAGTCTAGACTGTGACCACTTTGTGAAGTCTTGTCACCCCCACTTCACAGGTGAAGTGACCGGGGCTTGGAGGGACAGAGCAACACCATCAAGGCAGAGGAGAGGTGGATGTCTGGCAGGACCCACTTCCTTGCCAAGTCTGTAATGCCACCTGACTTCTTTCTTCTTGGTCCTTGGCTCTTCTCTGGCTTTGCACTCTGGGGCTTCTGTGGGTTTGGGAAGGTTCCTTTCTGGAGAGCTAGCGGCAGGGTGTGACTGACAGTACCAGGGATGCTGTTGGGAGATAAAGGCCTGGCCCGTGAGGGCTTTTCCCTCAGGCTTCAGAAAGGACTTCTAAGCGGTCTGGGCAGATGAAGTGAGGATGACAGACTACAGACACTGGCCCAGAGGGAAAGCTGCCTTTGATAGGAGGAGGCCCCGTGTGTGTCCCCCAGTTACTGTCTTCCTAGGAAAGGAGGAATTGAACCATTTTGAATTTCCCCAGTCTTGAGAATAGAGGGGTTTTGCCTATGGGGGAGCTTTCAAATCTGAAGTGAAATGGTCAGTCACTTAGCCCCAAGGAGGCAGCAGCTCCTGTTCATTTCCTACTAATTGTTGCCATGGAAACTGTGGTCCTGTGTTGCTATATCTTAGATTTTTTTTTGAGAGGAGTCAGGTTTCACATAAAATTCCCACATTATTAAATTTGAGTTTAAAATAAAAAAAAAGCATTGCAGAGACTTCTGATCACACTCCCCCCAGCCCAACTATTGTTAGGGTCAAACAAAATCTTCAAGCAGAATTTGTGTGCTTGAAAGCCTTTAGCTGGGGCCTGTACCCTGACAACTGGGGACTGCAGCACTGAAGAATGTCCCCTTGCTGACCGCACTTTGGCAGAATGCTGCTTCGTTGCAAGGAATCTGCGTGCAGACTTCAAATGTTTCCACCACTTAGCCCTGTCCAATGCTGCCTCCCTATCATTCTGTTGGACAAAAATGCTCTAAATTAACAAAGAATTCTCAGGAAATCTATTCCTTTGGTCCACTGAGATTTTCCCCCAGCGTCAATATAGACAGTACCCTCACACCAGAGATAGATCTGCACTTCCTTTGCTGGGAATAGTCTGGGAACAAAACATGGGTCTTTATCTCATTGTGAAACCTTTCTCCTGTCACTCTTCCTTTTCTGTGCTCTCGGTGGGCTTGTTTGGGAGAAGGCACCTGGCTCTTTCCCATGGCTGGATCAGCAGGTGGGCGGCTGGTGAAGGGTTACCTAGAGTCCCAGAGACGATGATGCTGCCCTCGCCTTCCGATGGCGATGGCAGCCCTGACTCAGAGCATACGTTCTGTCCTGAAGATAGAATGGTGTTAGGTTCAAAGAGAAGTGGCAAAGACTGTTGGAGTTTCTAGCATCCTTTACCTACTTTTTCTGATATTTGTATTAATTTTGAAAATTAGAAGACATCTTATTTTAAAAATAGGTTCTAGGCTGAGGCTATAGTTTACCCGTGAAGGACTTGACTAACATGTAGAATGCTCCACATTAGATCCCTGTAAGCACATCCAATGAGCCACCACAAGGATATTAACGCAAAACAGTGAAAGGTTCTATGGTTTACGTCATCACGAGGTAACTTCTCATAATTATTTGGGTTTATTTGAACAGAGACTTCCCAAAAGAAAAAAAATACATTTTTGAATGAAAAGCCATGTGAGACACAGCCTATCTATTTACTTGCTGTGGTGAGAGGCGTAAACACCCCGTTTCTCCAGGTGCATATGGAGGCCAGAGGTCAATGCTGGTTGTCTTGCTTGTCACCTTTCACACTACTGTTATTATTTTGAGATAATAACTGTTGAACCTGAGGCATGTGGACTTGGCTAGGTTGGCTGGCCAGTAAGCCCCAAGAATTGGCCTTTCTCAGCCTTTCTAGGGCTAGGATTACTGGCATGGGTCACCATAAACCTGGTATGTGCTGGGGATCTGAACATGGGTCCCCAAGAGTGCAGTGAACACTGAGAAACCCCTCCAGCCCCTCGTTTATTGTGTAACTACTCCATTTCATCAGAATCCTAAGGATTTTTCCTCATCAGGAATGAAACACTGAAACACTCAAAAACCCAGTTTCACTTCAATATTTGTTCTGAAATGATTTCAACAAATCTCTTATAGGCTTATTATGGAATTTGAGTCCAAACTAGTGTATTTGAAACAAAAGAAGTTATGCATGCCTCTCTTTTGAGGTAGGTGCTCATTATCCCTTCTCAAACTTCCTTGACTGCATAAAAACTAGTTTTATGTGCGTTGATAGCAGAGTCTAAGATGCAAGCATCTGAAACTGAGTTTACCAAGTAAGTGCTATTTCAGTTCTGTTTTGACTGATCGACTCACCAAAGCTGGAAGCTAAAAATAATAAACCCTATCATTTTAGTAAGCCACGCTATGACGGGATATTAAGAAATGACAGCAATTGATATTTAGAGTGTTCTTTCACTTTGTCACGCTCTCCAGTGGAAACCCTTCTTCAGGTAAGGGCCAGGAATTAGCCCTGGAGTCAAGAGGTGGCTTGTTTGAGCTTGAATCTGGATTGATATTGACCAGGCCTTTCCGTACCAGGAAGAACAGAGCTGGTTCGGGTCAGGACTTACCACTATCCCCGTATTCCTTACCCAGTGATGGTCAGGACATGGGTACTGTTTCAGAGCTCCATGGCACCCTGTTATCTTGTTCCAGCTTCAAAGGCCTATTTTGTTCAAATTGAAACCCAGACACAGAAACAAAGCCAGAGTCCCTGAAACTCATGCTTTTCTAATATGTTAAGGTACGACCATCTATGTCTTTTGTCTCTGTCTCTCAAAGCTGTCCTTCCCTTTCACATGGCACCACTCACCTTTAGTAGGGCTCCTGTCTGAATTATTAGGAAGGTCTGTAGGGTGCTGAAAAAAGCCTGGTGCATGGCCCCCCTGTGATCACAATCAGGATTGTAGGTTTGACGGGCAGAGCAGTGGTCCTCGTTCAGACTTGGTTGCAGAGTACAGTGGGGATAAATGGAAGCCATGATGTACCCAAGAATTTCCTTAGGTGCCCGGGGAAGAATACTTTCAAGACACAAGGTCCCTGTCTCCTTTCTGAGGTAGAGTTCTTGGGACTAGCAGAGACAACCCCGCTCTTCCGTTATGAGTGCCCTCTGCATCCCTCCTGTATTAACATCCTTATCTAAAGGAAAAATCTATGGACTCTGTCTCTAGGAAGCCAGCAAAGAGGGAGAAGAAAAGAAAATTAAGAGACAATTTGGTTGACTGTCATTAATCCTGTCCATTCCTGTGGGAAAATGAGCCTGCCCTCTTCGATCTTTGTTAGCAAGTAGATTGAGTTAAAGAACACTGTAGTCTGTGAAAGCAAAGGCATTGCCTTTTCTGAAGGTACTCCAGAGCAGCCTCCAGCATTTCCTCCCTTCCTTTTGTCTCAATCTGAACCTGTGCTGCAGGCTGGCTGATGAGGGGAAGTAGCTAATGAGCGTATTTGTGCTCTGAGGAGAGAGCCGGCGCAGTTAGGTCTTTCCTGCGGAGCCTACCCATCAGCGTATCTCCTGATACTTAAAAGGGAGATGCTGGCGCAGGGGAGATGAAACAGGCAAGCCTGAGGACCCCAGTTCTAATCCCGAGCACTGATGTGAAAAGCCACATTGCTAGGTGACTTGGAAGAGACAGGCTGTCTCTGGTGGTCACTGCCCATCTAGCCCAGTCAGTTGGTAAGCTTCAGGTTCGACTAGGATGGTAGCTCAAAAACCAAGACGCGAACAAATGAGGGAGACCTCTGGCCTCCACGTTTATGCTCATGCACACACACATTCACATGCACGTACGTGTAAGCACACACACACACACAAATGGAATATGCCCATTCAAAGTCACTCCTTTGAAATCCTTCAAATGCCGACAGATGCTGTGGATCCTCAGTTAAGGACAGTCCGTGCTGCCCAATGGAACCTGCTTAGCCAAATGCAGCGAAGGGCTGTTTTCATTCGGGTCCTTACCTGTTGTCTCCAGCCATAATCTGTGATTCTGCATAGACTCAATTACACTGTAGGATCCCCTCTGGAGACCTTTCAAATGATGCTTGGAGCCACACCCCCATTACCTGTTCCCACAAGCTGAAGCCAGGAAGAGACAGGAAGACAATGTCTGCTACTTGAAAATGACGTTTTTTGTGGAATCAGCTTCTAGCGACTTCACTCATTCATGTGAACCAAAAATATGCGGAAGTAGGTCAGGTTGTGGAAGCGGACGGGCCTCACTTCACATTCTACTGACCTTATGAGGCTTTTTCTCCCTTGCTGTGGCTGAGGACTGGCTAATGACCAGCATAGAAAGGAGACAGCCATTCTCCTGCTTCCTGTAGGCTGCCCTCTACTGTTTTAGGTTATATCCCAGAGGCCTGCTATGCACATAGTTCTGACTTTGACGTTTCTCAACCTCACGACAATCTTGGAATCTGAAGTCCATACCTTTGCTTGATGTATGAAAGAACTAGAAGCTCACAGAATTTACAGTGAAGTCTCAAGGACACAACTCACTGGTAATAGAGCTCAGATTTGCTCACGTGTGTGATCCTGAAAGCATTGATGTTACTGCCTGCATTAACTTAATATAAAAATTATATGTATATATATTATAAACTATTATATATATCTTAGTGAGAAATCATTTGAATCCACATTAGCAGTGTTAATGCCTCATAAGACAATGAAAAAATACCATTCTATTAAATCATTTTTTTTAAAATAGCAATAATGAGACACTTGCTTGAACGGAGTATTTAGTATACACCAGGAATTATGGTTAAGGGAAACAAGCAAGATTCAAATAATCAAAGTGTCCAATGGCAAAACTGCTCTGGAGAAAGAGAAAAGATGGTGTAGGTCATATGTACACTCATGTGTGAGTACATATGTCTGTTCATGAGTGCAGCAGAGAGGGCCTCAAAGATGGTGTGGAACTTACACAGACCGCAAGGGAGTGCAAAAGCAGCCCCCTGTCAGCTGGAGGGAGATACAGGGGACTAGCAAGTGTGAAGGCCCTGAGTTGGGCTGCTGCTGCTCCTGCTGCTGCTGCGGCTGCTGCGGCTGCTGCTGCTCCTGCTGATGTTGCTGCTCCTGCTGCTGCGGCAGCTGCTGCTGCTCCTGCTTCTGCTGTTGCTGCTCCTGCTGCATTAAGAACTAAGAAGTGGCAGCCTCCTGGGATATTTCCAGCCTTTGCCGTCGTGACAGCTTTTGTTCCTAGGGGCCAAGGTACAAGCAGACAGAAGCTGTCTCCTAAACTGAAGAGGTTTTTAAAAATCTTTCTGTCACATGGAAGATTCTCAAATCATTTTAATTGAACATTTAAAGCCTTCTCACCAAAAGGTATTTTAGGCGTTTGGGTTTATTGCCAATTATAGCATCATCTTAAAAGAGAGGCTTTTAAATTAATTAAATCCATTACACCTGAACATTTGATTCCTGCCAACACATAATTTCAAGTTGTCACTTCAAAATAATTTGGAAAGGGCTAGTGAGACCGTCAGACCTGTCTGAGCTGCTCCTGGCATTAGGTGCATATAGGGGAAAATGGCCCTTGAGAGGCACTCCCCAGCCTCAAGCAGGCTGATCTGCTGGCTCAGACCCTTCTGGGTGCTATAACAGAGATGTCCTGAGCCATGTCTTAGGCTCCTCCCTGCTCTGGAAGCTGGGACTGAAGTGCTGCTGAGAGCTCACTCTCTTCTGGTGCTTTACTGGCCAAGGAGTGTCCCGGGACCAGTCCTAGAACTGGGGAGACAGATGACTCTTTACAAATCAGGCCTGGGGTTCAGAGCTCTAATCACTTGAACCCCTGAAAATGATGAATGGGAGTGGCGGGCTGGCTACAGTTCCAGCTTCTGAAGTCAGAGGAGTCCCCAGAATAAGCTGGCTAGGTGACCAGCAAGCTCTGGGCTTCACTGAGTAACTCCACCTCAATGAATGAGGTGGCGGGAACACCTGAGGGAGATCTTGACATCAGCCTTGAATACAGATGTTCACCTACACCCACACACATTCACATACATGCTAACCATGCATACACATAAGCATGACACAGCCACACATACACCCACACGGGTTCACATGTACCTTCTAAACATGTATTCGCATAAGCATAACACACATGTGTTCACAGATCTGCCAGATTAAATATGCATACACAGAAGTGTAACACACATGCGTGGGCACACAAACACATATATATGCACACAGATACACACACAAGAATACACACATGCACATATACATACATACACACATACACCCGCACACTTGTTCACACACCTGCTAGCTATGCATGCACATGAGCATAAAACACAAACACACACACATACATACACATGCATATATGCGCACTTACATACACACGTACACACACAAAGACTAAGCCCAGTTAGGAAGTCCTTTTCCACATCGCCTCTCAAAGTCCACATCGCCTAATACATCACATTACCACACTAATTCATTTGTCTCTAACTGCCGGCGTCTGTTCTGCTTCGTTTGTTGCCAGCTTGACACATGAGAAGAAGGAATTTTGGTTGAAGATTTTTCTCTGATTGGCCTGTAGGTGCATCTGTGGGCATTTTTCGTAATTGTTAATTGATGTGGAGAGTCAGTCCACTGTGGGCAGAAAGCTGTCCTCAGTTGATGGATCTAGAACTTTCCATAGTCAAGGAAGCAAAATGAAGAAGGAAGGAAGCCATGGGCAGCAATCCTCTGCTTCAGTTCCTGCCTCCAGGCTCCTGCTCTGAGCTCATGCCTTGGCCTCCCACTGTGTCTGAGTGTGACTTGTAACCATCCTCCTCCACATGTTGCTTCCAATCATGGTGTTACGGCAACAGAGAAGCAGACTGGGGACTGTTTGAGAAGTGACATGGCCTTGCTCTTGGGCTTTGGTAGAATGGAACAGGGCTCAGAGTCATTTTTGGTAAATGAATTATTTACTTAGTGAATCAAGCTTGGGAGCCATTGATCTCAGTGATGGTGAGTTCTGTGGAAGTATAGAGGCCTGCGATGGTCTGGTCTGGCTGCAATGGTTATAACCCACCCCTTTGCCTTCTTCCCCTTGGCGGTGTCAGTGTGGGCTTGCTTTAGTTGCTCTGACAGAGCCTCTGGGTGCAGTGGCTCCACATTCTACACTCTTGTTCTCATGCGGAGTTGAGGGCTTATGTTCTAGATTGGCAGTATTCCATCAAACAAAACCATGGACTTCCTGGAAGCTCCCATTCAGTCACATGGTGACCCCCTCAAAGACTTCCTTCAGCGTCAGCTCAAGTGAGGGAGAGGATCCATCTTAGTGGACTGTCTAAGGCCCTATGCAACCTTTCAACTCATGTTCTGGCATGTGCTATTAGTCCTCTAGCCCCTCCTGGATGCAAAAGTCACTCCCCAGACTTACAGAACTACGAATTGTCCAGATGAGGTACAGAAGTCCAGCTTCAAGAGTCCTCCAGCTGTGTAGATACAAGCCTGTTTGAGACAGGCTTAGATTTTACCTACTGAGTTGAGTTTTATCAAAACCTAAAGAATTAATGGGAATTTTTTTCTTTTCTCATCTTAAGAGAGAAAGAAATTAACTCAACTGTTCAGGACATTTGTTAGGGAAATGATAATCTTTCCTTAGATGCTTGCTTCATTGTGTCAACTTTCAATATTCTGAAATGAGAATCGGTATCTAGAGAGATAGTTGAAGGCGCAAGTACTTAAGATAACCATTTTTTTAAAAAGTAAACATGCATGAGCACATGCACATGTGGTGTGTGGGTGTGGGTGTGTGGGTGTGGTATGTATGTATGTACAGAGGACAGTAGACACCCTGTATGAGCTGAGTTGGTTCTCTTTCTGCACCATATGGGACCAAGGGCTTACACTTGTGTTGCTAAGCTTGGTGACAAGTGCCTTTACCCTAGGAGTCCTTTCCCCAGCCCTCTTGGGTTTTTCATGAGGTTCCACTTCTTTCCATCTCGTCCCCAACTTCGGGCTCGCATCCTCCCCCCTATCTTGCTGCTGGTCTTGCTGGCTGACTTCTGCTTGCAGAGGAAGGCTGGGCTGTGGAAGTGGCCCCGGCCACTTCAATTCTTCCCTTAAGGACCTGTTCTGTCCTTGCAGTGGGCTCATCCTCCTACCCTGAAGCTCTGTGGCACCTGGGCATCTGTGAGACAAATCCATGACATTCTGCAAGCTGAGCTAATTGCAATTCTCCTGTGTTATTATTATTACGATTATTTTAATCTTCAGTGAATCACCAAACCTCACTAATTCTCAGACCACAGTCTGAGGCAACTGTAGCCCATCTAATTACCACCAATTAGATGAGTAAGAACACCTGACCCCACCAATTCTGGTTCTAATGAGACTCTGGCTCAGACAGTGTCAGCCAGAACCAGACAAAATAGGCTCACTCCATCGAACAGAGAGCTGGTGGCAGCAGAGCAAAGTTGGAAAGTCATTTTGTTCTTTCTGCCCTAGATTCCAGTGGCTGCTTCGCTCTAGAGACCTTTTAGGCTTGTTTAGTTCGCTATGAAAGCAACAGGAACATAGAACAGGAAGGAGCCCATAGGAGGGGGAGGCTGACCTAATTTCAATGTCCTCAGAGTTCAGTTGCTCAAAAGAACAGAAGTCTTAAAGGCACAGAGTCACTTTACCCACACTCCCCTGGGCGAGGGAGCGGTTTGCAGAAGGTGGCTGAAAGTTTCTTCTCTTCCTTCTCTCCTGAGTGTGTGCAGATTGTGTGTGTATTGTAGCATCATGCCGGTTTTGTCTGGATGGAGTTCTGCTAGGGAAAGAATGCTTTGCTTTTGGGATTGCATAGTAGAATGGGGACAGCTTGTTTTGGGGATTGTTCCCTTTATGCCAAAGGATGGTCATCTTGTTTCTCTTTGCTGTGGGTCTTGGATATAGACATTTGATTAGTAATGCAGAGAATGAATTTTAATGTTTCAGTCTGTTGGTGGTGGATAGCTAACTGCACAGTGGATTTTGACACTAACTGCACACTGGATTGTGCTCCCGTTTTATCTGAGTCAGAAGCAGTGAGGGGTGGCAATTACCTCTCAGTGCCACTTGTTCTCCCGTGTAGTAACTATGCACTTTTCTTTTCGAAGAGTTCCATTATGAATGCACTAAAATTACTTCCAGTCTCCCCACCATTCCCATTGTATTTTGTCCCCGTGATTTCTGCTTCCCTAAGTTCTCACAGTTGAAATGAATAGACCATGCCAGGGGTCAGTGAGGGCAAAGAGGGCCCATCTGTTGACCATGGAAGTACCAGGGTCAGGGACATTGGTGACCAGCAGCCAGCTGAGAGAGCTAGGCTCCAGAGAGCGATGCGATCGCAGCACCGTATGGCAACCGCAGACTTTGAAAAATTTAAATGACTAAGTTGTTTTCCTTGATGCTGTGGTTAAATATCTATGAAGAAGCAACGTGAAGGAAGGGTTCATGGTTTGTAAGAGACACAATCCGTCATGGCAGGGAGGGAATGGCAGCAGGAACCTGCTCCCTCTGGTCACATTATGTCCATAGTCAGGAAGCAGGGTGCAGAAAGCAAACAGAAAGTGGAGCCCAACCACAAAATTTCAAGGCCCCACCTCCCAGCTCCAGTAACTCCCTTTTGTCAGTGGGGTTCCAGCTCTTCAAGTTCCATAGTCTTCGCAAAGGGCCACCAGCTTGCTGGAGCCCATGCTCAGACACATGAGCCTAGGGGAGATGCTCGCCTTCCAATCACAGGGACGAGGAGAGCTCTCCGAAGATCACCAAGAGGGAAGCAGAAACTGTCACTTGCCCGTTGGCCGGGCTGTGTTAAAAGATTGCTTTCTGCCGCCTCCAGCACACTTCTGGCCATTTTCCCCACTGAAAGAGTGCTCAAGTGAATGGAAAGAAGAGATTTCTTGGTAAGACAGTGGGGAGACAATGCTCGTATCAAAAAATGGAAGTTGTCAAACTCGTTCAGTAAGATACAGGGTTTAGACCGTGAATGTCCCAGAAGGCCCAGGTATTAAAGGTTAGCCCCCAGGCTGGCACCATTTGGAGGCTGTAGAAATGTTGAGCTGATTCATCTTAACTCCCCTTTGCGTGCTGGCCATGAGGTGAGAAGCTGTACTCCTTTATGGGTGTTCCTGCCATAATGCTCTACCGTACCGCAGGCCCAGACAAACAGGGCTAAACAAAATTGAACGGAATCACCAAGACTGTGAACCCATATATACCTGTCCTGGGTGTTTTATAACAGTAACAGAAGGCTGATTAACACCATAAATACTCCTGTCTTGTGGAACAGGAAAGTACCATAGAGAAAAACACAGACAGCGAACCAGGGCTGGGCTTCAATCAGACTTCAGCTACAGATCAGGACATGGGAATTTCTTCACCATCTCATACTGTGAATTCTACTTAATTAGAAAATTTCCATAAAACATCTGACAATGTAAAGTCTGTCTTAACTCATTTGTACTTTTCGTATGCTTGCTATCAGTTCTAGACACTATTTAATAAAGCGGCAATAATGTGTACTTGCCTCTGAGAACTCAGATTTCAGATGTGACTGTTAAGGGGAGGTACTTGACCTTTTTTCTTCTGAATTAGTTGACGATTTCTTAAATCAGTATGATTCCTATATTGTTTTCAGAATTAAAATTAGTTACTTAATTGTAAAAAGATGTCATATTGAAGAAAATACCCTGCCTGTGTCTGTGAATCTCAAATATAATTGGCCTATGATTTTTAACAATGTTCATTTGGACCCTTTCTGAAATAGAATTTTTGGGAATTTTCTTCCTTATAAAAGAATTGATAAATGATGCTTGTTGTATGGGAAGAAGATAAAGCAAAAGCCATGAACCTGAGAAAGGGACTGTAGGAATGGGAGTGATAGGGGTGTGTGTGTAGGGGGATGAAGACAGGAGAGAGAGCAATCGGAAATACACTACTCATGTGTGAAATCCAAAACAAAATTAATCAATAAAATTATATAAGCTGGTGTATCGTTCCAAGCCCTTGGTGTTAAACAAGGCAAACATATACTAAGTCCCCACAAACTGTGCGGAGTTAGGATGCAGCTCTGCCTCCCAAGAGCAGGCCGTGTCTCTCCTGGCTCCACTGTCATCATGAAGCCTCATTGGCTCTTCAAAGACTTTGGTTACACTGGAACTGACGTATGTGTTAATTAGCTGGGTGTCTGAGTGGAGGGAAGCAGGTAAGATAGAATGGTTCCATGTTCCAAACTGTGTCCCTTTAAAGACATGGTGTCTCCGAACGCTACTTGGTTCCATTTGCCAGAGGTTTTCTATCTTCCTATGTCCTTGCCTGGTGTGTCAATTTGGTAATGGAACTCTTTTGATCTGTCCTGGACTAGCCTGTTTTGATATAGTCCATCTGTGTGACAGGAGGTGAATGTGACTTCCAGAAATAGCTTGGTGGCAGTCTGAACCTGCAGAAGAGGAGAAATTCCTTGAGTAATTTAGTGAACGGGTGTCCAGTGCGGGGAGGGAACATTATGGAAATGAATTTTCCTGTCAGCTTTATAAATCACAGAGTGGCTTGCCTTTCATGTGTGCAAATCAAGTATCAACTTGGGAGGATGTTTATGCACCTTTATTTCGGATATTTTGCATTACCTCTTAGAAGAAGGAAGCATCTATGATATTTTTGTTTACTCCTGTTAAAAGCAGCAGCAACAACCCAACCAACCCCCAAAGTCTCACAATAAAGTAACCTGCTAAAGAAAGACCTTCTTGTTCGCAGATCAACAGACACTGCCCTTGACCTTGGGATTTAAGGGAAAATCTATTCTTGTTTACACGTCTTGAATTTCTTGGGTTGGCCAGTCTGAAGACAGCTGTTGGGGCCAAGGGCTGCAAGTACATGAGCCTTGCAGAGCCAATCACTGTGTGCAGCTGTGCTGGCGAACTCATGCTGCTGTCCGGTCATTGATACGCAGAATGTTAAGAATCTTTAAAAAAGCACTTTTAGTTGGAAGACTCCTAGCAACAGATGTCACAGCTTGGGTGTCTGTCTTTCCATCTGACACGCCTCTCCCTGTGAGGGCTTTGAGTTTCCAGCAGCATGCATTTGCTTTCTGGGCCCCAATGTTGGTTCCCTGGTGCTGGAGTGAGGAAACACAGCCAGAGCTGGGCTAAACCAGCTAGCCAGAGTGGGACTCCTGGTGAGCAAGCTCTCTG
Organism: Neodon shergylaensis; assembly: GCA_025134845.1. Lineage (NCBI taxonomy): Eukaryota > Metazoa > Chordata > Mammalia > Rodentia > Cricetidae > Neodon > Neodon shergylaensis. The sequence goes on from JABTXL010006032.1 coordinate 1,411,388, forward strand.
GTTCTCTCTGCAGCCATTCTACAAGGAAAGTCAAGCAAGGCCGCAAAAGCTTTGTGAGAACTATGAGGGCCAAGGGAGGTTACTCAGCAGAATGTCTGCCCACACGTGTTTCCTTGTCTTCTTGGGGAGGGCTACTGGCAAGTTTGTGTTTTTCATATATGCAACGCATGCTTTTTGTTTCTTCTCTTCATAAATTATGTATTTGAGAAGACAACCTTTATGCTGCTGTTGAAGTGTGATTGTTGGACCCTTGGTCTTTTGTATGTTGAGCACCCTCTAACCTGGAGGGAATCCTGAGGAGAAAGGCTGAGCAATGCAGACTTGAAAAAAGACTTAGAGTTTATGGCGCTGGCACCAGAAGTCCCTTTCTCTTGAAATGTCTTAAGATGACTTGGAGTTCTCTCTGGCCCTGCATTCTCCGACGTCACTGACTGTGGCGCGGCCATGGCAATCTCTTTGTTTCCATCCGCAGCCAATTTCAATGAGCATTTTCCTTTATTACCTTATTGGTGTGATTTTTCATTTGTGGGACATTATAGTGAAGCCCCTCAGTAGAGATTTACATAATTTTATTAGCCAATTTCTAGGCCAAAGACATCTTAGAGTGTCATCATGGGGACTTTAAAGTGCTGTCATGGGGACTTTAGTTTCATTGTGGGGACTTTGTTTTATTACTTCTGACTGCTAATTAAAAAACAGGAATAATACTTGAGTATAATGGGCCAAAGTGGCAGAAGCCAAGAGGTCCGTGGAGAAGGTTCCCTCTTTTCTGGCTTGATCAGTAATGGGGTCAAATAGACTAGGCAGGTCATCTCCCTCTGGGAATGTCTTTTGTTTTATTTATTTATTTGTGTGTGTTGTTTTGTTTTGTTCAGGTCCTAGTGTTAGAGCAGCCACAGAGACCAGTCCTCCTTACGTGCTGTAGGGTGATAATTGCGGATACTCCCAGCAGCCTCTTAGAACAGGGCTGATGCTGACCTTTCTGATACAGAGCTGCAAGGTGGTGCTAGGACCACCGTCTTCTGAAAGGAATGTTTTGGGGAAACTTTATGGGGGTATTAGAATATTTGGCTCCAACAATGTGGTTATAATCTTTAGGGAAATACCTTAAGAATCAATCCTTTTGGGCATTAATCTCTGACACCTTAAAAAGATCTCAGTTCTTTTGGTTGAATGCCTTGAAAAGAACTTGAAGAACTTAAGGCTGAAAAAGAGCTGTAAGAAACTAGGCTTTTTAGTGAGCTGCGCATAGATCCATTATAGTGGTCTGGGTGTCCCAGGCAGGCGTTTGACATGTATTTATCCATCAACAAATCACTGAGCTAGCTGGCCACAGAAGCTCTGATGTGTTCCCTAAAAAACCTCCCCATGCTTTTACAAAACACCGAGGAAGAACAATAAAGGTGTCCTTTGAAACCACAGCAGGCATTTACCAGTAAGAGGGAAAACAACTTATTTCTTGCTTTAAGTTGCTTTTATGCTAAACTCTTTTCAAACTCAGGTTAGAGCTTCACCATGCAGAATTCTTGCCTAGCAAGAATATTTTCTATAGAATTATAGAAAATTGCCTGTTCAGAACACTCTAAAATAAAAAGGACAAAACCTTTCTCAACATAAATTTTTATTCAGGATGTTTTTGCAGGCAGCTTATTTTTCGTTGTCTAGTGCTGAGGATGGGCCCCCAGCTTTACGCATGCAGACGTGCACTCTTCCAGTGAGCTACTCTCTCAGGTCAGCCTTCATATTTCTAGCTCTGAGAGTGGGAATAAATTTTGTTTGCACCCACTGATATAGGTCTGTAGATAACCTTTGGTAAATTTAGTATGCTACATTATTCTTTATTTTTTTTTTTGAGACAGGGTTTCTCCGTAGCTTTTGTACATTATTCTTAAAAGTATATACACACACACACCTAGCATACATACTTTATCTCTATTAGATTTTTGAAATGAATTTTCATGTAGCTCAGGCTCGCTGACAACTTGCTACCGAGTTTAGTCTGGTCCTGAACCCCTGACCCTACTGTTTGTTTTGCAAGTACTAGGACCACAGACTCGTGCTGCCATGTTCAACCCTGAAGTTAAAATAATGAAGATTTATTTTATTTTTACTTATTTATTGATTTGCCTACATGAGTGTATGGGTCCAGCCCTCTGAAAGAGTAGCCAGCATTCTTAACCCTTGAACCAGCTCTCTAGCCCCTAAAGAAAAAAATTAAGAGCCTACAAAAGAAATTTTAATCCTAATTTGTTTCAGAAGTCACATTTTATAGTTTTTAATAGATATTTTACTTCATTGCTAAGAGGAGAAAGTCCATAAACCATGTGAAGAACTGGGGCTCCAAAGCCAACATCTGCTCTTCCCTGCTTGATGAAAGAATTTTGAGGCAGTTTAACAGACTATCGAAGATTTCCAGTATTTCTCAGTGAGGAAATTATTTCAAAAATAGGAATTGACTTTTAAAATTTTTGCATGATATTTCTTCAAACTTTTCTGTGTTCTTCCAAGATTTTCTCAAAAATTTAAGGCTGCTTGTAGTTTGGAAGATGATTTCTTGGAGTTGCAGTCTGGGCTGTGTGTGCTTTGGCATCTGTGCAAATAATGCTATGTCTGTATTTTGACCAGATCTGGAGCCTATGGGACACCTCAGCTCAATAATCATACAGACTGTCTATCTTACCTTAGAAGACTGTTCTCCTAAGCATTTCTGTCCTTCCAGAAGACCAGCTTCAGGACACATTAGCCATGAGGACACTCTTTTCTACATTGAAGGGTACTGGGATACAGACCAATCTGGTTTGGTTCTAAGCCTTTTGCTTTTTAGTTACTAGATTTTGCATATGTAAATCCTCTGGACCTTAAGAGGTGGCACTTTTTAAAACTCAGGCACTATACTCAGTGTAAGAAACACTTTCCTTTGCCTTACCACAAGTATTTGGTTGCTGGCACGAGAGAAATTGGCCTCACTGGCTTCTTTGCACTGTCTGTAGTAGGTGTTCCCAGGTCACCGAGAAGAAGGCGCAAAGCATTGTGGAACAGGATTATTCTTGGCTGCCGCCCACTTCCTCTCTGCATCCTGGTGTGTCTGGTGCCTAGCTATGCGGTAGACACAATGCCAGGATTTTAATAATGCCATGAACAGAAAAAGCACAGGCCTGACCCCTCTACTGCTGCAGAGTCTAAATAACAGAAAGGAATGCAAAGTGGAATCTCCGGAGATTGTCTCACAGAGCTTTGTGAGGATAAGACGGGTTTTCTCTGTCCTTCCGGCCTTTTCCGTCGTGAGTGCTTCGTCTGTCTAGCCACCCACTCTCCTATCTGCCCAGTTCTTTCCCTTGATGGAAGGTCTCATATAATGAATATTGTTATAGGCGAGTGGCTGAAATTCTTCTAAGAATCCTTGCATGGAGACCAAGGACTTTTGGAGGCATCCAGACCTAATAGTACCTTCCAGTTTGGCACTTTTAGCTACTTGTCAGACCTACCGAGACAGCCAAGCTCTTGTCATAATTTACTTTCTCTATTACTGTGATAAACACCGTGACCAAAAACAACTTGGGGAGGAACAAGTTTATACTATTTTATACTTCCAGGTAAGAAAGCACCACAGAGGGATGTCAGGCCAGGAAACTCAAGTCATGAATCTGGAGGCAGAACCTGAAGCAGACATCACGGAGGAGTGCTGCTTACCGGCTTGCTTTCCCTGGCTCAGGCTCACACAGTTTAGTGTGCAACCCAGGACACTTGCCCAGGGAATGGTGTCACCCACGGTGGGCTGGACCTTCCCACACCAATTAACAAATCCAGGCAAGTCCCCACAGACTTGGCCACAGGCCAGTCTGAGAGAGGTAATTATGACTCCCTCAGGTGACTCAGGGCCTGTGTCATATTGACAGCTGAAGCTAACTAGGAGAGGTCCGTTTCCCGGGTCCCATGTCAGGGTATAGTTCCTACTCATGTTCCAGATGAGTAGTGAGATAAGGATAATAGACAGTGACACAGAGAAACCCTGTCTTGAAAAACCAAAAAAAGATGCCCTATCATACAACAAAAGTATATGCTCAACTATGTTCATAGCAGCATTGTTTGTAATAGCCAGAACCTGGAAACAACCTAGATGCCCTTCAATGGAAGAATGGATGAAGAAAGTATGGAATATATACATATTAGAGTACTACTCAGCAGTAAAAAACAAGGACTTCTTGAATTTTGCATGCAAATGGACGGAAATAGAAAACACTATCCTGAGTGAGGTAAGCCAGACCCAAAAAGAGGAACATGGGATGTACTCACTCTTATTTGGTTTCTAGCCATAAATAAAGGACATTGAGCCTAGAATTAGTGATCCTAGAGAAGGTAAATAAGAAGGTGAACCCAAAGAAAAACATATAGGCATCCTCCTGAATATTAACCTTCATCAGGCGATGAAAGGAGACAGAGACAGAGACCCACATTGGAGCACTGGACAGAAATCTCAAGATCCAAATCAGGAGAAGAAGGAGAGAGAGCACGAGCAAGGAACTCAGAACGGAGAGGGGTGCACCCACACACTGATGCAATGGGGATGTTCTATCAGGAACTCACCAAGGCCAGTTGGCCTGGATCTGAAAAAGCCTGGGATAAAACCGGACTCGCTGAACATAGTGGACAGTGAGGACTACCGAGAACTCAAGAACAATGGCAATGGGTTTTTGATCCTACTGCACGTAATGGCTTTGTGGGAGCCTAGGCAATTTGGATGCTCACCTTACTAGACCTGGATGGAGGTGGGTGGTCCTTGGACTTCCCACAGGGCGGGGAAACCTGATTGCTCTTTGAGCTAACGAGGGAGGGGGACTTGATTGGGGGAGGGGGAGGGAAATGGGAGGCAGTGGCGGGGAAGAGTCAGAAATCTTTAATAAATAAATAAATAAAAAACCAAACAGCATAACAAAAAAAAAAAAAGAAAAACAAAAAGAAATAGGCAGTGACGTCACACCAGCCTCCTTATGAATAATATGGCCTATGCACTTACCAGCCTCAAGTCAAAGTCAAAGCACCTGTCTTTGCTCCTGGCCTTTAACTCCCTAGTTACAGGCTTCTTCCTTATTAGCTTGGCAGGTAATTTACCTGTTCCCTGGGCCTTTGAACTCCAGGCCAAACCATCTCCAAAGAAGAGATCAAAGACGCGTGACATCACCCTATTTAAGTGCTTCTCTGAGATGATCTTTTAATTATAAAGGGCATATGATTAACTATATAATTTCTATAGCATAGTATTTGTGATAAATATATCACATAAGTAATTATGAAACTGTGAAATGTAATTTTCTGTGCCTTGGGCACATCAAAGGAGCAAATAGTAGATGCTCAGGAAACACACTACTCAAGTGCTGTCAGGACTGTCGCCGAGGTGGGGGGATGAAGAGGGATCACACACATGAACCGTTTCTGTGTCTGTGTAGCACAGGGTGGCATCATCATTTCTTTCTCAGTTCAGTGGCTTCTCACCATACCCAGAACAGCGTGGCCTCACAGACTCCCACGAGCTGCCTTTTCCCCGCTTTTTATCCAGTGTTTTCATATCCCTGGTCTATTAACTATCCCCCAAAGTCCACACTTTCTGTTTCTAGGCCTTTGCTCATCCCATTTGGTCAGCAGGATATAAATTAAATGCATTCAATTGCCACATCCTGCTGCTCCCAAAAGACTGAGTTCGCATGCCTCCTCTTTCATTTCCCTCTTAATCATCTTTTCCTTCCCTCACTGTTGGCCTAGCGTGTGTACCACTATTACCTAGTTAGGCGTCTTCATTCCTAATTGTATCTAGTTAATCCACTCATGCATCCACACACTTCAGCAGTTATTTCCTGAAAGCTTAGACTCCGGGCACTTTGCTGGAAGATGGCAGCGTAAGGAGAGGCATGAAGCAGAGATGGTATCTGTTTCCCGACACCTTCTTTAGATATAGACAACTAAATTCACAGAGATAAACCTGTATATGTGTGTGCACAATGCATGCAGGTATGTGTGTGTGTGTGCTGAAATCAAGCCCAGAGCTTTGCACATGGTAGGTAAACTCTCTACCATGGAGTTATATCTCTAATCTTCAAACCTACAGAGCTAAAACCGCTGCTGTGATTTGAACAAGAAAGACAAGATATACGGCTCTACCTGGACTTCAGGCCACTTGATGGAAGGAGGAGCATTTGGTTGGTAGGGAAGGCAGTAGGAATAAGCCATCTGTGACTACAGAATGGGGTTCATGCCCTTGGGGGTGGTGGTGTTTTCCCCAAAACTGGGTATGATCATTCCTGATGCCCAGTTTCTGTGAAGGCTGGGAACAGAGGCTGACCACAAACCTATAAATCAAGGGTTAGCAAGACATGGCAGCAGCCAGAAGTTAGGGGAGAAGAGCTGTTTATTCTGTAGGACCTCCAGAAGGAACCAATCCTGGTGACATTGTAGGACCCCCAAAAGGGACCAACCCCGGTGACACTGTAGGACACCCAGAAGGGACCTACCCCAGTGACACTGTAGGACACCTAGAAGGACCAACCCTGGAGACACCGTAGGACCCACAGAAGAGACCAGCTCTGGCAACACTGTGGGACTCCAGAAGTGACCAACTCTGGTGATAGTGTAGAATCCCCAGAAGATGCTAACCCTGGTAACACTGTAAAACCTCCAGAAGGGACCAAACCTTGTGACACATGGATCTCAGATGTCCAGCTTAGAATGTTAAGAGAGAAAGTATCTGTTTAGGCCTCCCAGGGTGAGGCAATCTGTGTTGACAGCCTTGGGAGACTACAGTCCTCTCCCCAGAGGGGTGTTCACATGGCTGACACACACCTCAGGATACTCATGTGTGGGCTGATGAGTAAACTTGGATGAAAAGAAAAAAAATAATAAAAAGGGACTGTATCTGTTCTCCTCTGCGGACAGAGACCCAGATAAGCTCAGGCTATTTGATGTGTTCCGTCTAGGAAGAGAGCTATGGAATTGCAGCCGTTGAGGAGGCTGATATAGTGACTAATTAATGGCCCAGGGGCTGTGCCTTTTGAAATAAAGTTGTGTCTTCACTGTGGCTAGTGAGTGGTTAAACAGACTGAATCACTAAATACTGAAACAGTTGCAAGTGTTTTCCTTCCCTTTCCCTGGACTGTCTTCTGAGGTCACCTGTATTCGCCCCTTGGGTTGAATTAGTTATTGATAGGAGAAAATATCTGACCAAAGCGACTGGAGGACTGGTTGATTTTGGCTCAGTTTGAGGATCCAGTCTCTCATGGCACAGAGACTTCACGCATGTCAGCAGGTAAAGCTGATCACTGCACGCACAGTCGGGAAGCAGAGAGCAATGGATGCTGGTCCTCGTTGTCTTCAGTCCAGAGATCAACCCGATGGCGTTGTGCTTCCTACATTAAATCTGGGTCTTCTTCTCGCCGTTAAACAATCTAGAACTTTCTCATGGACATGACCAAGCTTTGTCTTTTATATGATTTTTAGATCCTATCAACTTGACAGTCAATTTTTACTAGCACAGGGTTAGAGCAACAATTGCAATTTTGCTGTTACGGCTGTTAAAAGTGTACTAATTTTATATTTCTCAAGTATTTATAGTTGTTGCTTGAGTTCTATGATTCCTGGTATTTAAGTGGTTTGGATTTATAAAGAGACCCGGAAGTTACTGTAGGATAGAACCTTGCCTGCCTGCCTCTGCTTGAAGACCCTTCTCTCATCCTTCTCCCTCTAGATTCATCTCACTTCTGGCTTCAGGCAACAGCACTGAAAATCCTTGTGACCCCTCAGATCTCATGAGGCTCCATTGTGCCTCACCATGTGGGGGGTGGGGTGGTTGGGTGGGATTTCCCAGTGTAGGCTGTTGGTCCCCTGAAGAACAGGTAGCCAGACCTACCTGTGGGCACACAGGAGTCAGTTCTTGAGTGGGGAAGTGAACACATGAGTGAGTGAGGTTCCTAGAGCTGAGCGAGGCCAGGAATTCTTGGTCTTCTAACAGCAGATCCCTTCTCATTTTAGTGTCTTTGTGTGTGTATGTGTGTGCGTGTGTGTGTGTGCGTGTGTGTGTGTATGTGTAAGGTGTGTGTATGTGTAAGGTGTGTGTGTGTGTATATATGTGTGATGCATATTTGCATGTGTGTGGGAATACCTATGTGTCCATGTGCATGAGGAGGGTAAAGGTTGATGTTGGGGCTCATCTTCCATAACTCTGTTCCCTTGAGGCAGGATGGCTCAGTGAAACCCAGAGCTCACTGGTTTGCCTGCTTTCTGTATTGAGCTTACTCTGAGAATCCCTGTCTCCTCCTTCCTAGGCTGGGATTACAAGTGGGTCACCATGCCTACTATGCATTTACGTAGGTTCCAGGGATCCTCTCTCTGGTCCACACTCCATTTTATACATGCAAGACATGAAACTCATTGGTGGTTTTCTAAGCAAATCCTAGGAGCCAGGGATGGGACAATAGCACTGACATGGAAAGCTTCCAGGACAGCCATTGAGAATGAGTGGATTTCTTGAGTTTCCCTGTCAATGAAATGCTAAATTGTATTTCTGTGTATAGGAGTGCATGTATGCGTGTGAGCATGTGTAATTTAGGTATTTGTGCATGTGTTGAGGTCACAGGTCAACCTTAGGTGTTCAGCACCTGCTTCCACTTCCCCAGCAGTGGGATTACAAACACACACCACCTGGCTTGTGTGTGTGTATGTGTTCAATGTGAGTTCAGAGGCTCCAAGTTAGGAGGCCTTTGTGCTTATACAGTTAGAACTTTAACAGCTGAGTATGGTCCCAGACATTTCAAGGTCCTCTTCTTGAGATCATTACTTAGTGATAATGGCCCAAGATTGGTGTTGTTGCCATGGAGGCAGACCAGCATGGTCTTTGTAGCAGAGCTTGGGCATCTAATTGAAGTGAATGTGAATTTTCTAACCCTGAAATTCTCTCTGATCCAGGAAGTCTGCTGGGTCTTTCTTAAGGAATGTGGCTGTATGTTGGCTCTACCCACAGAGAGAAAGCAGTCCCCTCCTCTACAGATGAACCCCCACTTCTTGGTTTTCATCCACTTTCTTTGAGCATCCTGTGATCTGGCAATGAGCAGCCAGCATCCATGGGCACCACAGTATCCATGGCAGAACTTTGGTTTCCTTCTGCTTTCTTCCTTCATCTTTCTCTTGGTAACCAGCAGCCCCCATGGAGCCTCACTCCCATTTAACACCGTGATGTGATCACAGGTTAGCATGTCAGAGGAAGCAGCTCTCGGGGCATCTGATCATGGATCAGAGCCCAAAACAGAGAGGAAAGCTGATCTCTGTGCAGCTAATTATCCCAGTAAATGAACTCTGATTTAGAAGTGATGTGTTTTCAGAGACTGCTTCCGTGATCCTTATTCTCAAGGTCAGAGGAGCGGGGTTGTGGCTCAGCGTGGCCAGCTCTGTCCTTGCCCCGAGTGTCTCCTGTTAGGGGACTGCCGAGCTCTCTTTTCTTTCACTTTGCATCAAACCTGGAATCTTGCTTTAGGGAGACAGAGCCACGCGCTTCTGTGTCACAATACATTAGCTTATTTTCAATCGGAAGTCAACTTTATGCTGTTAGATTTACTGTAAGTAAATTTATCAGCAAATATTTTCACTTGCAAGAATATTTCTTGCTGAATAACCAATGGTTATAGAAGGAACTAGCGGCTCTGCTTTCTGATGGTGGCAGTAAGAAAACCAGAACCGTCCCTGGACGCCATTTGCCTCTGGTGCTGTCACCGGCTATGACGTCTGGGATCTCTTCATTCCCTCGTGCCCTACTGTTCTGTTGAGTCTAGCTATGTTTAATTCTAGTGCTTTTCCCCCCCAAATCTGGAAATTAATAAACAGCTCTAAAATAGTGACAAAGACACATCTTTAAGAATTGAGCACATGGGATCTGCAGAGGCCATACTCCTTTCTGAGTTTATAAACTGCCTGCGAATTTTCTGAGTTGTTTCTAAACATCTGCGTTGTGTGATTGTGAGTGTGTGTATGTATGTGCATGCATGTGTATGCATATGTGTATGTGTGTATGCATGTGTGTATGTGTGCGTGTGTATGCATGTGTGTGTATGTATGTGCGTGTGTGTATGCATGTGTGTGTATGTATCTGCATGTGTGTATGCATGTGCGCATGTGTGTATGTGTGTGCATGTGTGTGGTGGCAACATGAACCTGGTTCACCTTTAAAACACTGAATGACAGTGAAGTGACTCCCCTGAAACAAAACCTCTTGCTCAGCATGAAGAAGGGGAGATTTGGGAGGTCAGGAGAACAGTGAATGACACCCCATGGTCCAATGTGACTGACACCCCATGGTTCAATGTGACTGACACCCCATGGTCTAGTGTGACTGACACCCGTGATCCAGTGTGACTGACACCCTATGGTCCAGTGTGACTGACACCATATGGTCCAGTGTGACTGATACTCCATGGTCCAGTGTGACTGACACCCGTGATCCGGTGTGAATAACACCCCATGATCCAGTGTGACTGACACCATATGGTCCAGTGTGACTGACACCCCATGGTCCAGTGTGACTGACACCC
>JABTXL010006032.1:1421962-1475010 GCA_025134845.1 Neodon shergylaensis
ATGGTCCAGTGTGACTGACACCCCATGGTCCAGTGTGACTGACACCCCATGGTCCAGTGTGACTGACACCCTATGGTCCAGTGTGACTGATACCCCATGGTCCATTGTTACTGACACCCTATAGTCCTGTGTGACTGACAGACACCCATGGTCCAGTGCTGTCCTCCTTAAACATTAGTAGCTGCTGTGAATACTGCACGTGGTCACTGTTAGACTGGGACCATTAGCCCTAATTCAGGAATATGCAGTCTGTGAAGACCAGACAGTTAGTGTTGTCAGGGCAACCTGGTGTGCTCCTGAGTCCGTCAGCTGGACCAGCCGCTTTGATGGCAGAATAAAGCAGCCTGTGACGCTTCTCTGTAACCTGGAGAAAACTGGGACATCTCAGAGCGAGGCCTTAGAAAATTTAAAATGCAGAATGAAACAGGAAAGAAATTCTAGTTAAAGAAGACATCTGACACAAACTGTGAGAGGCACTCAGTTAAACAGACTGCTGTGGGTATTTACCTAGAAAGGGCAGTTTTGAGTGGGCGTATGCAAAGTGGCTTGTGTGGGTGACAGTGAAAGCCTCCCCCCCCCCCGCCATGACAGTCAGAAAGCAGCCGTGCTCTTGAGCCGACTGCTGTTCTTCATGCATATGTGCAAGTGTGTATGTGTATGCACATGCATATGCATGTACGTGTATACTAGGACACATGAATCTGTGCATGAGGAGACCTGAAGTGTCTCCCTGGTCAGCTCTCTTATTATTGAGGCATATTTCCCAGTTGAACCTGGGCTTCCTCATCCACTAGTCCCACTAGTCACCTTGCCCTGGGAATCCCTGTTCCTGCCTCTCAAGAACTGGGATTATAGGCCTACTAAACTTCTATGTGGTTCTGGGGATCTGAACTCTGGTCCTCAGGCACAAAAGTGCTTTATCTACTGTGCTATCTCATCAGGCTGACAATGAAATAATTAAAATTCATATGTTGCACATAGTTGCATAGCCATTTTCCTTTTTAATAATAGTTATGCATTTTACACATTAATAGTTTTTGGAACAAGTTGAACAATACAAAAAGAGCTTGTAGTTGGAAATTATGCTACGCAGAGATAATTTTTTCTTAGCGCTATACTGTCAGTACATAATATATACACATATACACATAATCATATATACAGACACATATACATATACACATATATATATAGACATATACACATAGATACAGACATATACACATAGATATAGACATAGACACATAGACACATAGACATATACACAGACATATACACTTAGACACATAGACATATACACATAGACATATACACATAGACATATACACATAGACACAGACATATACACATAGACACAAAGACATATATACACATAGGCACAGACGTATACACAGACACAGACATATACATATAGACACATAGACATATATACATAGACACATAGACATATACACATAGACACATAGACATCTACACATAGACACATAGACATCTACACATAGACATATAGATATTCCTAAAACATAAATAAAACCTGTTCAGTCTGAAAATGCACTCATAAAGTCTCTCCTCCATGACTGTCTGAACATGAGCTGAACAAGGGCAGGAACAGACATGCTAAGTGGACACTACACAAAGAACCACAGACAACTAAAAGTTTTCTGAGAGGAAGAGAAATTGCTTATCCAGGACCAAATGATCAGCCCTGAAAACATACATACAAGTGACATTATACCAGGCTGATCTTTCCTTAACTGCATGGAGGAGGTGATGAAACAAGAATACCAATGGTGAATTCTGCTCGCTAAATTCTTTAAAGTGTGTATCATTTATTACTGTGTTCACTGACTGCAGTATCATTTTTTATGTTGTTCCACTAAGTGAGCTTGTTGAAAACACACAATGCTGTAGAACAGCACCAGGGGATCCTTCACAGTTCATGTTTCTGCATCAACTCGTGTCTGAAGATGCTTATTTGGGGGAAGGTTCTTGAGAAAAGAGATGGTTGCATGGGGAGACCACAGTAGAGGGAACGACAGGAATCATAGTCTCAGACAGGCATGGAATGGACTCCAGCTTCGTTTCCCTCTTTTGGTCTTGAACAGTCCACTAACTCATTCTGAGCATCAGTTTCCATGTCTGGAGACCATAGGCAGCATGCGTGTTTCTCATGTTTGGAGAGTTGAAATGGAGGTACTGATGGAGACCCTGGTGTGCAGGGCGGCTCACTCATGGTTTCTATGAAGTTTGCAGAGGAGATTCACAGATCTGGTGAATGATGACAATGGCATGCTAATATTTATCCAGTTAAGCCTTCATGCAGAACTATTCATATCATGTATAATCAGAGGATACAGTTCTCATACATTATGGTGTGAATTTTCCTTCCTAGGTGATGGAGGTGGGTCTTGTATCTTATCTGTTGCTTTCATTGGTTAACTAATAAAGAAAACTGCCTGGCCTGATAGGACAGAAAATTAGGTAGACGGAGTAGACAGAACAGAATGCTGGGAGAAAGAAGCCGAGTCAGGCAGTTGCCATGATTCTCCCACCGGACACAGATGCAGGTTAAGATCTTCCCAGGTAAAACACCTCGTGGTGTTACAGGGATATTAGAAATGGGTTAGATCAATATGTAAGAGCTAGCCAATAAGAGGTTATAACTAATGGGCCAGGCAGTGTTTAAAAGAATACAATTTCCATGTAATTATTTCGGGGCATAAGCTAGCTGGCGGCCAGGAGCTGGGTGGCAGGAACGCGGCCCTCAGCTCCTCACAACACCTAGGCTTCTGGTAATAAGATTTGGGTGAGAAAGTCTCTTAAATGAAAACATATATAAACTTTTCTGGAATTTTTTATGGGGACGTGCTTTTATATTTGTGAACAGAGTTTGCAATTCATCTTTTATTAGGTGCTTGCCACAAGAATTTTAATGAGTGGAAGTGGTGGGTGGAAATTGGCATTTGAGAGCCACTTTGTGTTTAAGTTAACAAGATTTTCCTATCTGGAGAAACAGATTAGAATGGTAAATGAATGGGTAACACGAATGCTTCAGAAGGACTTGCTGTGTTCCTGGAAGAAAATAGACAGCTGGATGTGCTTTGCTTTGAGCTGTGTGGCAGGAAAGAAAACAGACCCCTAGGGAAGTGACACTATTAGGAGGTATGGCTTTGTTAGAGCAGGTATGGCCTTGTTGGCCTCATTGGAGGAAGTGTGTCACTGTGGAGGTACCTTTGAGGTCTCATATACACTTAAGCTATGCCCAGTGCTGCAGACTACTTCCTGTTGCCAGTGAGTCAAGGTGTAAGGACTCTCAGCTCCCTCTCTAACGCCATGATAATAGACTAAACCTCTGAAAATGTAAGCCACCACAATTAAATGTTTTTTCTTTATTTTGGGGGGAGTTTATTTTAGTTGTTTTTACTGAGCTATATATTTTTCTCCACTCCCCTCCCTTTCTCCCCCCCTCCCCTTCTATCCTTTTCCTTGATCTCCATGCTCCCAATTTACCTTGGAGATCTTGTCTTTTTCTACTTTCCATGTAGATTACCATGGATGTCTCTCTTAGAGTCCTCTTTGTTGTCTAGATCCTTGGGGATTGTGAGTTGTAGGCTGGTTTTTCTTTGCTTTATGTCTGAAAGCCACTTATGAGTGAGTACATGTTATATTATATATATCTTTCTGGGTCTGGGTTACCTCAGTCAATATGATGTTTTCTAGACCTATCCATTTGCCCACAGATTCAAGATGTCATTATTTTTTTCTGCTGTGTAGTACTCCATTGTGTAAATGTACCACATTTTCCTTGTCCATTCTTCGGTCGAGAGGCATTTAGGTTGTTTCCAGGTTCTGGCTATGACAAAGCTGCTATGAACATAATTGAGCACAGGTCCTTGTTGTATGATTGAGCATCCTTTGGCTATATACCCAAAAGTGGTATTGCTGGATCTTGAGGAAGGTTGTTTCCTATTTTTCTGAGAAATTACCATACTGGTATTTAATAGGGATGTACCAATGTGCACTCCCACCAGCAATGCAGGAGTGTTCCCTTTACTCTACATCCTCACCAGCATAAGTTGTCATCAGTGTTTTTGATCTTGGCCATTCTTACAGGTGTAAGATGGAATCTCAGAGTTGTTTTGATTTGCATTTCTCTGATGACTAAGGATGTTGAACATTTCCTTTAGTATCTTTCATTCATTTTAGATTTCTCTTTTGAGAATTCTCTGTTTAGGTCTGTACCCCATTTTTTATTGGATTATTTGTTCTTTTGATGACCAGTTTCTTGAGTTCTTTGTATAGTTTAGAAATCAGCCCTCTGTCTGATGTGGGGTTGGTGAAGATCTTTTCCCATTCTGTAGGTTGTTTTTCCTTTATAAGAGTTGCTGTGACCCTGCAACTCACAGCAAGAGAAACACTGATAAGACAGGTTGTGGAACTTTTTCTGAAGGGTATGTCATCTGCCTTCTACTCACTGTAGCCACATGGGTATAGTGGTGGTGAACTTTACTACTATCTTGGGGATATTATAATGGTTGCAAATAAAACTTAATTGAAATAATAAATGAATATTTAGTAAGAGATTGCTTAACAATGGTGTGGAGCAAGAAAAGGAGCTGAGAAATTTCCCTGCAAAAATTCCCATTTTTTTCCACTCATGATTTCCCCTGCTTTTATTTTATTTTATTTTATTATTTATTTATTTATTTATTTATTTTGAGACAGGGTTTTTCTGTGGCTTTGGAGCCTGTCCTGGAACTAGCTCATGTGAACCAGGCTGGTCTCGAACTCACAGAGATCCACCTGCCTCTGCCTCCCAAGTGCTGGGATTAAAGGCGTGCGCCACCACTGCCCAGCTCCCCTGCTTTTGATACAAGGCTTTTGTAGTCTAGGCTGGCCTTGACCTCACTCCTCCTGCCTTAGCATCACGAGTGTCTAAATTACAGGCATGAGCTACCATGTCTGGCCGAAGGTCTACCTTAGGAAAACCCCTCTACTCCTTATAAAATACTGACAATCCTCTTTATATCTTCTTATAGTTTATTGACTGTGTGCATGTAATGCGGGTGTGTGTGAATACACACACATGAACCCATGCATGCCCTATTTCATGTGTGGAGGCTGTGGGACAACTTATAGGAGAAAGTTCTCTCCTGCCACCACATAGGTCCCAGAGACTGATCTCAGGTTGTCTGGCTGGGCACTGAGCACCCTAACCGCTGAGCAACCTTGTCGGCAGGTACCCTTTATATTCTTATTAGCACTGAAGACTGTAAGGAAATTTTGTTTGTATGGACCACCTACCAGCATTTTATTGTATTGCCAATAAATAGGATTTTTATTAAATACAGTGAAGAATTTTTTAAAGCATAAGAATCCTAATACACAAACCCACTGCCCTTTAGCTGCAGCCATGACATCATCTCATGGCGTGCAGCCTCTGGCACACTCCATTGAACAACTGTGGGGGCAAGAGTGGAAATAGCACGCTGATGTCATCGTATTAATATACAAGAAGATCCCAAGAGACTCGGAGGACCTCAGGCATCTCGGAGAGCAATTCGAGTGGCTTATGTTTAAGATTGGGGAAGGGAGGGAGGTCATGCCGATTCTGTCCTTTAAGAAGCTGTCACTCCTCTCTCCAGGATGAATGGCAGCGCCACTCGGTTAAAAATAAAGAAGGCTGAATTTCACAAATGCTTCTGACCTGGATCTGTTACTGCAGGAGCGCAGAGAGAAGAAACGCAGCCACAGAAACAGCCCATTTCTGTCGTTTTTTTAACCAGTTTTGCACATTCGAGGTTAGAGCAGAGTCAAATGGAGAGAGGGAAAGTATTTTAATCAAACTGTGTTAGGATCTTCTGGCCTTTGGCCTTTCATAGTAGCCAAACATGGGATGTGTGCAACCTCCAAACTGAGACACACGTAAGAGGTGTTCCCCCAAGCTCCTATTGGCTTGGCTAGGGCGAATACGATGACAAGCCTACCGTGACTTACGGCTTTCATAGCTCTGCTCACAGAGCAGTAGTGCAAAGCCTATCAAAAGGACAGCAGAGCATGCTCAGATATTAGCCTCTTGTTCTCATTAGCCCCTCCCCAATACATTTCATAGAAAAGAATGAAATGCAAATTAGTCTCAGAAACTGGGGAGGGCTGATTTAAATACGGTCCTAGTTCTTTTGAGACGACTGTGCCTTCTATCTCTTTCTTTTAAAAATAATTAGTTTTTATGTTTGAATTTTTAGCCTGCATGCATGTCTATGCATCTGTTTGTGTGCCTGGTGCCTGTAGGGGGCAGAAGAGAGTATCAGTTCATTCTGTCTGGTTACAGAGGATTCTGAGCCACAGGCTAGTGCTAGTGTCTTCTACAAGAGCAGCAAGCGTCCTTCACTCTGAGCCGTCTCCTCAGCCCCACAACCGTCGTGTTTAAATTCAACCTCTGACAGTGGCCATAAATATCTTTGAATATTTTCCCTAAAGACTCACACTGGAGAAGCCTCCTTAAAACATGAAACCTGCTGCTGAATCTGTTCTTTGGGCTGGCTTCTACCAAATTGGACTAGCCAGTTCCCATCATTGTTGGCTGAGCCAGCCCACCACCAGGACAGCAGAGCACACTAGCCTTATCCAGGGAAAGTCCAGTGGGTATTGCTGGGCATCGCCTTCGCTCTGACCTCTGGGAGCATATTTCCCCTGGGAGTTGCTTCTCTTCCCAGTTTCCTGTGGTTTGAGTTTTTACATTTCACTTTTTATTGAAAATCCATTTGGATGAGACACTTGGCATCTAAATGTTTTGTTGTTGTTGGTTTTGGTGTGTGTGTGGGGGGGGGTTCGTTATTTAGAATGAGTCCAGATCTTTAAAGGTTTCTCACGTGAGTTGCTTAATTGTCCTACTTTCAACCGAGTGACAAGCCAGGCCGCCCAAAGCCAGAAGTCTGAAGGGGTCTATGTGTTTTCTTGTTGCTCTTGCTTCTCCACACCTACAGACCTGTGATCTTAGAGCTGCAGCATTCCAAACACAACAGATTTCCAAACAGAGCATCCTTTTTAATGGGCAAATAAAGCCTCGGGTTTTCAGCTGTCCTGTCCACCTCATGTGGCCTTTTCCTTTATGATGTGACTGAGGAGAAAGGATGGCTGTTGAATAATTTGTGCTCTGTAGCCAGTACTTTAAAGCCAGCTGCTTCTTCTGCTCACTGTTACCTCTGCTGGGAATCGGTTATTCATTGACATTATTCTTGAGACTCTCACTTAGAGCTTACCTATGGCCCCCATCCTTCTTAGCTTCATCTTCTGGAATCCTCCGGTTATATTGTCAAGCATTGATGTCATCGACACCTGTCAACAGAGCAGCAGGCATCTTCTGATATTACTCACTTCTCAAGCTGGGATCATGTCCCATGCTTGAAGACGTCACAGGCAGTGAACCTTTCCCCCATCTCTCCTCTATCTCCACATGGTGCAGCTTGTCCACCTTCCGTATAGGACCATCCTCAAGTGCTGTGTGACCCCAGTAATGGGCTTCGTTTCCAGCCGTCTGCAGCATATATTCAGTGTCTGTGCTGGAAGCTGCTCCTTGCCATAGGCTGTCTTCCTAACTCCCCATCATTGCAAGGAAGGTGTTGCCTTCCTTCTGAGAATGAGTCCCGAGTCCAGTGGCAATGCCTCTCTTATGACACCACGACGTTCAGGTAAAGTGACACAGACCATTTGCTCATACACCCTAGCTTTCAGAGAGCTGTTGCAATAGTGAGACTGCATATTTGACAGATGATATATGAGGAGGAAAATGTGTGAGCTGAAAACTACATGCCCAAGTGTAATTTGTGTATTTGAAAGTTAAGCCCTGTGATGTCACACATTCTTACGGGAAAGGCAAGCATTTGGTTATATGATCTGAATATTTTGAAATGTTATGTTTTCTTTATGTATTTTAAACACTTGGAGAAAACAGGATTTGTGCTTCGACTTATGCCCAACAGTCAACACTGGTATCAGATACTTGAATATCTCTGTATATTTCTATATATCTCACAATGTCCAGCAAAAGCTATAGCAAGAAATTACTCTAGATAATTTATCTTTGTGGTTGGTACTATGTACAGGGGTTGCATAGAATCTTGAATTTGGGGGTGAAGGGTGGTGATCCTTGCCTAGTTTCAAAGGGAGGTGGCTTGGTGGCTTCCTGAGCCAACATTTTCCTAGAGTAACTACCGAATTACTTTGCACCACAACTGAGCAATAAACGATGAGAGAAGTTATTTTGATCTTGCTTAGCTTTCATAGTGGCCTTTGCGTCATGTGATACAAACAGAAAGTTATTTTCTTTTACTTTGTGGATTTTGCCTTGGCTGCTGTCAGCACCTCTGCCTTTCTTCCATTTCATTTCAATGTCGTTATCAGACAGCCTGTGAGCACTTTGTAGTATGCCTCTGATTCTGCGCAGGCGCAGCTGGAAAGGCCTTTGATCGTGCAAGGACCAGGTGATGTGAGAGAGGCTGGCGTGGGGGTGAAGCAGGTGTTGGAAGTGGAGACGCTTCTCTGTAATGGGGACACTCCCTTGAAGAGTTTTCTGTAGGTGCAAAGGGCAGAGAAGGAGGGTGGGCCTGGGCTTGGAATTCTTATTACTTCATATACATAAACATCTTGATTCTTTTCTCTTTCAATACCAAAAGGTTATTTACAAAGAACTTGTGATTTTGCTTTTAACTGTATGATGAAGCCAGGCAATGGTAGTGCACACCTTTAATCCCAGCACTCAAGAAAGCCTATCCCAAGAAACCAACCAACCAACCAACCAACCAAACAAACAAACAAAAATCCATATGATCGGTTTGTTAAAATGTGGACTTTTACCAGAATTTACGAGCAGCAAATTCACAGTTTTGATGTCTAATCCTCCCTGGTCCCCCTTAGAATTGGGGTTCATTCACAACTATGTGCGGGAATGTGGGTGCATGCATTCGTGTGTCCTAGAGCTGTATCATGTCTCTTCAGGAACTCATGCACTGAGCATCTTAGCAGATTTGGTCTTAGGGCTGTGTCTCATTGGTCTGTATAGGGAAAACGCTCATCAGTGCATGGTTCTAGTTTACGTCTCTAACATTGCAAACAGAGGAAGCTCTCTGGAAGCAGCGTCGTGAACTTTTGTAAACTTTGAGTACACTTTCTGGACAGTTCTGTCATTCTGGGGAAGTCCCTTTTCCCTCTGTCATCCAGAGGACCTTCTGAAGCAACAGTGCTGGCTTCAGCCTGGTGGCTCCTGGACATGGCTGTCTTCTCTTGTCCTCAGCTGTCATTAGCCAACTGAGGCAACAGCCATGTTTTTTCTTGCAAGCTTCCCTACCTTGTGTTCTAATGTAAAGTTACAATTTAAGCAGAGGAGTTGTGGAGGAGCACTTTACGCTCCTGTACATCTCCCTGCTGCATTGGCCTCTTGTGAACACATTGCTGCTCAGCTGTTTCTCCTCCAAAAAAGTTGAAACACTTTTTTTGAGTCATTTGAAAAGAAGTTGCCAGTATCATGCGTCTTTACTTCTATATGCTTCAACCTGCTCATTGACGAGCAGAAACTTGTGTTTCACCATCATGATATCATGAAGCATCAGGGTACTGGACATCACCATGACATACCACTGACACTCAGTTCATATTGAGATTTTTCTAGCAATTCAAGTGATTATCTCCAAAACAGCAAGCTTTCATCTGTATGTACGCATTGCCTTTGATTCTTCTGTTTGGTTGGTTGTTTTCAATTTAGATATGTCCCCTCTATTTCTGTCTTGTGTAAGAGTTCATGGTGTTGGTGGAAAGTCTGGGTCATTTGTTCCACTCATCATAGGGCAGTCTGGAGTCTGGGTTTATCAGCTCACTTCCTCTTGACTGTATTCATTCATTCTTTTCTGCAGAGGATCACGTAGGCGGGGCTTGCCCTGCAGAAGATCACATAGGCGGGGCTTATCCTGCAGAGGATCACGTGGTGGGGAGGCGTGCCCAACACTGGACTCCTTACATCAGGAACCACAAAGCATTCCTCCTGCTCCATTCTGGTAGCAAATAGTTTAATTTCCCAGTAAAGTGCTACCAGCCCATGTTTCTCCACTATGTGTATTTCTCCTTTTTCATTAAAAATTAGTGTGTATCTGTGTGCGTGTTCACGCATGCATGTGTGCACGCATGCGTGTGTGCTCATGAGTGCACGTGTACGGGTGCACACGACATGAAGGCTAGAAAGCACTCTCAGGAGTCATCCTCAGGTACTGGCTGCCATTTCTTTTGTGTGTGTGTTTACTTTGATGTATTTTAATTAGAACATTTCACCCTTCCCTCCTACCAAACCCTCCCATATGCCCCTTCCCACACTCCTTCAAATTCATAGCCTCTTTTTTCAACATTCCTGCACACATATGTGTAGAAGAATACACATATGTTCATGAATGTGTCCTGCTCAGTCCGTGTAATGTTATTTGCATGCATGTTTTAGGATTAATTGCTTGGACTGGGAAAATCAATTGCTTGCTTTTCCCTGGGGAGGACCAACTCCCCCCTCTCAGCTTTCTTCAGTTGCTTATAGTTGTTTGTTTAGAGTTGAGGAAGTACCATGAGGCCTCTTTCTGTTGTTGTTTGTTTCTTTTTGGGTTTTGGGGAAGTTTATTGTTGTTGTTGTTACTGTTGTTGTTTTGAGATAAGGTCTCTCACTGAACCAGAAGCTCACTAAATAGCCTAAGCTTATCAAACTCCAGAAGATCCACCTGTCTCCACCTTGCTAGCATTGGGATTACAAATGTAATACTATGGATACCGATGTGTGCTATTCTATGCAGCACTTTTCAAATACTTGGTTCTGGGATTGAACTCATGTCTTATGCTCACAAGGCAAGCTCTTTACTGACTGAGTTGTATCCTCCCCGTTTAAAGAAAAACGATGTAATCTGTGGAATAATTTTGTAAGAACCATAGGATTTTCTTCATCTGTAATCGTTGGATCCATGGTTTCAATGTCTTTTGAGACCCTTTACCTTGTTTATTATTATTTTGGTAATTTTGGAAACCAGTCCTTTCATGTTAATAGCACCGGTTACTACAGGAAGCAAGAAAGAGCATGAACACGGTGTTCCAGGGCGGAAATAGCACCAGGATGCCAGCTGCCCAAACATGCATCTAGTCATCTTTGTGCTATTTCTATCTGTATCATGCTTGGAGCAGAGAAGGGCCTGGGTAAACATTGTGGTTGTGAGAATAATAAAATGAATGCTTCACAATTTTGTTTTAATTAGCTCTAGCAGTTTCTGCTCAGAACACGCGGCTTTTTCCCAGGAATGGGCTGATGGTTTGAGTGCTTCATTAATGTGCACCGAGGTTTTGCCAGCATACAGCATTTCTTCCCTCGTCATCATTTATATTGCAAGCACAGGTTTTCTTCTCTCAGTCCTTAAAGCAACATATTCCAAACACGAGCAATGCCATTCTTCTTCCCAGAAGTAATGTCAGATGTGGTGTGCTTCTCTCCTCCTCTTTCTGAGAAAATCTTTTTTTTTTACAGCCATCAAACTGTGTCCTGGTAGCTTTTTACTCCCAGTGAGAATATTTAGGCCTGAAGGGAGCAAAATCATGTCACCACCCTCCATGTGCACATGGGATGCTGTGTAAGCCACCACTGTCCATGTACACATGGGGATGCTGTGTAAGCCACCACTGTCCATGTACACGTGGGGATGCTGTGTAAGCCACCACTGTTCATGTACACGTGGGATGCTGTGTAAGCCACCACTGTTCATGTACACGTGGGATGCTGTGTAATTGCCAGAGAAGAAGACTATGAGCTGTTGTTCCACTTGACAAGTCCAATAAATTCATAAAATGGCCTATAAATTGGCTCAGATCCAGAGTCACGGGACAGAGCTGCAGGGTCAGGTTTTTACTGTCACCTTGACACAGTCTAGAGTCACCTGGAAAGGGAGTCTTAATCAAGGAAATGTCTAGATCAGATTTGCCCGTGAGCCTGTCTGTGGGGGGTTGTATTGATTTCTAATCAATGTGGGAAGACGCAGTCCACTGTGGGCAGCAATGTACCCTAGGCAGAGCTGGCATTGGGAGGTTCTGAACTGTGTAGCAGCGAAAGCAAGCAAGCAGGCCTGCATGCATTTCTTTCTGCTCTTAATTGTGGATGCGCTGTGCCTTGCTGCTTTGATCCCCTGCCACTGTGACTCCAATGCCATGATGGAATGTAATCTGGAATTATAAGTCCAATAAGCCATTTCTTTCTCTCCTAAGATGTTTTAACCTGGGTATTTTATTATAGCAACAAGACCATTTTCAAGCCGGAGACACTGAGCATCTCAGAAAGCTCTTGGTTTGTGTTTAAAGATAGAATCTCATTTGTCTGTGTAAACCCTCTTTTTCACACAATTCCAGTAGTTAACAAACACATTTATATACAGTTCACATTTGCATACATGTTTATTAATATTTGGTAAACTAAACAGCACCATGTTGTTTGTTTAACTTGGGGAAAATTATTCATCATGGGTATTTGTGCTTCTAACTCACTGGTTTAGCAAAGATAGAAAATGCAAGACAGGTGTGTCAGGGTATGTTGATTTTCCTCTATGGATTATGCCAAAGGCTATGGTCACTACTTGGTATATTTCAGACTTCTGTAGATGGTTCTACCAAGTGTCAGAGATGGGTCCTTCACAGTTGGAGCCCCCAGTATTTGCTAACCTGGGGCTGGTCTTTCAGAATGTTAAAGTTGTGGTTGGAGACTGGAGACCTACTGGCTTGTATGAAATAATGAAGGAATTGATTAGAACTTGATTACCTCCAGATTAGAAATCCCCAGCCCTGCTGCAGTCCCATTTCATCCTTTCTGTGTCAGGAGTACAGCTCAGTACTAGGTCCTCTGAAGCTGTATTCCTAATGTATTCCTAAGTCTCTTTTTTCCTGTACCAAGTGGTCAATCAGTCCCTAAGCATCAATGAGGGGATTGTAGGGCATCTTCATTGCTAGCTGTCTCCATTGTCAGATAATGAACCCAGGAGAATTCAGGTATATATCCTTTGTACAGGCAACAAGAGACTGTCAACATGGCATCAGCTCTCGCACTCCCATGTCTCACACATAGTGACAGAAATGCAAGACCAGGTGACAGGTGGCCAATGCAGAGATATAGGTGGATAGTTTTATAGACAAGAAGCCTGCAGCTATGCCCTTAAGGGAATGGGGCTTGGGATGCACTCATTGAAAAGAGAAAGGTGGGTGGAAAAGTCTGCCCACAACAGTCTGGTTCTATCCTTTCATTTTAGGAAAAGTTTCGTGACATCTTCCCATGCCCCAAATGGGATGTTGGCAGTTAAACTGCATGATCCATATGGAAATATCCAAGGTGCCAAGAGAGATCAATTCCCTGCATATTACCTCGCTCTTCATAGACATAGAAGGAAGTTTCCAGAAACAAAGCATCTGGACTTATGTGAATCTGGTGGGGTGGGGATTGGAAGGGTTGAGCTTCAGATAGCTAACCTTAACCCTGAGTTTCTCAGAATATGCTAGATGTTCAGCAGGAGCAAATATCACTGCCTTTTGGTGACTTCCCATTCAAGGGTTGGTTTCTTTTGCACCATACATATTCAGCAAGAGTTTAGGGTATGCCTGGACCTCAAACAGTCAGCCAGAAAGCTAGCAGGAACTGAACCATCTTACTGATCATGACAAGAAAAGACAGCAAGCATTGCTCTATGATTTCCATAAACATGCCATGACCCATGAAACATGCATTGGAGGCCTGAGAACAACTTGTGGTTGTCAGTTCTTTTCACCTAGCACATGGGTCCTGGGGTTCAAACTCAGCTTTTCAGGCTTGACAGCAGGCATTTACCAGTTGAACCATCTCTCTGACCCTGAGTGAGAATTGGCCTCAGAAAGTTGTCTTGGTGGATATGTCACATTTTACAAAAGAATTTCCTAGGATCTGTCAAGAAAGGGTACAAAGAGTTGGAGATACAGAGGTTGAAACTCATCGAAAGGCAAGACACGGAAGGGCAGGTGATGTTGCGGATGACAACAGTCACAGATGGTCCATGTAGCACTACTCAGAAACCAATTTAACCATGAGAGTTTTTGACAGAGGTCTGGCAAATCTCTCTTTACTTGTTTTCTGTTTTGTTTATCTTTCCAGTCTGTACCCTGTCACTTATATTTTAAATAAATGGTGATTGGCCAGTAGCCAGGCAGGAAGTATAGGCAGGGTGACCAGGCAGGAAGTAGAGATGGGGCAACGAGAATGCTGGGAAGAGGGGAGCGCAGTCTGCAGTCGTGACCCAGTCACAGAAGAAGCAAGATGAGAATGCCTTGCTGAATAAGGTACCGGGCCATGTGGCTAACACAGACATGAATAATGGGCTAATATAAGTTATAAGAGTTAATAAGAATTCGGAGCTACTAGGCCAATCAGTTTATAAATAATGTAGACCTCTGTGAGATTTCATTGGGACTTAAAGATTGCAGGAATTGGGCAGGACAGAAAGCTCAGTCAACAAGATTTTGACAGAGGTGAGGCAAATCTTTCTTTACTTGTTTTCTGTTTTGTTTGTGGTTCTGGTAATTAGTCTTAGAGGCTGGCTCATGCTGGACCAATACTGTGCCTCTAAGCTATGTCTCCAGCCACCCCCAGCCCGTTTGTTTTGAGAGACAGGCTCATTAAGTTGCCCAGGCTGTCTCTGAGCTGGAGAACTTAACAATCCTCCTGCCCTGGTCTCCTGCGCGTGAGACTGTGGGCCTGGACCACCAGCTCTGGCTGCACTTGTTCGCACTGTGTGCAAAACAAATAGTAGTTGAAGCTCATCTCAAGCCATAAGGGACATAATGTTCTGAAAGCTCTAGATTCATCGGGTGCAAACCCCTGTGTAGTTGGAGGAACCGTCAGTGTCAAGATTACAGGTGCGAAAGTGTAACTCTCCCGGAGATGTAATTGCTGCTTGTCTGAAGTACAAACCAAGAGAATGCAGCAATTAGAACTGTCATCATGCACTTTCTCCAACTCTGATGATAATACTAGCTAGCTTTAAATATATTTTTGGCCTTTACTTTGGTATGATTATTAAATTTTTAGCATAAACCCAAATTGATTTCTTTTTCTTCTTTTTCTTTTTTCTTCTTTTTACATTTAGAATGCCTTAAAATAACAGGTCTAGGTCTACTCGACAGACAAAGACAAAGACCCAGAGTAATAAAATTATCTTTAGAGTTTAATTTTTTTCCCAAAGACATGGACACAGATAATTTTTGAATTTTCTGAAATCATCTAGTAATAAAAGATATGCCAATAATTTATTGGACTCTGGTTAAAATAGATTATTTAAGGGAAGGCTTTTAAAACTACCTTCTCCCAAACTGTACCTCACTTGAAGTCCTGAGGTCAGTTACCAGCAGGTAATCTATGGCACTTCTTCTTGGCCTTTGCTTCAAGCTCCTGCCTTGAGTCCCTGCTGCGCTTCCCTAGAAGGACTGTAACATGAATTACCCCTTCTCCCCCAGCCCAGGCTGGTTTGGGTCGCTCTTTCATCACAGCAACGGAAGGAAAACTGCACACCCTGCCTCAGACATAAACTCAAGAGCTACTGAGGAAGAGGCCTGGCGACATCAGCTTCAGGCCACCGCATGCACGCACATGCGCACAGGCTATCACATGCACGCACATGCGCACAGGCTATCACATGCACGCACATGCGCATAGGCCCCCACACAGCCAAGGCTGCGTTCACACCGCATACACATGCAAAAGGAGGAGGCAAAGAAAATGAGCAATCCAGTACGCATCAGAAACTTGATTTCTCACTCGGTTTGAGGAGCTGAAGACAGAAGCAAAGAGAAGTAAGGCCTTACTGTTGTGCTGTTAACAGAAGCAGACAGGCAAACCTAAAAGGAAATTGTTCCACTTTGTGACAAACAAGAATTGCTAACAAATTTTTTGTCATAGAGAAGAAAGTTTTCCTGTGAAAGGAGGCTTGAAAGCCCCACTTACTTTAGGGATTCATTATGAAAAAGTTCAAGTTAGCCTGAAGGAATGCATTGATCTGACTTATGCTCAGCCAGTTCTCAACATTCGTCTTAGGTTAACCAACTTCCCTCAGCGGCTGTCACCGCCCCCTTTGTGTGCTGGCTGGAGAGCTTGGAATCCAGTCTTAAGCTCCTCGTTTTGTCGGTAGGAGCAAATCAAGTAGAAAACCAAGACTCTGCAGTCAGGCCCCAGAGTCCACTCATGTGGACATGGGACCTGGTACTAGAGAAGGCTATGAAGATGCTATTGAACTCAACACTCCTGTAGCCAGAAAGATTACAAGCCCTTCCCAAGAGTTTCCCTTTCCTTGAAATCCAGAAGCTGCAGATACTTTTCAAAAGACCGAGGGTGTCTGTTTGCAGAGGTCATTCCTGCTAGTATGACATCTTGAGACACCACCGTGTTGCAAAAGCTGCTTCTCTCCCAAACATATTTATAGAAATTATATCTGCACACACGCCCTACCAGCAGTTCATAGGAGCTTAAAATAGTGGGGTTAAGCTCAGGTCACAGCTGAGTGGAGGCTTAAGTCGTGGGGTTGGTTGTTTCTTCCAATCTGCTCTGACAGAGTGCGAAGAATCACCTCACGTTACAGTGTTTTGGAAACAACTAAAGAGTTGACACCTGCTGGTTTAGGTTGCTTAAAATTATGCTTCTTAAAAACATTAATACAGAATGATTTAAGTGCCTGCTCGTGTCGTGGTGGTGTGGACAATATTCTGAAATCATTTTAGTCTTTCTATAGTGCTAAGACTCTGTGCTAGCGTTCTGTGACCTGTGGAGACCAGGTCAGGGGGCATTCCACTTTTAAAGAGCTGGCTCTCCCTCTCCTAGATCCTGGGTGGGCAAGTATGCTAGATGTGGATTGGTGCAATGGCTCCAATTCATGTTCATACAAACCTCGCCCTCGTAGAGGAACACTCTTCTGGTCATCCGTGGTCCCATCTGGCCAAGCCATGTTCAGAACAACAGCACAACTTAAGAAGTCCCTGTATAAGAGATTCCTAATGTCCCCGACAGAAGGAAGGGAGATCTTTCAACTAACATTCACACACACACACACACACACACACACACACACACACACACACACACTATTTCAAGGAGCTAATTGAACTCACAGAGCAAGGTTTGGTGGAGGTGAGAGGCAGGATGAGCTTGTCATTATGAAGCTGCCGGGATGGTTGGAGTAGAGAAGCACCAGCATATATCGGTAGCTTGTAGCAGGACCCTGGATAATGGGGCTGGGGGTAGGGGGACTGAACGGGACAGAGCATTGTGCTGGCCAGTTTTCTGTCAACTTGACGTAAGCTAAAGTCATCTGAAAGGAGGGAACCTCAATGAAGAAAATGCCTATACAAGATGGGGCTGCACACACACCTCTAGGACATTTTCTTAACTAGTGGTGGATGGGGGAGGGCTCAGTCTATTGTGTGTAGGGGGTCATGCCATCATGTCACTCTTGGACAGGTGGTCCTGGGTTCTATAAGAAAGCAGGGTGAGTAAGCCATGATGAGCAAGCCAATAAGCAGCACCCCTCCATGGCCTCTACATCAGCCTCTGCTTCCTGGTGCCTGCCCTGTTTGAGTTCCTGTCCTGAGTTCCTTTGCTTATGATGAGTGCTTTCGAAGTACAAACCACATAAACCCTTTTCTCTCCAGCTTGCTTCTTGGCCCTGGTATTTAATCACAGTAATAGAAATCCTAACCAAGACAGTATGTCTGAGGGATGCCTGGCTAGGCCTTCCATTCTAAGCTGGCAGCACCTTCCATGTGTTACGGCCACAGACTAAAGAGAGGAGAAAGGTAAGCACCAAGCTTCCATCACTCTCGGCTGTGCCTGCAGTGGGACAGGACCAGCCACCTGGCTCCACTGCTGTGACTCATCTGTCATGGTGGGCCCTCAAACTGTGAGCCGGCGTATAGTCTCCTTACATTAGTTGTTTCTTCCAAGTATTCGTCATAGCAGCGGGAGTAACTGATGCCTAGCGCATGGTTTCTCTAACCCTGAGCTCACCCGGACTCGCAACTCTATTCCTCCTAAATGATGATGTTTCTCCTGCGCCCCCCACTCCGCCCCATCTACTGTTCACTCCCCTTCTATATGTCTCCTGCTCACACATGCGCAGTTATCTTAGCCATGCTGGAGAAGGCCTTGCCGTGCTTATTTCCCGAATGAACACGGGGAACTTCTTGAAGCCTGTAGATGTCCAAACTGTGCTATAAGGGTTTTCAAGAGCAGGAAATAAATTCTGTTATGTTATGGTAGTGAGATTTGGGCTGAGAAGAATATATATTAATTCCAGTAGCTAGAACTATCTATGATACTATAACATTTTCACTATTCTTATCTACATTCTGCCTATAATATCACTTAGCATTAAATCATTTCACTTTTTTAAATTCTTTTAAAAGAAAGCAAACTATATATCTTTACCATGGATGGAAAGCAGTAATATCATAAACAGACGGCAACTAAAAGTAGCTGGAAGCCAATAATGTTATTCCTCTCCATTTAGATTTTACTGCCTGAAGTTTCTCAGATGCACGCTGCTGTAGGAAGGGAGAAAATTAGGCACTATTAGAAAGGTGTTAAAGGCATATTAGCACCAAGCTGAGATTTATTCCTTGACAGAATCAGAAGAGTTGAAAATACTTGTGATTTGGTGCTGTTTAATGCGGTGTCTAAGCCATCTGAAGTTGTTTGTTTTTTTCAGTGGTATGATCTCCAGACTTGGGAATCAGGACTCCCCAGCAGTAACTAAGAATGAAACTGAGCTGAAATGCATCACAGAGATGTTTGTCTGCCACAGGAGGTGAAGGGAGATGTCGTCTCTGTTAGGGGATAAAGCAAGTCTTCTGTAAACTCAGAAAGATGGCAACTTGTAGTTTAGCACTGGAAATTTGACTCTTTGTGTATACAAAATCTATTATCCATCCATCTATAAATAAAGGAGACAGTATCAGAAAGGGAGAAAGCTGAATAAGGGAATTCTATGTCTGTAGATTTGCAATTACTTGTCTTTGGTGGTACCCGGAGGGTGTGTGCACTAGACAGAGTCAAAGGACTGGACCAGGTACTCTTGTGGCTTGAGTGAGGCTCCATCATGTTAGAGGAACTTAGAGACTCTTTCGGAGGTGCAGCATCACTAAAGGAAGGCAATCACAAGGGCATGGCTTTTGAGGGTTCCTGTTGCTCTCTCAGCTCCTTTGTGCAGTTGCTGCTTGCTCTTCAGCTTCCTGTTCGTGCCTGCCATCATAGTGGGCTATATGTTCCTCTGGATCTGTAAGCCGAAATGAACTCTGCAGTGAGTTGCTTTGGTCATGGGGATTTATCAGAGCAACAGAAAAGTTAGCAGCACAGATCTGACCTGTTGTTAACAGTAAACCGAGATGACATTGCCTTCAGTCCCAGCACTCGGGAAGCAGAGGCAGGTGAACCTCTATGAATTCGAGGCCAACCTGGTCAACAATTTTCACCATGTTCAGAATATAATCTATAATAACTTTAAAAACTCTGCAAAACTATGACCAATTATCAAGAAAAGATAAAAATACAAACTTACTTCTTCCAAGTGGTAAAATTATCAACCAATGACTCTCAAAGAACTAGCATAAATGAGTTTAAAAAAATTCTTCTGCAAATGTATGGAAACATGGAAGATTTTGGTAGGAAAATACAAAATGTTAGAAGAAAAAGGTATTTCTAGCTATGCAGTGGTGTTGAACACCTTGGATCCTCACACTCAGAGGCGGGCAGATCTCTATGAGTTTGAGAGGGCAGCCTGGTGAGTTCCAGGCATCCAAGGCTATTGTAGAGAGAAACCCTGCCTCAAAAACCAAACAAAGAAACAAAAAAGAAAAGGAAAAGAAAAAAGGAGAATTTTTAACTAGAAAATTTGTACTTGGAATATTAAGAACTAAATTTAAATTGTAGAATACTAGAAGTAGGAAGAGAATTCAGGAAGAAGATTCAGGATCTCTATTGAGAAATAAATTTATCTCTGATGTAAAACAGGAAGGGATTCTGAAGAAATGGACAGAGTCTTAGGAACAGAGTTAAGTTCTGATGTATATTTCACTCTTCAGAGGGACTGGAGAAAGGGAACAATGTAGAGGAAGATAGTTTTGAAATTCGGGTAAAAATTTTGCAAACTTCATGAAGAACATACATCTGTAGACTGATAATGTTGAATGAAATGCAAACACGCAAAACCATGTGGGAGCACATGATAGTTAAGTTGCCCAAACTTAAAGACAAAGAGAAAACCTCCGGAAGAGAAGGAGGAAACAGCATCTTCTACTGAAGGGAAGTGACCGGAGATGGTCGTGGACTTCCCTTGGGAAGTTATGAAGGCCAGAACAAAGTCTGTCTAAAGGTAGATAAGGGGAGAAAAATCATGTTGTGTCATGCTGAAAATCTAAATCTAGAGACAATCCCTTTGAGAGCAGAGGAGAAAGGAGAGTAAGAACTGGACCGAGGTAAGGCTCAAGGATGGAGGGCTTGCCTAGCATGTTTGAGGTCCCGGGTCCAGTCTCAGGCTCTGCATAAAGCAGAAATGAAAGCAAATCCACGTGTTCATGGCACGGCTAGGATGAGGGTGGGTGTTTGGTCCTTGGAGTTTGCCGTGGAGGTTGTCCTGCCTTCTCACATCTCTTGATGTTTTTGCTGAGTTAACAGGTTTCATAATGCCTCCCGGACGTTGCTAGCGCTGTTTTCCCATCTTGCCTAGGTTTCATGTTTATAGTGTGTTTCCTCCAATAGGAATGAAGATAAGGGTTTGGAGGTTTCAGATGAAGAAAAATACTTAGCGGTGTGTTTGGTAGAGACTGTCTTTTTGTATTTTTAAACCTCTGAACATTAGAAGCCAGAGATCACTTCGGGGGGAGGGGGGCCTATTAGATAATAATAGAAGTGGACACATAGAGTCTAAGTCTTCATAGTAAAATTGTATTTGATTCATAATAGGCACAGGACTTTTCAGGTAGAGTATGAGTCAGTGCTGACAGGCCCCATACACACTGTGTACCACTTAATACTCAGGCAGTACCAATGAGAAAAACAGCCAGGTAGCAAGGTAGCTAAATTATGGTGAGGGACTCGAATCCAGGTTTGCCTAGATTTGAGTCCCTTCCCATGTGTTATGCCTTTTCCCTTTCAAAGATTCTCAAATTTAAATGTTAACACTTCCTTCGCAATTGTCATTCATCCATATATATCTCCTGAGCACCAACAGCACAGCAAATTGCTCCAGAATGCAGGATCCAGTATAAATGGTGAAGGCAGTGCACGCCTTTGCAAAGCCCAGTGAGAGAGAAGCTCTTCCCCCATCCTTCTCTGCTTTTGTCTTGAGAGCATCAGCCCACGGTCTGACAGCCCGTGCCAGCATGGGTGGTTATTTTCCACCACGCAGAAGAATTAGCTTGGGCTCAAGTGAATGCTGTTGAAGGCACTGGGTATGAAGCTACTTCTCAAAAACCGAGGCCTTCCCTTACACTTTAAATTTGAGTCTCTCCTCTAGAGATTAATGGCAAAGGCATCATTTTGAAGTGTTCCAGAACTGAACTGGCTCCTGGCAAAGTCAGGCTAGTGAGAGGATGTGAACATGATCTCAGCAGCCAGCCGCGTCTAGAATGTCATGGCAGGAATAGTGACGTTTGCCGGAGGCCAAACATTTTAACTGGTAAGATGGAGAGTTTTTAAGACCTTATTGAAGCCACATTCCCAAGTTTATTCCTTGGATTTTTCCCCTTTCTTCTACCTTCCTTCCTTCTTCCACGCATCCCACCCCCTTACAAGGCAAGGTCTACCTCTTTAGGTTAAGCTGGAGCAAACTTACTATAGCCCAGTCTGGCCCCAAACTTACGATTTTCCTGCCTCAGTTTCCTAAATGCTGGTATTGTAGTTGTGTACCGTCACGTCAGACTCCAGCACCACCGCCCTGCAAAGATGGGGAGGAATTTAAGAGCGTTGATCTCAGCTTGTCTTTTCACAGGTTTTTAAAGTCGAGAGGACCTAACGTAGACTTCAGAGGCAGGACCTCGGGAAGTCAGCTCAGAACCCTGTATCTTAACTTCGCTTTGGTTGCACACGCCAGCACATTTTAGTCCCTCGCTGTTCCCTTATCAGGTCTGTCTGAGGGCTCCTTTTATGTCTCTCGACTGTGACTCCTCAGAGGTGCTGTAGATGAAAATGCGCACGTTATAATTTAAGTTGCTGCCCCGTCTTGGGAAAAGTTTCCATAAGAAGACTATTAATAAACTTGGAGAGGAGACGATGCATAAAGGAAGAAATTGAGTGACTTTGATCTTGCAAAATAGTGTTGGTACCATGACCAAACCTCACACTAATTCCAGGCCCCATTTGACCTGCTGCTTGTTATATGATTAGAGTCAAAAGGCGAAATCTTCTAAAAGCTATATTATCATGTAATATGAAACAATCCCTAGTCAGGTTCCGAGCCATAATTAAAACATGGCATAGCATCCATTTTTAGGGGAGATCAATGCAATTATTCTAAGTTAAAGATGGCACTCCAAGTTATAATCACCAAGGCCAAGAAGACTGCTGGATTTTAGTCCTTTTCGGCATGAGTGGCATTACAAATTCCTATTCTAGAGTCTGAATTAAACCAAAGAACAATGGGAAAAGTAATTGATTGGGTGGATCTAAGGCCATGTTCTAGACATATTGAATTAGAGTTATAATGTATTTGAAAAGGATCATGGGTAATAGGAGTTAATATCCTATTTTAACCTAACGAAGTTGCAACATTTCTACACAAAGAGGGAAACTATGCTCAGGTCTTGATATGTAGTATGAAATTAAAAAGGTTTTGAACAGCCAGTATTGTCCCAACTGTCCAGTGGGCTGTGGGGAAGACTGCTTTCTGCTTCTGCATATTCTTGAAAACAATTCCACCAAGATATTTTTTATAAAATAGGTATGGATTCCTCTGTTTGTTTGTTTCTTCCTTGCTACAAAGTCTCATGTTTACAAGGATATCCTCAAACTTGCTTGGTAGCCAAGGATGACTTTAACTTTTTGAACCCCCTGCCTGCAATCCCTCAGTGCTGGGATTGAAGGTAAGGACCACAGTAGCTGTTTATACATTGCTGGGGCTGGAACACAGGGGTTCCGAACGCTAGGTGGGTGCTCCAGCACTCGGCTGCATCCCCTGCCCTAGGCATACGCAAGTATGAGAGCAAGGCTGTGATGTGCGCCAACCATTCAGACTTCGCTCATCACCACGTGGATGATGTCACTAGCAGCAACAACACGAGCATCTGAATGCATGTGATAAAATTCTTACCTGCATCCCCACACGAATGTGCAGGGGAAGGACTTACATGACTCTGATTTATCTTTGCAATCGGGTGATATCAATGGATGCAAGACAAATGGCAAGCAATTACTTTCTCTCTGAAACTACACATTTCAATGAAGTATAGATTCTTGCCTTCGTAGAGAGCAGAAGGGGGGTTTACACTGTGAAGCGTGAGAAGCCTGAGGCTTCTTCCAGGGACTGCCGACTTCCCTCTGTCACGCCAAGTCTGCACGGATGTCATGGAGCAGGCAAAGGCTTTTCAAAGTTTTCCTCTTATTCACAGTTTGTGTTCTAAGTTCTGTAATGTGGACCCTTTAGGTTATTGGAGTGGATGGAGCACAAAGAGAGGGAGGAGGGTTTTAAGAACAATTACTCAGCCTATCGCCCACGCCTCATCCCTGCACCCACGGCAGTTGAGAAGTTTATATGACTGGAAGTGTTTCCTTTCCCTTCCTACCAAAGAGATCAAGGAAATACTGAGTTGTTTGTATCTCTTTTGTCATCACAGGGGACACCAAATATCTCTCAGGAATGCCAAGACAGGCCAATGCAATGCCATCCTACTCTTGAAATTAAAGGATGCATCAGGACAGCCCTCAAATGTCCATTCTCTGTCAGAACCAGTTTGCTCCTACTCAGTTTCCATAAAACACAGAAACACCTGGAATACTGCTTCTCAGAGCTCGCTCTGTACCAGATCTCAGCTACTGTGTGGCCGTTCCCCCAGACACTAGGATCCAGTTGTTCTGTGATTAAGTGGCAGTTAAGAAAAAAGAAAAAGAAAATTCTCTAGAACATTCTAATGCAAAGCCAGGGTTCAGAACTGCTATGACAGAACCTTCCTGTCTACCAAGGAATGAAAGAACAGACTATATCATTTTATTAACAGCTACGAGGTTAGAAGTGAAAGCCGTGTTCCTTGGTAACTGGTGATTATTCTAGTGTCTGTCATTCACACATGCTATGCACACATGAGCCCGTTTACACTGCACCACGGCCCTGGGTGTCAAGGGGGCCCAGTCATGATGCCGTAGCTGCAAAACTTTAAAACCATTTCTTTTCCTAAAAGAGTTCATCTCTTCTACTCCCCCACATCACCCCTGCATTCCTATATTTCCAGCCTCTTTGAATAAATATAGCTGCAGTCAAACAGGCTAACTGCTGCTAACAACCTTGGTGGTCTAAGCATTGCTCAGGCACCTCAGTCACTGTGTCATTCTCCTAGGTAAAAATAGCATGCTATCAACTACATATATTAAGGATTGGAGAGAGAGTTCAGAAGTTAAAAGCATTTGATGCTCCGTCAGAAGACCAGCATCCAGTTCCCTGCCCCCACAGTTATCTATAACTCCTACTCCAAGATCCCCTGTTCCCTCTTCTGGCCTCCATGGGGACCTGCACACATATGGGCTTACACACAGACATATGAATATAAAATAAATCTTAAAAATATCTTAGCAAAAACCTCTCAACAGACAACAGCACACGCTATGCAAGTATGATGTCGTGAGCTGGGTTTCCAGAACCCAGGTAAGAACCAATGCCTACAGGTGTTCTCGAGCTTCTACACACGGGCCATCCTGTGTATGTGTCCACACTCACACACTTTATGAACACACAGAATAACTAAGTAATGAATACATAAACTTTTTGTTTGAATTTTATGATTAAGGATGTGAAGGTAAAGTGTATACCCTTTAATTGATTCAAGGAATATTTCATGCTATCATTCTGTCTTTGCCTATATTTTTCATTCATGAAGTATAGACCTAATATTTTGTAGCAGGGCTGTGATGCTCTTAGATCTCAAGAGAAGAAGGTTTTAAGGTCTTCTCTGCCCTCCTCTTCTCTTACCCTAAGTGTGGCCAAGTCCTGGCGTGTGTTCAGGACCACTATTCTGCAGCTTTCTTGTGTTTCTCTCAAAGTGCATTTTCTCTATCCTCCACTCCTACCCCCATCTCACTCCACCCCTCCACTCCTGCCCTCTAAGAAACCAGACTTTACTGGTTTGAGTACCTGCTCCCAGAATCCTGAGCGGCCATATTCCCTAGAGCTTGAGGAAAGTCTGTGGGCTCCCTTACCTGCTACAAAAGGTATAGAAGTCAGGTCTTCCAACAGCGTGTAACAGGGGAAGCTGCAATGACTGAGGGTTGTTTGGACTGGGTGCAGTAGAGGACTTCATCACAGAGGCCCAAACATAAGGCGACATTTCAAAGAACTGTTAAATGAAATTACTTGGTGTGAACATCTTTGAAGAGAGGAGAGGGTGTCTTTCTTCAGACAGCTGTCTGTGTGCTGACTAACAGGTGTTTGCAGGCACGTTTCTCAGGACTGTGCTGTTGTAGAATATTGATTGTCTTTCAAGCTGAGGGGTGCATCAGACTCCCTAGTGGGAGTTGCTAAGGCGGGGGTTTTTTCCCACAGCTCAGAAGCAAGGAGTAGAGTGTGGCTGAGGTGGAGAGTGCATGCTCAGATTCCCAGATGAAGCCAATCATGTCCTCCGGACAACAGACACGATGGGGACAGAATTCCGCAAATTCTAGTTTGGATAATGCTGTAGCTCTTTCTTTGCCCCACCCCCCCACCTCCAATGGGAAGCTTCAGAGGATGGCAGTGAAGGGCCCAGTTGCTCTCAGTCTTCTCATGCCCCACTTTGCCTGCCTGGTGGAGTTCCCCTGGCTTCACTCAGCTCTCTGGGAGCCAGCGCTAGTGCTGGGGTACAGCTGGCAGTGGGATGCTGGGGACCCCAGCTCCTCATCTACTCTTCTATGTGGTTTCTTTCCCTCTGCCTGGAATCTTGCCTCCTCTTTCTGACCTGCTTTTAAGAAGCCTGTTTTTGTTTGTTTGTTTTTTTCTTTTATTTTCCTGAGTTGGTCATTCCCAAGATAGAAGCCCCGGATTTGGAGAGACGGGGCATTTTGTGATGGAGGCGGTTTGGAAGCCCTCGTGTTTATGTTTTCCCAGGTGATTCTGAGTGTCTCTGCTTTGGTTCTCTCATACATCTCTGCTAGTTACAAAGTCCATGTCTCCCCCGTTCTCCAGTGAAACAGCAGAAAGGAAGGAACGACTCTTTCTGTGGAAAACAGCGAGGCTGCAGGGAACAATCAGGGGACTCCGTGCTGTCTCAGATCCCAGGAAATTTAAGAACACGTTGTCCAGTTGCTAACATTTCATGAGCTAGAATTAACCTTAGCTTCACTATCCCAGTGCCTTAGTAAATCATGAAAAAAATACTCTGTTTTCACAATTTAGGAAGTAATGGTTTTATTAAAATATTTTTTCTTTTTGTTTTTTGAGATAGGATTTTTTCTGTGTAACAGCCCTAGCGATCCTGGAACTTTCTTTGTGATACCATGGTGGCCTTGAACTCACAGAGATCTGCCTGCCTCTGTCTCCTGCTGAGTGCTGGGATTAAAAGCATGTGCTACCACTGCCTGACTAAAGATCATTTATTTTTATTAAAGATTAATTTATTTTTATTCTGTAGGTAATAAGTGTCTTGTCTACGTGTATGTGTGCACATCACATGCATGCCTGGTATGTTCAGAAGCCAGAAGAGGGTGTGATATCCCCTGAACTGGAATTACATAGGGTTGTGAGCTGCCCTGCGGGTGCTTGGAAATAAATCAGGGTTCTCTACAAGAATAGTAAGTTTTCTTAACTGAGCCATCTCTTCAGGCAAAAGAACACATTTTCTGAGCATCAGCATTGTGTGTGTGTTTTGTGGTTTGATAGTTTTTAGCAGGAAGGCATCAGAGAAAGGGGTCTCTCTGTGTATATGCTACTTTGACATGATGAGGGAGGTCCAGCTGTGGAGGAGCCAGCCTAGGTCACTCTGCTGGTGTCCTTAAGAACAGTTCTCCAGGTTTGCTTGAAGTTTAGGTCTCTAGCAATGCAGAGTCACCATTCTGCCCCCTCGCTCACTCAGGGTTTTATGCTCTGACTTTTCTCTGTGTCTTCCCAGAAACGAAAACCGTCTCTCGTCCTCTTGGGCTGAGGAGCACTGGCTCACAAGCTTCAGAGGGTAGTTCCGAGTTGCCGTTCTAATGCCTCGATTTTTCTTTTTTGTTTCTATTTATTATTTTAAAAGGTTTTGAGATACCATTAAGAAAACCCACAGATAGTTCCTTTGGCGGAGATCTCGGTTCCAAAGATCCATTTGGCTGTGTACCAAGGCAGTGACCTATAAATATGCACGCAGGCTCTGGTTCCCCTCTTTGTAAACCTCCGTTATAGAGATCTTGGACTGATGCCTCAAAGAAAATGTTCTTTTGATGCTAGCCAAAGGTTTTATTCGGTACTGGAATTGAAGATGCTGATTATAGACTGGAGGCTATCTTCTAGCCCTACAGCTCCTTCTCCAGCACATAAATGCTGTGAGTGGGGGAGAGGAGAAGTTGGGTAATCATGGGTAGGAGGTTGCTGTGTTTTGGCAGCAACCAGAAGTCTCATTGGCCCATAGAAATCGCACCATCTGAGATGCCTACAGGCTGTGTTTGTACATGAGAGAGAACAAAATAGTGTATACTTGGTACAATTCTCATATTAACGTTGGGAATATAGATGATTTGGATAATATTCTAGGTGTGTTGATGTTAGCCACTGTCCTTACCCAAGGTACTTTCATCCTCGCAGCAGCACCATGACTTAAGTCTCCACTGACAGATCAGAAAACCGAGACTTAGAGTTTAAATGCCTGGCTCATTAGTCCATGGCTGCCAACTAGTACCAGATTTAAACCCACATCTGTCTGATGAACACGCAAAGCTCTTACACTTCACTAGCCCAAGCAGCTTCTGATAGAATCTGCAGTGTAATGTGGTCAGAACCGTGGCCTGTAGACCACGTGATGGCTGTCCCTGTTCCTCCTCACCAGCCTTGGCTCTTCCAGATGAACTGCACAGGGAATGCTACTGTGCTCTGCTCAGGGCTTGGCGGTCACATGGTTTTTCTGCCTGTTTGGATGTGATGTTCTTCTGACGAGCCACTGTGGGCATTACGGTGACATAACAGCACCCCCACAGCATAGAGCAAGAGAGATGTCTATTTCCTTATTTTTACTCAGGACTTATTGTGGAAATGCACATTAACTATACTTATTAATACTGAGATCAGTATTTTGATATACATTCATATTGATAATTGACATGTTTGGGTGGAAAATGGTGAAGCATTAGTTTTCATAGAATCTACATTTTCCTAAGGTTTACAGATGTGACATTAGGATAATTTTTTATACTGTTGTGTGTTAGCATTGATTTTCTTTACAGGGATGAATGTGTCTAATTTCATCTGTGGATACCTTTTTATATTATGCTTTTGGAAGTCATTTGAAAAGAGTTTAGACCATAAACCATGCTGATTTTCAAGATATTGTCAGATGGGAATACTATATTACATAACTGAAAATAATAACTTCAGTTTTGCAAAGATTTACCGTGCGCCCTGCCCTTTTCTGAGTCTGTTAGCTCAGGCCCTCACATTCGCCCTGGGGATTTTTAGGAATAGTCATGAGGATTTTTTAATTTCAGCTTCACAGATAAAAACACTGACATTCACAGAGATTAAATGTCTGACCCAAGGGTCCGCAACTGCTAAGTAGTGGAACCAGGGCTTTGTATGTCTTGCTCACTTATCTCTTAAGACTTGAGTCTCAGCCACCATGGTGACTCTAGCTGTGACACCTGCCGAAGCTCACACATATGGGCTGCGTGGTCGATTGGTGTCACACAGGGAAGTGATGTGCCTTCTCATTTATGAACACACATGTACAGGAGGAGAAGAACGGACATAGCTTTTGATTTAAGACAGAACAGATTCTGAAACATTCCTAACTAATTGTAGTCATGCCAGCTCACCTCTGTGGAATTTCACGCCCTTTCCTAAGGTCAACAATAGAAGGGATTCTGTCTAGTCTCAAGGTAGATAATTTTTAACACAGTATTTTGGTGATGGCCAAGTTGTATTAGTCTCTTGTGAGCTGTGTTGCTTTGAATGAGAATGACGGCCATAGGCTAAAGTATTTGAATATTTGGTTCCCACCTGGTGAACTATTTAGGAGGGATTAGGAGGTGTGGCCTTGTTGGAAGAGGTGTGTCACTGGGGATAGGTTTTGACTTTCTCTTTCTCTTGGACTCCTGCCTGCAGACCAGGAAATAAGCTCTTAGCTGCTGCTCTTGTGCCATGCCTGCCTCACTCTTATTATACTCTCTGCTATGTTGCTAAGCTTTAACTGTAAGCCAGCCCCAGTTTAAATGCTTTCTCTTAGGAGTTGCCTTGGCCATGATGTCTTCATAGCAATAGAACGGTGAGTAAGACAGGCTATAACAGATTTTGAATGACTGTAGATGCAGACTGCCTGGATCTGGACCCTAGTTTTTCCTTAATTATTTTGGTGGGCTTAGGCGAGGTTCATATCTCACATTGCTTCAGTTCTCTCAGCTATAAACTGGAGAGTTGATTGAAAAACCCTATAAGGTTATTGTGTTTACTAAATGAGACAATGCATGAGGAATGCTTAGAGCAATGAGACTCTGGTTCTGAGAGGCCCCGTTCTTGCTCTTGTCAGATGTCAAGTGCTCTCAACAGTGGCCTTAGACAGAGCATCCAGCAAAGCACTCAAGAGACCAGGAGCCACTTTGATGTCACTAGAACATTGGTACTGGAAATGGGTGCTGCTAAGCTGGGGTGAGCCAGGGGATCACACATAGCACAGAGGGGTGCTGTTGGGAACAGGGCAAATTGCTGTCTGTTAACCAAAACCCCCAAAACTACCATTTCTGTAATCTAGGAGTTCTATACATAGAAGCAACCCAGATGCCTTCTTGGCATCTAGGGACGGTCTCGGAAGACATCAAGAATGCATAGAGTGTCGTGTTTGTGACTACAGAAAACCTGGCGGTAAATAAGTGAGAAAACAAGCTAAAAATATAGAAAGGCTCTCTTACGAAAGCATCTTCACAGACAGCTTCAAGTCGGTTTCTTTAAAGCCAGGTTGAAATTCCACTTTCGGGATTTGTCCACACTGGGGCTAGGACCCTTTCCCTAGACGTTTCCTGGAAACTTTCCTCTAAGTAGTAAAAGTCAGGGGTGCTGCTGGAGGATCTTTTTCTCACAGAGAAGGCACGCTAAGGGGTGTGGTTGGGTGTTCACCCTTCACTCTGAACATAGTTTCAGCAGAGCCAGCCTTTGGCCTTGAGGAAGAACATGGCTATTTAAAAAAATAGCTTCCTTGGCCCGTCATTAGTTTCCTTCATCTGTTCTTTCCATAAATCGAGTTTACTAAGATGCAGATTAACCAACTATTTTTATTTTTTAAGACAATTGTGTTTATTTCGTGTACATGGGGTAGTGTATGTGGAGGTCAGAGGACAACGTAGGAGTCAGTTCTGTCCTTGTACCTTGTGGGCTCTGGAGAGGAAATGCAGGTCTCCAAGCTCAGGTCGTAGGAGGTGCTTTTACCCATGGAGTCACTTAAAGAGACTCCTTCAGGAAATTCAAAGGATGTGATGAAAAAGATGAAGGACATAGCATTCAGGCTGGCATTTCTGTTTTTGTTTTTTAAAAGTATCTGTGGGATGTCTTTACTCTCACCTGGGTAGTCTTTGGCTTGGATTTGTTGAATCCTTTAGGTGACGGTGTCCACGCTGAGATCCAGGCAACACTCACTCTGATGTGAACATATAAAGGATAGCTTTTCTTTATCCCTAGGAAATCCCAAGTATGTAGAAATGCAAGGGCTTAGATTGGCTCTTACATGAATGGCCAGAAAATGGCCATGTTCAGACAGACCTCCCATCACGTGTCTCCTGTGAGCCGACTGACACACTCCAAAGAAACCAGTATTACATACTAAGTCCTGAGGTGTGTCACAGGGTCCTCAGGAAGGCAGCCTGTGCTGGGGGTTACTTGGAAACTGACTCTCTGAGAATCAACTTGACAACAGATAGTATTTTTTAGACTGTGTTACAGATCAGGAATCTGTAACATTTCCTATAAGGGTAGTGAACAGTTTACCTTCTGCAGGCTGTGAGGTTTTGGTCGCAACCATTCAACTTGGCTGCAATAAAGGAAGCAGCCATGCCCAGAGCAAAAACAAGCATAACCATGTTCAAATAAAACTTTATTTGCTAAACGAGCAGGGAGCAAGACTGTCAGTCACCCCTTGTTCTAAACAATAACTTCCCAAATCTCTTCACAGACACTAACTTATCTGGATGGGAACTTGATGAAGAGGAAATTACGCATTTAAAATGCTATCTTATTTGATTTTTATTAATTTTAAAGTAAATAATATTGGAATACTCTGAAAGCACCAAATATCAATTAACGCTTCTAAGCTCTCTTTGTTAAAGCGATTGCATCTGTCCCTTTGCTGTTCCTTCTGGATATTTCCTTCACATCCAGATAGGTGTTCATTGTCTTTTCTGACTTACCGGATGCATTTTCATTCATGAAGAATACATTTTAGAGTCCTGACTTTTTAAAATTAGGTTCTGGATACTGCCATGTGTATCGCTTTTTCTATAACGAGGCATGGGGCATTTTGTTTTA
This sequence comes from Neodon shergylaensis, assembly GCA_025134845.1. Lineage (NCBI taxonomy): Eukaryota > Metazoa > Chordata > Mammalia > Rodentia > Cricetidae > Neodon > Neodon shergylaensis. The sequence goes on from JABTXL010006032.1 coordinate 1,453,900, forward strand.
ACCTGTCAAAAGACGGATGCTAAAGGGGCTGGAGAGATGGCTCAGAGGTTAAGAGCATTGCCTCCTTTTCCAAAGGTCCTGAGTTCAATTCCCAGCAACCACATGGTGGCTCACACCCATCTATAATGGGGTCTGGTGCCCACTTCTGGCCTGCAGGCATACACACAGACAGAATATTGTATAAATAATAAATAAATAAATATTTTTTTTAAAAAAGATGGATGCTAAAACTTGAAAGATCAAATAATATTATTTTAGCTTATTTCTTGTATAGCTAGTGATTGCTACAACTCAAAATTCGTGCTGTGTAATTTCTATCTTTGGCGTTTGAATTGTTATAGACAGTTTTGATTGTGTTGTCAGGTTCTCTGAGGCCTTGACCTTTTGGAAGTGTTCAATGAATAGCATAGGCATAGAATTTGGGATCAAATTTTCACCACTTTGGGGGTTAAGTAGCACAAATGGGGTAGAGGCAGGAGGAGGGCTCTGTTGGAGCTTCGTCTTCTAGGATTGCTCTCAAGGAATCTGGTGTGCTTTTCTCACTTCTGGGATGTTGTTCTTAGGATTGGTTTCATTGACCCTTCTAATGGTCTTCTTTCTGGGAGGCTTTCCTCATGTGGCTGCTAATCCTTGTTCCCCATTCATAATTAATTGTGTGCCTACGTCAATTTCAATCTCTAAATTTTAGTGGCATTCACTGAAGGAGAGAAGATCAACTCATATGCTATACCTGCAGCTTGAGTTCCTATTAGACAATATTTCTTTTTATTAAAGATTTCTGTCTCTTCCCCACCGCCGCCTCCCCTTTCCCTCCCCCTCCCCCAAACAAGTCCCCCTCCCTCGTCATCCCAAAGAGCAGTCAGGGTTCCCTGCCCTGTGGGAAGTCCAAGGACCATCCACCTCCATCCAGGTCTAGTAAGGTGATCATCCAAACTGCCTAGGCTCCCGACAATATTTTATTCCACTTTCTACTTGCACCCATATGTGTGTTTGCCTGCAAACTTGACCTTCATTTGTGTTAGAATTAATCAAATCCCATGACACCAGAACCCTGCACTGTATCATCTCCTGCTGCCTCCTTCTGCTTTACTCTCTTTTTTTCTGTGACACTTGGTTTGCAGAGATGGGAGGGAACAGCATTTTGTTTTTTGTGCAGCTGGGAGCTAGGAGTGGTCTTTAAGGTGACCTGCAGGGCTTCCTGCACTCAGCCTCAGGAACGCAAAAGAGAAAAATTCACCCTTAAACAACAATAAATTTTATTTTGGTTAGTTGAAGTAGGCCACATATGATGGTAATTTTTATTTTTTTTTATTTTTACATGTGTTTTTATTGTATGTGTATCATTGTTGGGCTGCATGTGTACAAGTACATACAGTGTGTGCAGAGTCTGTGGGATCCAGAAGAGGGAAACACATCCATATCCTGGAACTGGAGTTGCAGACAGTTGTGGGCCACCATGTAGGTGTTGGGAACTGAACATAGGTTCTCTGTAAGAACAGCAATTATTCTTAATCACTGAGCTGTATCACCAGCCTCTCATGGATTTCTTGTTTTGCTCCACCAACTTCCAGACCTTCTCCCAAACCCCACCAAAAAAAAAAATCCCAGGAATAATAGAGAATGAATGGGAGCACTCATGTTTCTCTTATGTGCTTTCTCCATCTCTCTGGATGCTAAAAACAAACAAACAAACAAACAAACCAAAACAAAGCAAAAAAATTCTTGACTGATGTCCCTGTGGAAATAGGGCCCCCATGGTTCATGTTTAATTGTAACCCCATAAATAAGCATTGGTTAAAATAGGGACCCACTCAGGCCCCATAGGAATGTATGAGTCTGTGTTCTGCTAGATAATGGGGGGAAACTGGGTCTTCATGGCTGTAAGCTCAGTCCCTTCAGAGGTTTATGAATTATTCATGCTCCAGACTTCTTCATGAAGTTTAAAGTAAATAAAGATGTTAATCCACAGGTTTGCTCACTCGGTTTCCCTCCTGGAGAAGCGAAATCATTTCTGTGGCTCATTGTCAGCTGTCAGGAAGCTCATAATCGCTGTTCCACGCTCTCTCTCGCTAAGGCTGACCTCAGACCTTAACAGAAAATGTGGAAGGTTGTGGCTGCTGTCATTGCCTTACTGTGTAAACATGACCTGTAAGCTGGGAGGCCCCCAGGGTCACAGAGTTACCATCAAGCTAGTGGTTTCTGTTTTTCTAAGCTGTGTCCTATGGGATTTCTCAGTGGGGAAAAGACTTGCAGCCATGTCTGAAGATTCACCTTTAGCTGCGGGAGTCACAGTGTGAAAGGAGAGAAACAAACCCCGTATGTTGATCTTTGTCTTCCACATGTTAGCTCCACCCCTCGCAAACATACAAAATGCATAAATAAATCAATTAATGTGAGGGTAATTTTGTAAGCCTTTCCCAGCCTCCCATGAGGCTTCCCTGATGAAATTCTCATGGTGCCATTTGACAGAGAAGAGGAGGAGCTTCATCCAGTTGGGCCCTTGGCTTGCCCTGGTTAGATAGAAAACCTCCCCAACGTTCACCCACAGGGGCCTGATCACAAACCAGTGACATATTGGTGTGGAATTCTGAGGAGTTGACGCTTGGTGGGAAGAAATGAGGTGATTAGTGCATACCCATAAAGCAGATGTTTCTCCTTTATGCATCTCTCTGTACCCCAGGCAGCCCTGTAAGGTAGGTGGCGTTTTTTTTCTGCCACATGTTCTCCTTCCACAGACCTGGAAACAAGAAGGCTGGGAGACCACGGGCTGGAAATACGGAAACAGTGGGCCAGCGTAAATCCTTGCCTCCTGGACAGTTCTCTCGGGTGTTCGTCACAGTGACTGATGCCCTGTGCATGAGAGCTTGTCATTTCTCTGCACCTCCATCTGTTGTTTAGAAAAGTGAACAGAAGATCATCTGTTTTCGCCTCCTCAGCTCTTGGTGGCTTTCCTAGAGGTTGTGAGAAAGCTTCTAAGTTGCGACACGTGGCTAGTGTCCTGTGACTTTCTGGTTAAACAGGATGCTTCTCTGGGATACAGAAGTCTCACAGGGCATAGTACATACTCTGTAGCTAATAAACTGAACTCCAGCTTTCAAGCTAGCGTCCACCACAAACTATTCATGTTCTGTGATATGGCACTAAAGTTTAAGCTACATAAAAATCAAATAATCATACACAAAGTTTATTGGTTCTCCAACCAGAAGATGGCTTGCTATGACAGCCCTGACTTTTGTAGGTTCCCCTAACATATGGAAGGGAGAAGGTGCCCATGAGATTTTTAGAAAGATGTAACATGAAAGAAATCCCACTGGCTCCCAAACAATTACTTTTGTTGTGTATTTTGTTGTGTATTACTTATTCATTGAACACTCCTCTGACCACAATAGGATGGCTTTGAATAAAATGGTGTGACTTAAATATGGGTCACAATTGCTTCAGGACACTGACAATCATTGATACTGAAAGACTGTGAAAATAACTTTAATACGGTATAAAAATAGTAAATAATGTTAGTCATATTATGGTATATAGCTATAATATATATTGTACATAGTGGAAATATATACTAACTTTATTATGGTGCAAACTGGGGCACACTTAAGCCAACTCAGTATGATCTATGGTTATCCTGTTTTTATCATAATTAGAAAAATAAATATAAAATTATTTCAATAAGATTTGAGAACATTAAAATATGACTTTAAAAATATTTGATTGAAAAATTAGCTTGTAAATACAATGGAGTGTAATTGAATGTATTACTGTGTTATCTATTTTTACTGTCACTGAGATTTATGCTTTGAATATGGTGTAAGTGTGTTCTCCAGGGTGTCATGTGTTGTAATTTAATTCTCATGCTAAGGTATTCAAAGCTTGGAGACTAAATTTTTTTAAGGATCTCCAGAGAGGTGGATAGGATTAGGTCAGTGGGTCAAAGTTTAGCCTCATCGTTGAATCCTCCTATGTAGAAGAGAGACTAGAAGAGACATGTTCGTGTGATCTGTGGGATGCCCTCTATCTTAGTAAAGTACTCTGGCAGAAGTAGCTTAGCAGGGAAAGGGCCTCTCCTATCTCTGGCTTCAGGGGATCCAGCATGATGGGAAGACGGGGCATTGCTCCTTTCCTGGGCCTCTCAGAATTTTTCTAAATTTCTTCTTCCTTGTTTCACATAACATTCCTAGCCTGAAGATCATCCTTTAACAAGTACAAAATGAGACAAAAACATTTCATGAAAGCACACGGTGTAGCCAAGTCAGGGTGAATCAAGCTTCTGAGGTTTCACTTCTAACCTCTGGTATTAACTCTTCTTTACTGTGGATATAGGAAGTGTGAGCTTTTTTTTTTTTTCAGAGAACGCGTGATTTCCAACAGAGCCTCAGGGCCTTGGCAGGAATTGCCAGGTGTAAATGTTAATGCTAATTGCTGAAACAAATGCTCACAGAAGCAAATCATCTAATGGTTCATATGTGGTTATCATTTTTTTTTAAACATGGCTATTATGTAGCTATGGCTAGACTGGGGCTCACTGTGTAGACCAGGCTAGCCTAGAACTCCCAGAGATCCCCCTGCACCAACGTGTCTGACATTATGATTGTACTTTATTTCTTAACTGTCAGGTCCAAGCAGGAGTTCCTTTTAGTTCCTTGTAGAAAAATCAACCTTCCCTTGGTGACTATGGGACCTATTCTTTCTCCGTCTTGTGGCTCTGCCATCTTTAAAATACATCTTGAGGCCCTTCTTTGAATCAAACCTGCCAGTGGGTATGACTGATAGAGACTACAAGGGTTGCTTGCACTTCTAGTCAGGTTTGATTGGATAGAAACAGTTAACTATTCTCCCCAACACAGATGCAAGCTGTTGTGGTTTACTTATAGTCCAGACTCAGAACATAGAGCCAGTTTTTAGCAAAGATTTGCGTGTTTGGGGCTATGTAGATCTTTATCTAATTCACAGCTGGCTCTTACATCAAGCTTCTCTTCCCTTTAGAGAGTGTGTGCATGTATGTGCATGTGTATATGTGTATGTATGTATGTGTGTGTTATATGCACACTGCTTCCCATATTAAAAATAAAGCGTTAGTTAACCAGAGTGTATCTTATGATGACTCTCATCCTTTTAGTCATTTGCTGACAGCACCCAGACTCTGTGGGGTTGTTAGGGTGCAGAGAGAGACTCCAGAGCCAGTGGCACTAGTCCTGCTGAGTATTGGGATCTTTTCACAGCCTTGAGTTTATTGGCAGTCTATTGAAAGGTTCAGTTTGGCCATATGATAGTTGTAACATCATGGAAGCTGCTACATTCTCAGAATCTTCATCTTAGAAATCCACATGTTAGCGTTTCCCATTGCACCCCTGAATGCTTACCACCTAGTTCTTGGTTTGAGACTGAACTAGATGGTGGCAGCACATTCTATCAACTGTTGGTGGAAAACCACAAACCAACAAAATATTAAGTGAATCAAATGTACTTTGGGCTACAGGATTTTCTAATTGTCTGATTCCCATCTTGTTATCCTGAGAATAGTGTTTTCAGGGTTTCCCTTCCCTGTCTCCTCAGTTCTCTCCATGTAGTACGCCATCTTAGGAGAAGTTCCTTAGGGGAAATATACTAACTGATACACTCGGTTTCGGACAGAGAAACCCCCTCCCACCTGCTGGTGCCTGGCCTCTAGGTTGACATTCTGTTTACTTTCTCTGGGAGTGAAGTTCTGGGCCTTGCCAAGCAGATCCTGGCAGGAAGTGGGATGGGAGAAAGCCGATGGTGGTCCACATGTGATGCTTGTGTTCCCATGACAACCAGAAAAGGGCAAAGGGAACTAGTCATGCTTTTCTTTCCCTTTAATTTCATGTAATACCTTCATCATCTCAAGGAAGTGAACCCTTTAGCTTGAACTGGTTTCCTGAACTTTTCTTGAGAGAAACAATTCAGTAATTAAATTCAACAAATGTTTTTTTTTTTTTGAGTGCCTGCTATATGCACAATGTGTTAAGGCATAAAAGGGGGGATTCTGGAGCTATAATCAAATATTGAAGCTAAAGCAAGCACTTAACACTCAAGGGTAATTCTGAGAAAGAAGCTTAATTGAAATTTAATAAATTAATTAAAATTTAATTTGCATGTAACAGGTATGAGTTGTGACATTCCACATGCCAATTATCTTTTCTCTTTTCAATCCAACTTAAATAAGTATATGTAGTGGTCTGTAAAACACTGATTGAGGTATATCTCTGGGTATAGATATGATTAGGAAACAGTTCATTTTCTTAAGAACTCATGTGTATGTCTGTGTATGTATGTGTGTGTGTGTGTAATGAAAGTCAAAACAGTCACAAATATTTTAAATGAAAAATTTTTTTTGCCAAGAGTTCTTTGAGACTTGTAGAAAGTAGAGATTAATCCTCAAAGAAAAGCTTTTGAAGAAAGAAATAGCATTTGACATTAGCCTTTAATAAGAAATAATGTGTTGAGAGATGAACATGAGCATTTTTAGGGTAGAGACCAGGCTGGAACTTGCGCCAGACAGGTGTCCGTTAGGCCAGCCATAGGTAAAAGTTAAACAGATAAGTCAGGGTCCTGCAGTGAAAGATCTACCAGGGCATGATGTAGAGTCTTCCCCATGGTCCAGGTACCATGCTCCCTCGGGGTTAGTGAGAAATTGTCAAAAGGTGCTTGTTTGTTTCCCCGCCCCCAGTCTTCCAAAATAATCACACAGAAACTGTATTAATCAAATCACTGTTTGGCCTATTAGCTCTGGCTTCTTATTGGCTAGCTCTTACATCTTAATGTAACCTGTTTCTATTAATCTGTGTATCACATGTGGGTGTGGCGTACCGGTAAGGTTCTGTCAGTTGCCTCACTCTTTCTCCTCTGGAGGCTCCATGGCGGCTCTCCAACTCCTCCTTCTTTCTCCCAGCATTCAGTTTAGTTTTCCCTGCCTAGCTCTGCTCCACCCTATCACAGACCAAGGGAGGTTCTTTATGCATTAACCATACACAGAAGGACTTCCCACACCAAGAAGAAGTCCCCAAATTCAGATTGATAGCTGAGAAAGGTGGTCAGATGAGCATTTTAGTAAAGTCATTGGCAAAGTATAGTTTTGGAATAAACTCACAGAAAAAGGAAAATAATTTTTAGGACCTCTGATCACAACCAGACTCTGTTGTAATCTACCATTTTACATACACTAACTCACTTCATCTTCTTGATGGACCTATGAGGCAAGATCGGTTCTCATCTCCATTTTAAAGATGAAGAGGATACTGAGGCATTGACCCCCGATTTCCCCAAGACCCCCTGACTGGCAGTAGAGGAACAAGAATTGTTATCTGGTCTTGTTGTCCATCTGTACCGGTCAGGTGAGCTGGGATGGTAGGTGGAGTGAGACAGAAGCAGGTGGGTGGACAGAGGCTTTGGGGAAGTAAAATTAGCAGGTGGAGCAGTGTGGAGGAAACCTTCAGGAAGACGTTTGGACACTGGAGATGATTTCTCATCAGCCTGACTTGGACTTAGACAAGAGAATGCCATTGAGAAGATGGCTAGATTTTAAAGAAGTTACTGAGTTTTCCTCTTTGACCTCTTTCCTTTAGTGTTGACAGACATTCTATATGGGATCTCATGTGTCTTCTTCCATCTTGGAAGCAGCTGTCCATGAGGTCTGAGGTCCCACGCTAGTGTTCAGCCTTTTCTCAGCTCTTCGGTCACTTGTGAAGAGTCCAGCCCAAAGTTTGAAACTAATGTCATTTTTAAATAGCTCATGCCAAACGACTAAAGCCCTTGACCTCAGCCCTTAAGGAATTTACAGTTTAGCCTAACCATGGCAGCACCCCTATTGCTCCCCTGAAATATGGAAAGGTAGTTAGTCATGAAACATAGACAACCTGAGACTAAGCTGCTCTACAGGAGTGTGATTGTGTGTGTGTGTGTGTGCATGTGTGTGTGTGTGCGTGCATGTGTGTGTGTGTGCGTGCATGTGTGTGTGTGTGTACCAGCCAGTGGAGATGAGTGTGGATAATCTCACAGACAAGAGAAAATAAAATCCTCGTAGAGACTCAGTAGTTTCTGAAATGGACTTTGGAAATGTGAAGGAAAACCCCTGTGGCCCTTAACTTAGGAGTTGCTTTAGTTTTTCTAGCCTATAAGACATGTTCACTCAACCATAATGCCAAATTGAGACAAGATCATTACAGCAGTGACTGCCACGTGACCTTCTCTGTAAGGTGAGAACAAGGGAAGCAGAAGCTTCCCAGCAGCGTCTTCTCCACGGCCCTTCCAATAGCATAGTCTTAGCAAATGCTAATTGTGGTGGGTGGCTTTGATTGTCTTATAATGTAGAAAAATCATAGTTTGAGAGAATCAAAAAAGCATCTTTCTATGGTTTTGTTTTGAATGGTATCGTTGAATTAAAGCTATCCAAGGACATTAAATTGGAGGTTGTGTGGTATATGTTGGCTGGAAGACTAAACACTTCAATATAACATCAATATATAATTTGTATGACTACAAATATTATTGGCATAAATAATTCATGTTGTTGCTTTGTATTCAGTTGGTTAACAGTGCCTTTGTCATTTTTTATCAGTCACGATGCCATTGCAATCTTGTTCATTGTGTTTAAAGAATACTCGGGGAAATGTTTCAATTGTGTGTCTGGATGCTATAATGTATTTATTCATTTAGTCAGATGAAATGAACTACAGAGTGTTTAATATGCATGTCTGCAATGTACTAGAGCCTCTAAATTAATTACAGACAGTATTATTCCCTTTCATTCTCAGAAAAAAAATATTGTTTTTTTTTTTTTGTAAGCAGCCCAAATGCTGCCATTTTGTACATTTAATTGCAATTTCCTTGCAGCTTTTGGATGGACTTTGTAGGCTTCTGAGCAGTTGAGCAGTTGGTTACTGGGAAGCGTTTGGTAGCTTATGTGGGTTACCTCAGAGGAAAGTTGAGTTGCTCTGAGGTGGAATGCAAAGTAGGTTTCCTCTGCATGTTGGGGCTGCTTTCAGAAGGTGTTTGTTGCCGGGACACATCCTCGCTTCTGTGACTGCATCCTTCTGTGCAGTAGCCATGCTTTTTGCCTTTGGAAGCCCTTCCCAGAGCTGCCAACACATGCTTGACTTGATCCATCTTGTCCTCTTTCCTGCTTCCTGGATTATTAGTTCATCCAGGGCCTTCTCTGGCCACTCCACAATGAATGTCCACTTGTACTAATGTCTTCTTGTATCAGTTTCTCCTGAGAGAAACCCCAGGTCCTTCCCACAGTTCTCCTCTGCTTGGGGTTAGATCTCATAAGATAATGCAAGTAATTTGTACACTAGTGTGCATGACTGGTGTCTAAGAAAACCAGAGCCTAACAGTAGTTAATGCAGTAACACACACACACACACACACACACACACACACACACACAAAACAAGAGAAACAGATTTTATTCAGCACAGCTGTACTGGGGAAAAAGAGACCTCAGGGATGAACTGGGTTCCGTTTTGAACACAACAACAAGGGAGGAATTTTAATCAAAGAACAGAGGTGGTAAGGTCAGATGAGGTGAGTTTCTTATTAAGTTGCCTAGGAGGATTCCTGCTAAAGGCAGCCTCTGTAGTCAGATGTCCCCTGGAGGATGGCAGAAGATGATGGGGGTCATCAAATAGTAAGGGTAAAGATTCTATCTAGACCAACTTGGTAGGACTCATGCTATTTTCGGGGCACACAGACAGATTAGCGAGTCCAGCATGGAGATTAGCTGAAAAGAGAATTGAGAGCCTGTCTACAGTTTAGTCAAGGAGAAGAGCTCATGAGTAAGTGGATCTTTCCAAGGGAAGAGGTACATTTTAAATATGAAAAAATTAATTCCAAATGGAGTTCGTGCTGTAGATGTTGTTCTGGGAGGACCACAGAGACACGGGCCTGCTCTGATGCCATGGGAGAGCTGGGCTGGGCTTTTTTGAAGAAGAATAGAGTTGCTGCAGACTGGGCCCATCACTGAGGTAATAGATGAGAGGCTGGTTTGTTTGTGTCCTGCGGAATCCTCCCCACCCAGTATAAGTCTGGTGTAAATACTGAGAACTTAGAATACATGCCACACACATGTCTTACACTTTCCCATCTGTGTCTGCTTTTCATGCCAGAGGTTTTTGCAATCCCAGGTATGTAAATGTATGAAATAAGCACACACATTGTTCTTTATTGACAATGAATCATAAAGAACCTTATTTTAAAATAATTCTGTGGTGTTATTTATTTTTCATGTTATAATTTTTTAATTATTTTTATTGAGCTCTACATTTTTCTCTGCTTGGTTGAAGGGGAGGGGAGAGGTGTTATCATTTATTAGTGATGAAAGAAAATTTACATATTAATGAGATACATGTAGATATTTATGTTTATACAAAGAATTAAATCATAGCTGAATCATTGAGCATCTTCAGTTTTTTCAGAGTTGTTCAATAGGTTGGTGGGGGGGAGGATGTTTTATGGGTGTGTGTGTGTGTAAAGGTGTGCTTGCGTGTTTGAGTGCATGTGGAAGCCGAAGGCCAACCCTGACTGTTATTCCTGATCATTCTCTACCTTAGGTGTTAGTCTCATCCATTCAGCTAGGTTATCCAACCAATGGACTTCACCTTCCACACGCTCCAACGAGGGCTGCAAATGTGCACCGTGACTACACCCCACTCTTGTGCGGGTGCTGGGAATCTGAGTTTGCATCTTCATGCTTGTGAAGCAGGAGCTTTATTGAGTCTACCATCTTCCCAATCCTGATATTCTGATTTTTAATGACAAGTGCTGAAGCTGCTGCTTCACATAAGTGTGTAGGGGAAAATGATCAAAGTGTGTTTAGGGCCATTTCAGAACTGTTGGGCTTTATGTCCCAATCCACTTGTGAGCAGATCAAATGGCAGTCGTTAAAGTCAACCAGTCTAACCAAGTATAATCCAAAGATAAATAAATTAGATACTTATATGCTGAAGAAGAGTAGTAGGAAAATACTAAATCTTTGTTTTCCATAATTTGTTTTCCATAATTAAACTGTCATGAGCAGGAAACCTACATACACAATGAAATTAGTGAAGCTCACACGATACAGTACTCTGAAACCTAAGCTGAGGTCTTCGGGGCAAATTTCAGTCCTGCAGAATTCCAGTCACGTGGTGTGGTGGCTTGCCTGGGGCAGAGATAGTGTGCTGTGTGTTCAGAGCTAAGGCTGTGAAGTCAGACGAAGATACATGGGCAATACATCTAGTGTCACCTTGGAAGCATTACCTGTTTGAGTTTAAAATGGTTTTTCTGATTTTTTCCAAGTTTATGTGCTTCCATCCTCACTCAGCTCAGCAACCCTGGATGGGGTTGTGACCCAGAGCTTATGAAATCAGCTCTTAGATAAATGAATGGATTTCACAGAAGGAATAGAACATATAGAGAACTTGGAGAACTCTGCTCCTCTTCCTTTCCTACCTTATTTAAGTAAAAAGTCCCCTTTACCTGTTCACCTTTATTTCTTACCCTATGTCAAGGTCATAAGTGATCCGAAGTCCTTTTATCATGGTGGGTGCTATAATTTATCCAAATGACTATTAAGGTGACTGTCTCGAGAGCTTGCAGTCTATGGAGTCAGAAATATGGAATCAAAGCCTTTGCTCCACTGCCAGCTCACCATAGCAGTGAGCTGCCTTGACAGGAAGACTGAGCTTGTCAGAGGGTGAACCTGCAGCCCTTGGAGAGACACCAATCACTCAGGAATATCTGTGTTCTGAGTCTGGCTCCTTTCGGCCTCGGAGCTCAGCTCTGCTGAATCAAGGATACTCCCTTCCTGGATCTTATTTCATTTTGGAAAACGTTGGCCTCTGTTCTCTCAGAACCTGCTGAGCCAGGCACTCGCCGCTACTGCGGCGAACAAAGCAGCCCTGCACCAGACGCCTTGGCTGGATATCTGAGAAGCCCTTGGCACTGTGCTGCCCGGTGCCAGTTCTATATTTACCAGTGACTCATTCTACCCCATGGGGTGACTACTACTGTAAAAGTAGCGTTGTGTGGTAAAATGAGACGTGCTGAATAATTTTTAAATTCATGTTTTTATAAAAGTATATCCCAATATATATAACATGGATTTATTTATTCTAATTTTTATTGCTAGAAAAAATGCAAGTGTACTGCAAATGCCATTTCCTATGTCAGTCTTCCCATTACACAAGAGACACCTAGAAAGTGGGATGGGGGGCTGGAGAGATGGCTCAGAGGTTAAGAGCATTGCCTGCTCTTCCAAAGGTCATGAGTTCAATTCCCAGCAACCACATGGTGGCTCACAACCATCTGTAATGAGGTCTGGTGCCCTCTTCTTGCCTGCAGGCATACACGCAGACAGAATATTGTATACATAATAAATAAATATTTTTTAAATAAAAACATTTCTGAAAGTGGGATGGGATGATTTTGAAGTCTTCCCTGGCTGGGCTGCCCTGAAAAGACTCTGAGTGAGAGCAGTCTGTTATGATGTTTTGGATGAACAGAAGGAAGTTAATTTAACTGAAGCTGGAAGGATTTTTCAACTGGGAAGGCATCGGCTTTTGGTGTCTGGTGTCGTCACAAACACCAGACAATAAACTACTGTCAAGGCAGCCTATCATTTTCTCCCAGGTTGTTTTTTTCCAAACTTCTATTCAGCTTGCTTTGTGTGAAATGTCCTCTCTTTCTTCTCAGACCCAAGCTTTCCCATGAAAGTGTCCAGATTGCACAGCAGGGTTGGAGAGAACACGTGGCACATCTCAGAAGTGTGAGGGGGGCAGGGCCGATTCCAGTCAGCAAAGGCACAGTGATAAGGGCAGAGAGAGTCCCAGGAAGCATTCCAACCAAAGAGCCCAGCCTCCTCCGTGTGCCTCGGTGACAGAGTAAGGGCCACCTGCTTCAGACAGTCCTACCTATACTGAGAGAGGCAGAAAGGAAGGCAAGACAGGGAGGGGCTCACGGATTCCTCCTCTGTGTAGCCCAGGTTGTCTGGAATCTCTTCCATCCTCCTGTGTCAGCCTGCTGAATGTTCCACCAAACCAGACACCAGACTTGTGCTCTCTGTAGTGTCCCTGGTATTAGACCCTAATACAGGCTGTCTCTTCTTGCTGTTGGCTTTAAAGGCAGTAGTGGAGAGATAGCACACAAATGCTCCCCAGCGACCAGGCCAGGGATCCTTGGGACTCAGCTTCTGCCTGGTCTCACTCCATATTCTACATGTGCCAGGTAACCTTGTTTAAATCAGTACTTGTTATCCCATCCTTGGTATCCTGCATTCCTGTATGAAGAGAACGTTGATCATGGTTCTCTTGCCACCTTTAGCTGTTCCTGCATATGTGCTTGTTGGGAACGTCTGGTTGAATCTCTAAGACTAAGAAAATACACCAGGAATTGTTGTCTTCCATTATTTTGGCTCCTGAGATAGGGTCTTGTGTAACTCGGTCTGGTACTAAACTCATTGTCTAGCTAAGGTTTGGACTGAACGTTCCTCTGCTTCTGTCTCATTAGTGCTGAGCTTGTAGGTCTATGCCTCCATGCTTGGCTTGAGGAGTTCTAGTGGCAAAACTCAGAGAGAGGTGCATGCCAACTAAACTATAATTTCCAGCCTCTCTAGTTTTTTTCCCACCCGTTTTGAAGTCTGTGTCTGCCAGGATGGATGCAGGTCTGAGACCACACAGACCTGTTACATCCTTAAAGACAAAAGGATCAGTTCCACATAGGCACTTGGTTCTGAGACATCAGAGAGAGTTTGGGAAATGAGCACTGGAGTTGCACCGACAGCTCAATTGGTGAACTGCTGGCCAAGGTCAGAGTCCCACCATGCACGTAGAAAGCCTGGAGTGGTCCTGTTCTTCTGTGACTCAGTGCTGGTGATGTGGGCAGTGGAGATGGGAAACTGAGGACGACGTTCAACAGTGACCTCAGTTCCCTTATACATGTGCACCTACGTCATGCATGAATGTGTGTGCGCACACACACACTGAACATGCAAATATCTTTTAAAGATATTTTATTTTATGCATGCATGCATGCATGTATGTGCATCACATGCATGTCTGGAAGTCAGTGAGGTCAGAAGAGGGCATTGGAGTTCCTGAAGCTGGAGTTTCAGATAATCGTGAGCCATCATATAGCTGCTGGAACCAGAACCTGGGTCCTCTGCATGAGCAACAAATTCTTTTATCTATTGAGCCATGTCCCAGCCTCAAAGGTTTTATTATTTTTATTTAATATGTGTAAGTCTTTGCATGTATTATCTATGTGTGTGTGCCTTATGTGTGCAGTGCCCTTGGAGGATCCCTTGGAACTGGAGTTACAGATGGTTTGAGCTATCGTGTATGTGCTAGAAACAGAGCCCAGGTCCTCCGGAAGTGCAACAAAGTCTCTTAACTGCTGAGCCATGTATCTTAGACATTTTCTAGAACAGAGCATTATAAACTTAGAAGTTCCAGTCCGCCCCCATTCCATGTCACAGTTGCTTTGGACTTTCTTCTGCTATTACAAGTATTCCCACTGTTTGATTCTTCAGTGACAACTACTGTGCCGAGTTTCCTGGATACCGTTGTCCACCAGGGTCTCTCTGGAAACACCACTCCGTGTGTCACATTCGACTTTGTATGTCTATGTTTGGGCAAGACCCGGGTCTGTTTTTCTATTCTAAAAGTGCGTAGGAAGCAGCAGAAATCTGGGGCCTCTCCATAAATCTTAACAGTGCCCCTTCTCGGTGCCACGCCATGCCAAGGACTTACTGTCTTGTCCACCATGGGACCTCTGGTTGAGGTAATGCAGCTGACAGCCAACGGGAAATACAACAAATGCACCTCTACCCCTCAAAATACCTCTTCTTGGTCCAGGTAGAGATGTGAGCTCCAAAAATGACCCTGTAGAATATTGTATAGCCTCCTCGGCCTTTCCCTTCACACCTCTCAAAGTTTGCCTACCTCAACTTTTTGGTGCTAAACTTCATCTTTGTTTGTCTCATGGGTAAGGAATCATGTCCCTTTGGGGGAAAAAAACAATTCTAATTTAAGTCGCCTTCCTTTCTTCATTCACGTCATAGCAAAAGCTGACTTGGGGAGATTCTTCCTAAACTGAGAGCTGCAGGAAAGCCTCAGCAGCCAGGAGCCAGGTCCTTACAGCTAGATGAGAAAGCTTCTGTAGATTCTCCATTTTCCAAGTGCTGAGCAAAGCCCACAGACTCCTTAGCTTGCCTCACGCAACCTGGCTCCAACTTTCTGTCTCTGCTTCAGCGCCCTGCCTCTCACATTCTGTACACCAGCCTGACTGAAACACTGGGGTCTCCTGTGAGCATGGCCCCTGTTCATCTCCCCCCACACGTCCTTGCTTTCACGGGGGTCCTTGACCGCCACCCCTCAGGCCTAGGTCAGTCATCTGTGTCTTCCGTTCCTTCTCTCCTGCTTTCTGCTAATCCTGGGTCTTAGCAGACATACTGCAGTATGCTTTTATTTCTGAGGCACCCTCCTGACTCTGTTCACTTCCCACAGAACACTTTCTCCGTCATTGCTCTAGGCATTCATTTTCTGTTGAATAGTTGGTGCTCCTAAAATATCCGTTGAATGTGTAAGGGTATAAATGGGTGTTTTCAAAAAATTTTAAAGTAACTAAAATTGTTGTTACATTGTTGACCTTGGAAGGCTCCAAAATATCCCTGTCAGTTAACAGAGTGGTGACCTGACTTAGCCAGTGTACACTCGTTCTTGTCTAATTCCAAGAGTTAAGTTTGAAAAACTTCAGGCTAGCAAATCCCAATTCACATCCTCCTAGGAGCAATGATTCCCTCGCGAGTCTCTGGTCACTCAGCAGGGATTTTATCCATAGCATCACCAACATCAGCATTGGCTCTACTACCTAAAACAACCCTGGAGCTGGGCCCTATTGAGAAACCACAACCATTGAAGTGGAAAGGTTCGGTGTGTATATACTTGCTAGAGTTTAAGACTGGGAGTTAGCATGGCGACTTCTCACAATGCCAGGGGTTATCTATTTGCTGGAAGGGTTTCAGTTTGTCCTCAATAGGTCTTCTAGACCTTCAATGTGGCTGAGGATTTTGTCAGTGAAACAATTTTCTGAAGGATTTTTAGGACTGTTCCTTCCCATTTCACTGTGAACGATATCACTACCACCTTCACGCCAACCGTCTTCAAGAAGGCTGAGGTCCTCAAGGTCAGGCACTGCCTACTGCAGAACTAGGAATAGGGTCCAGCCACAAAGGGCTTGCAATTGGGACAAATGTTATACACCCTTCTCAAGGGTGGAGCGAGAATAATTTTACCTGAGTTCCTCGTAAGAGGTCTGAATTTCTTCATAGATCTCCTGTATCTGTATCGGTGTAATTCCCATGTCTTAACTGCAAGTCTAGAAGAAGGCTAAGCTTAAGATGCATGACTTTGCCTCTCACCTGTGGGTTCTGCCCTGAACTTACTTCCAGGCATTGATCTTTCATCTCCGGAAGTATTTTAAGAAGTCATGTAGAATTTCATGTAGAAGGGAGGAAGCAGGCAGATTGAGATGTGAAATGCCAGCTTTTGTTATTTCTGTCAATGTCCAGATGAAAGTGATGAAGAGAGACATTCCAGTTCTTTCCAGACAGGAAGGGTGGGGTGGGATGTGAGGGGAAGACTTGAAAAGGACAGAAACTGAATCTGATTTGGTTGCCTTATTAGAAGGCCAGGGAAATCAAACAAAGCAGGCGGTTTTGTAAGCAGAACTACAGCAATGTGAACCTGGAGGTTGACGTGCACTATTGAAAACTCCCTGCTAAGACCTACGCTGAGTGCGCTAGACACCCCAGCTCTGTCCCACTGACCACTACCGCCATTGACCTGTGGTCGCCTTAGCATTGGAAGGCAGTATTTATACTCGACTTCTGTTGTTCCTAAGACCTGGCAGCTTGTTGTCTAGAAATCAGCTCCAAGTCACCTCTCAGCATTCCCAATCTATACCAAGGAAAAGCTTTGTACCCCCATCCTGCAGACCACTCTGCCCTGGTGTGTTTACTTGTATCATTCTCTGGAATGAGGACCTTCATTTGTTTGCTTAACAAGTTCAAACTTCATTAAAGAGAGGCCTTGCCTCCTCGCCCCTTGGTCTAGAACAACATTTAGGACAATCACCTATTAGATAGATGTTGATTGAGGGCATGAGTCATACTTTAAACAAATAACACTGGAAGTTAAAATAGATTACCTTGGAATTTGACAGGACCGTCTGCCTGATGCTGGCAGAAATGATACTCATTTATTCACTGATCCAACCAAGCAACATTTCTTCATTAGTCATGAGGGGCTCTGCTTAGGGCTGAGGCTCCTCTCTGAAAGCCGGTTGACATTGGGTAAGAGAGAAAACATATAAATAAGCAAGTATTCAAAAATCGATATCAGGAATTTGATCATCCTAAGGGCTGGAAAAGAACCGACTTTACCTGAGAGGAAAGACTGAGATGTAAGATATATAATATGTACGTATGTAGAATGTAATACTAGATGTAGAATGTGAGCCTTAGGCTGGAATGGGCAGGTAGGTGACTGTGTCCAGACCAGAAAAAAGAGGGGAGAGATGAAGAGAGCAGTCCTGACTGGAATGAACATAGCGGACAATGAGGACTACTGAGACCTCAAGAACAGTGGCAATGGGTTTTTGATCCTACTGCACGTATTGGCTTTGTGGGAGCCTAGGCAGTTTGGATGCTCACCTTACTAGACCTGGAAGGAGGTGGGTGGTCCTTGGACTTCCCACAGGGCAGGGAACCCTGATTGCTCTTTGGGCTGATGAGGGAGGGGGACTTGTTTGGGGAAGGGGGAGGGAAAGAGGAGGCGGCAGTGGGGAAGAGACAGAAATCTTTAATAAATAAATAAATATAAAAAATAAAAAAAAGAAAGTCATATGGTGCATGGGCAAAGATATGACATAGCAGGAAATGAATTCCAAGAGGGAGAGATTCCATCATCACAAATGAGCAAAGAGTGGTCTTTCACAGGTCGAAGAAAGGAAGGAAGGAAGGAAGGAAGGAAGGGCCAAGGTTGATGTGAGATCTTTGACGACTCTATGGAGGAGACGTATATTACACCGAAGATTTTTACTTTTAATTCATAAAATATGAATGACTATTAGGAAGCATTTAAAATAGCCAACCTGACTAGAAGAGTTGTATTTTAGTGACATCATTAGTGAAGATGCCCTGATCACACAGAAGTAGAGCTGGTGTGATTCATGGCTTCTCATGTACTCCTTGAGTCCAGGTCATCATTCAGCTGCAGTGACTCTGTAATGCCTTCCATGAAGACATTAGAGTCTTCAGACCTGAAGCTTTAGAGAGTACAAAAGTAGTTGTTGTTCTTTTCGGAGACTACAGCTCCCAGAATCCTCCTGGATCACGGACAGAAGCGCGCGCATGCGCAAGGACATTCCTCCCAGGAACCCTCGCGTTCCCCGTTAAAACTGAGAGTCGCCCCTCCCCGTGTCCCTTCTTCCCCGTTCCCCCCCCCCCATCCTCTCGTGTCGCACACCCGAACCCATTTGTAGCCCCCTTCCTATTAAAAGGACCCACGTGGGATCCACGTGTCTGCGTGTTCTTCCACCCCTCTCCCGTGTTCGTCTCGCGTCTCGCATCCGTCCCTCCACACACACACCCGCGGCTCTTTTCTTTTTAAAAGAACAAAAGTAGTGATGATCACTAATTTGTGCATTGAAAAATTAAAGTAGATTTAACAGCATGAACACACTATGAAGTAAGGTGCATGGTGCCAGGAAGAACTTCGCACCCTGAGGTCGACTGAACTAGTTAAGAAGGGGAAAGAACTAGTGGCCTAAAACCTGCCTGGGCTCCTTCACCATCACAGTGATGTGAACAGCTGTGCATGGCCTCCGGCCAGCATGAGGCCTGGTTTGGGTCTTCAGACCACAGCAAGGATGGTGAGTACACTGGCAATACTTTAGTGGAGTAAATCAGAAGAAAATTGTGGGATATGTGGTCGCCCCACAATTCACAAGGGTCTTCCCATCTCAACTAACTCAATTCCCTCTCTGAACTCCTACAGGATAACCTAGTCTTGGTAATTCTCCATAGCAGCCAGATTGTGTCAAGTTGGCAATTACATATAACTGTCACTCACAGTATTTTCTGGGTGTCCATACAAGTGTTTCAGTGTGCTTGATGCAGATCAGGTCAAAAGAGACCAGGTAATCATTCAGAGAATTCTAGCAGATCATTTTTTGTCATGGCAAGATATCTTCTGCTGAGATTTTGTTAACCAAGATTTGTTTACTTTGAAATAGTATCTTAGAGGATACTACTGACCTTAGAGTGAGAACTTTGAATTTGTAAATCAGGGTCTTACACAAAGCAGCTTGTGGGAGAGCATGTCTACTGAGCTTACAATTTTCGGTATATCTTGTCTTGGTAGGGAAGTCACAGTGGCAGCAGCTTGAAGCAGCCGGTCCTATCCATATTCAACAGCAGTAGGAATGAATGTGTGTGTGTTAACTTCTTGTGCTCAGCTCTAATTCTCTCTTATAAAGTATACAGCTTGGGGTGCGCGCACACACACACACACACTCGCCTTCCTAGGGAATGGTGCCACGCACTGTGGGCTGGGTCTTCTCAAACCAATATTTTACTAAAACAATCCTACCCACAGACACACCCACAGACCAACCCTTACAGAGACTCTCTCCCTGTGTGACTCTACGTTGTACAAAGTTGACGATTAAAGCTGAGCATCACAAAAAAGATTCCTTGTGGAAATGTGTCTAGTCCTTTATTACTTGCAAGAGATTTTAGGAGAAGCTCTGTTGGTTTTGAGCACGGCCCTTGTGTAGATAGCATTGGCACTGATGTTGAATACTTCCAACGGTTGTGTTGGTTTGCATGTCTTTCAATGAGAGAGTGAAAGATTAATTGCTTCAGAAAAACTGGGTCAGGTAAAGAATGTGCACTTGTGTTTCCTTAGAATAACTAAGTTTCTATCACTACCTCCCAAGCAAAACCCTAAAACCTTTAAAAAAATAACAAATAAATGATTTTTGTGATCTTCACTGGAGCTGGCGATTGAAGTAACATAAAGACATGAGGGTAAGAAGGGTTAGCCTCTTTAGCAGCTGAGTGAACTATGCCTGCCACTACTCTGGGTTCTTTGTGTGAGCTCAGTTCATAACTCTGAGGAAGAAGCACGGGAGAGGACCTGAGGCTCACAGTTAACTAATATCCCAGTATCACATGATTTAGTAACTAACAGACAGAGCCTTGAGAACTTTGGGTTTTCTGTTGCAGCGAGGGAAGCAATGGATGCACCTGGAATCCCGGAGCCTGCAGCTAGACTTCCTGTGGACACTGGGGCTTACAGTGTCCATGAGAATAACTTAGAGAAATATGTTCCAGAATTTAACCATTACATGTCTGATTCTCCTCTGAATTGTTGTTTTCTCAGAGATGAAGAGATTACGTGTTGGTGTAGGCCTATAATCCTAGCTACTCCAGAAACTTAGTGAGGTCCTGTTTAGGACTAAAAGCTAAATGGGAGCCAGGGTCTAGTCAGGGGTGGACCGACAGAAAGTTGTGAGTGCTACCGTTTAGCAGAACTTTAAAGTAAAATTCCTTCTGCTTGCCTGCCAGTCTCCCTGCCTCCACTGTTTCTCTTACGCAGTGGCTAGAAAGCAGTTTAGAGAAGGGTCTTGAGTATAAGGAATTGTCTTACAAGGACTTTTGCTAAAATTCTGCCATTCTCCATATTTATTCTTCTCCATATTCCTTTTGTGTGTGCTATGCATATGTATGTGGGTACTTGTTCCTGTAGCTGCTCAAGTCTGTGTGATTATACATGCACATGGATGACGAAGGTCAACCTTAGTTCTCATTCCACGTTGGCTTTAAAAAAAAGTGTGTGTGTGTGGTCTTACTGCTGTAGAGGTGACTAGGAGTAACTAATGCTGAAGAGACTGTTCACAGGTTTCCATGAGGACTGGAGGAGAAACAGAGCATCTATGCTGGGGCAGAAAGTGGGGGTGGGCTTTACTAATTGCTGCACATTCCAGAACAAAGGTAAACTGTTAACAACTTCTTCTTCTTCTTCTTCTTCTTCTTCTTCTTCTTCT
>JABTXL010006032.1:1485260-1497881 GCA_025134845.1 Neodon shergylaensis
TTAAAGGTGTGTTCCACAGGCCTGGTTCTGGAGGGCTGGCATTAAAGACCTGTGCAGTATGCCTGTCTCTAAACTTGATTTCTGCAAAGATCCATTTGGAGTTCCCAAGTCCATCCCAGCAAGTGTTAGAACAGACCAACAAACTTCTGTCCAGGCCAGGGTGCAGAGCTAGGGACAGGCGGGCCAGTGTCACTGCCTCTTCCTGACCCCAGCCATAGGAGCTATGGAACAGGACATTGGTCAGTAATGACAGAAGTGGAGGTACCTGGGCAAGGTGAAGAGCCTGGCCTTTCTAACTGTAAGATTTTGGGGCTGTACCTCACTCTCTTCACACATAGAATGGAGGTGGTAATGCTGCCCCCCTCACCTGGTGACTAAGTAGTGACCTGCGTGGCTTTTAGCCTGGCGAGCACAAACGCGGTCACAGTAAGCTGTTACCACGCTAAACGCGAGACCAGAAGGAGCGTGGCTGGAGACAGCTGCTAACGTGGCTTCGATAGGTGAGACGAATCCCATGTGGTAGGAGAAGACACCGCCTGCCTCGAGAACGGGAGAAATCAGTGTCTGAAGACTATTTGTCTCTGAGAACATGTGAAGAATACACTTTCACTCAAGCGCTGTGCACTGAAGGACAACAGTAGCTACATCATAGTACATTTGATGCTTACATAATGTCTCTGTACTATGTACATTCCTGATGCCCATGGAGGCCAGAGAAGGGTACCAGGTCCACAGGGACTGGAGTCATTGATAGCTGTGAACTACCATGTAGGTGCTGGAAAGGAACCCAAGTTCCCTGGACGAGTCGCCAGCGACTGCCTTTAGCCAGCCACTGAGCCATATCTCCAGCCTCTGCCTTTTCATTTTTTAAAATGAATTATTTCAGATGGAATTTTGTTCGTGTCTACTACCATTATTCCGCTTGAATATGTCCCTAAACCTGCGGTAGCCTAAGGGCTGCCCAGGACTGGCAGAGCAGGAACCTTCGCCCTCTGGATCAGCCGCAGGTGTTCTGTTTCCCTCGGTAAAGGTAATGAAGGGCCTGGAAGATTCATAACCAAAGGAAAACGACAGCTCCATTTGCCACTGAAGGAATCTCATATTCTCATTTGCATGCTGAAATACACCTAGCACAGCTTTATGTTCCTAAATCACCCCAGCGACGCCTTGGACTCAAAAGATAGTAGGACTTAGTTGAACGAGATAATGGTAGACACGCCTCGTGGGGCTGCAATTGTGTGTTATGGAGTAAAACCAGGTTTCGCTATTTATGCTGCATTGCTGGCTTGCTAGTTCCCTTTAATGCAGATGCGATAAGGGACCACTATACCAAGATACATCTGTAACAGACTCTTATAAGTTTCCACACTTAAGGTAACAACCAGGGAACCGAAAATCAAACTGTCACTTCTCACATTGTAAGTCAGGTTTACAGTCTTCTCATGGATAACGTTGTCCTAGACTGAGAGCAAAATCACTGTTTTAATTTTGTATTTGAAGTTTGAAATAAGAAGATACTACCTAATGAAGTGATTTACTATCAAAAGGTCACAAGGTTTGGCAGCCAATGCCTCCATTGGAACCTTGACTCTGACGTGATCTACTGTGGTTTTGGGGAAGCCACCTGGTTTTGGCTTGTTTACGAAATGATAAACATTGAACTATCTCTGTATATGTGCTGTGTAGAAGGACACTAGACTCTCGTAGCTGCTACTCTGGACTTGGCAAGGCCGGGGTCCATTCTGCTTTGAGTCTCAATTAGAATAAATCTGAGCGCTGTCTTTGATGCCTCCGGCTTCTATCTCACACCCGCACACCTGCTCTTTGATGTTCAATAAGCCCCTCGTCCCTTCTGTCAGTTTCTCAGTCTTCATGAAACTTTAATAACCCATGTCTCCAGCCTTAGGCCTCGTGATTCTTCGGTTTAATCATTCTCACCGACATGCACTGTCTGTTTCGCCCTTTATTCTCCCAGATCTTCTTTCTTGGAGGCCTTTTACTTAAGCGCTATCCAGATGTCTGACTTTCTCTGCACTTTAGCTGCATGGCTGCGCTCAGCACCACATTGCCCGCATTTCCCTGTCAGCCGCTTCTCCCGTCTCTGAGACACCTAGTGAAAGCCACCTCTCCTCTTCCACTCCCGCTCTCCATGTACTGCGCAGAGGGACAGAACCTTTTACAAAAGTGAGGCATTTGGGCCCCATCCGCATGGACAGAGGAGTGATGCATACTTTGCAAGCTTTTCCTGGCCCACCATGGTCTTTTCTTCTTCCATCCTTTCTTCGTGCAAGTCGAGCCCTCTGTGGTTGAGAAAGCCCTTTCTCCCATTTCTGGTATCTGCTACCCGTCTCTCAGGTACACTTTTCCCCTCTGTTTCTGACCCTAGTGCTATGTTGTTTTGTTGTTTGTTTTGTTTTGGGTTGGTTTTTTTGTTTTTGTTTTGTTTTGTTTTGTTTGGATTTTTGAGACAGGGTTTCTCCGTAGCTTTTGGTTCCTGCCCTGGAACTAGCTCTTGTAGACCAGGCTGGCCTCGAACTCACCAAGATCTGCCTGCCTCTGCCTCCTGAGTGCTGGGATTAAAGGCGTGCACCACCACCGCCCGACTTGGGTTGGTTTTTTGAGAAAGGGTTTGACCCTAACGTTTTTAATAGTCTCCAGATTTCAATGACGGATGAATAGATATAGTGCTAAACTTGGTGAGGGTGACTGAGGACCCTTCTGAGATCCAAACTGATCCAGACTCCTACCATAAATCCTCAATATGTACTCCTAAGCCTGTGTGTTAGTGACTTTTCTTGTTCCTGTGATCAGATGCCTAGCAAGGAGCAACCTCAAAGAGACAGGGCTTATGTTGATGGTCAGTTTTACTGGTACAGGCCATTGTGTCCAGGAAAGCATGGTGGCAGAAAAGTGACAGTTGGCCACAGTGTCTCTGCAATCGGGAAGCAGAGAACAGTAGACAGGAAGTGGAGCAGGGCTATTCAACCTCAAGATCTGCCCACGCTGACACTTCCCCCCCCCCCCGCAAGGCTCTGCCTCCTAAAGCCCCATAAGCTCCCACAGCAGCAGTAATAGCTGCAGAGCAGAAGTTCAAACACCATGAGCCTACGACAACATTCATTCAAGTCTCTTGTCATTGACTCTCCAACATTACTCCCTCTGCTCTCCGTGTGTGTGTTGATCTCATAGCCTTCCACAGATGCAAGCCCTTCCCTACTGTACTGGCCAGTGCCTTACCCGAGGACTTAGACATCCTTCCTTGCCTTTCCAAGATCCAGTCTTTCTGACCATGTGAAACTAAATTAGAAATCCCACGTTTGTGTCATTTTGCCCCATCTGAGTTGGCCAGTCCAGTTCCAAGGCATTAAAATTGTGGGGCATGGTCCCACATAACATCACTTTCCAAACTTACAGATTCATGTCCTAAAACTTGTAATGAATCATATCTATAAGCCTAAGATTTTGATGGAGGAAGTAGTACCAGAAAAAAATTAATGCCGGAAGTCAAGTCCTGAAACATTTCCAGTCAGATCAAAGCACCTGGCACTGTTGCTCCCTCCATGAAACAGCACGAAAACTACAGTACGGCAAACGAACGTTAACGAGCATGTAGTCTGGGTTTTTCTTCTTCTTTTCTATGACAATGAGACATGCCTGCTTCTGGCAGCACCAACCTCCTTCAGAGAAGATCATGGGCATCGAAGAAACTCCACATGGAGTTTACTTTCTTTGTGGCAAAAGTAAACCACTGGGCAAGAAAATGCCCCTGCCTCGACTGCTAATTAGACAAGCAAGATGAAAAAAAAAAGTGACTATCAAACATTTTCAAGACAAGGAGGGACAGCTCTTCAGACTTTCCTGTCTAACAGAAAAGTTTATCGGATATGCTCCTGTGGGCTGCAGATGAACGCCCCAACATTGCAGAGGAACTTTGGGTGACTGTCCAGGCAGCCAGCTGTTTCTGTCATTACTTGCATTTTTTGGAAGTCACTTGCTTGCACTTCCTGCTTACTCAATTAATACTACTTCCTTCTTGGGTCTCTGAGAAAGTTGAACAATAGGAAGTTGTAGTTTTTCTTGTTTACCTGACACAGAAAGCAAGTTATGATAGAAAGTAAATTAAGTATAAGGCTTTGGGCTTAGCAAGATAGGATAGATATGGAGTATTTTCTCTGAATTGGTCAAATGCAAATGTATTAGACATTGTTGATGTATTTATTACCTGTATATATATTATATAGTTATTGTACTTGTTGTATATAGTTTTTCTTATATTAGTTATAACTTTCTTTTTTAGAGAAAAATATACTGGCATTTCATATGTATTTTTAATAAATAAAGCTTGCATGAAGATCAGAAAGGTAAAACAGCCACACTGATCAACCTTACAGACTAGGCAGCAATGACACACACCTTTAATCCCAGTAGCCACAATGACACACACCTTTAATCCCAGTAGCCGCAATGACACACACCTTTAATCCCAGTAGCCACAACGACACACATTTTTAATCCCAGTAGCCACAATGATACACACCTTTAATCTCAGTAACCATAATGACTCACACTGTTAATCCCAGTAGCCACAATGATTTGCCATAGAAACTAGGGGGTAGTTGTTCACGCCTTTAATCCCAGAACTAGAGAAGATTATAAAATGGGAAGAGACAGCTCTCAGTCTCAGTCTCATTCTGAGATTCCTGGAGGCAGGATCGCCATTTTCAGACTGAGGTCAAGGTAAGAGTCAGTGGCTGGCTGCTTTGCTTCTCTGGTCTTCAGGTTGAACCCTACTATCTGTCTCTGGGTTTTGTTAATTGTGCTTCACAAAGAGTCTGTGTGTAAAATCCGGACAAGCCAGTTAACATTGTGTGCCTCATTTCCCTCTCTTTAGAATAAGGATGTCAGGAACACTCAAGTTGCTTTATAGTTTTCTGTGATGGGTTAATATATGTATAATGTATGTGCATGTGTATATATGTGCACGTATGTGTAATGTATGTGTACATATTTGTAATTGTGTTCATATGTGTATGTATGTGTACACATGTATGATCTGTGTTTGCGTATGTGTATGTATGTGTAATGTACGTACATATGTGTGATGTGTGTGTATGTAAGTGTATGTATGTGAAGTGCTAAGAACATTGCCTGGCATGGGGTTAGCTATTAATCAATTTCATGGGTCAGCTTTGGCTACCATGCCCAGGTTACAACTCCCAGCCTCCTGTTTTACTGAAGAAATTAGAATCTGTTTTGTTTTGAAGGAAACATACAGAGGCATGTTTTTATTTGTATTTTTTACTATCCAAGTATTCGGTGGCATCTCATTTATTATGGTTGCTGAGCCATCTTTGTTACTATGGTAATTTCACACATTCACCTCTTTGTTGGACTTGGGAAGTTTGCATGAGACTGATCTCTGCCAGTTCAGCTCAGAGGATGTGGCAGAAGAGAATAGCTTGGCTTTGTCAACCTCTCTCTGCAATCTTTATCCCCTCCCACCCTCCCTCTTTCCCTTCCTCCTTACTCCATTTCTCCCTTCTTTCTGTCTCTGCCTTATGCCCCCTCTCTCTTTAAAGCAGTTTCCCTCCACCTGAATTTGCACAGTTCAGGTTCTTCTGTCTTTGCCGTCTGTACTTTTGGTATATTTCACCACCCACTCCTGTCCATCTACTGTCTGATTCCAGAGCTCTCCCTTTCTTTACCATTTCCATCAGGACACCACTGTCACTTACATTATAATGTCTGTGGTCTTCAAAAGCTATGACAAATCGAACCCAGGACGCAGGTCCTCATGTTTACAGTTGTCTAGGATTTGGGTAATTAGTGAACGCATGTATGCATGTCTGAATAGAGAAGCATGTCTAAAGCAAATAAGGATGCAAGGGGAAGACGCTTCTAGGCTGGAAGATCTCCACACAGACTTTTTCCTTTGAACCTAATCTTGTGTTTCTCTTATACTTTAGATTAGTGTAACACTAAACACCAAAATATTAAGGGTTACATTTAATTGTTTTAAAACTATCTTTAAAAAGAATTCCCAACCTCCCATGTTGATCATGATGTTTTGCAAGCCACTTGTCATAAATTTGCATATGAATATTACATTTTTAAAATTATGGTTATAATCTATTATGCCTCTTATTTTTGTAGAAGTGGGGCCAGCTGTTGTAGATTGATGGCCGTTAAATGTCTCTACTTAGCCTGTCCCCTGGGTTTTAACAGAGATCGGTTCAGTTCAGTTTTGCAGGATTTCCTCCCCTTCCGTCATACTTGATGCAGGCTGTGGGATTTGTGTTAATTACGTTAGTACCCAAGTGCCGTGCTGAAGAGTAAAGTCCAAAGTCTCTGCTGTATTGAACTCCAGTCCCTGGCCAGGATGCTCCTTCAGGCGCAATGCAAGTAGAGGACCCAATAGACCGAGTCACTATGTCCTTAGACTCCAGTGAACTTTCCCAAGGCTGTATCTCTTACAAATATCTGTGAGTATTGGCAATATAGAACAATTATTTATAAATTATTATCTGCATAATTAAATGAAAAGTATTCAGTAGTGGCAAAGTTTAAATAAGGGTTTTTAAGTTTCTTCCTTGTTTGTTTTAAAACTAATGCCACAATAATTTTAGGACTTTTGTTTGAAGTAGATAACATCCTGTGACAGAGCCAGCATTGACACCATATTACTTTTCAGTTGTCTCTTTTTAAATCATTCCGTCTATTAAATAGAGTGTACCAATTCTTACAGGGCAATAACAGTTCAGTTTTGAAGACAAAACACATGCTAATTTTTCTCTTCCCTCCTCCATACTAGGGTTGGAAGCCAGGGCCTCGCACATGCCAGACAAACAGTCTCCCACCACACCACATCCCCAGCCATTGCTTTATTATTTTTTATTTGGAGACGGGGCTCAGTATATTGGCAGCATGCTGGTATTTGCTGTCTATTGTGAACTCCTAGAAAAGCACTGTCAAGGTCAGACAACGACACTGGAATTTATTACAGACAACATAAATGAAATATTGACTTGGTAAGGTGAGCCATAGGAGTGTGCTTGGTCTGGTCACTCCTATTTATACTTGAATCTTGTAAAGGAAAAGGACGTAACAAGCATTTCTGTTTCCCTTCTTTATAAAAGTTAAAAGGACCTGCCTACAGCTTTATTGGAAAATTGAAAAGAGATCAAAATGCTGGAAAGAATTGTATACATTTTTCATCCCTTTGACTCGTCTCTCTCTTCTAAGGATTTTTCATGCCTTCCCAATTTGTTTTCTGAAATATTTGCTCCTCAAATGGAGACCAGTAGTTCAGTTCTATTACTTAGTGAGCACTGATTTTCTTTTCTTTTCTCTTATGTGTGGGAGTGTGTACATGTACATATGTGTTGCATGCTTTGGTGTGTGTGCACGTGTTTGTAGAGGCCACAAGCCAGCCTGAGGAGTGGTCCACCTTGGTCTTTTGAGGCAGCCCCTCGCTGCAACCTGGAACTCACCTGTTTGGCCATGGTCAGGCAGCGCAATGGTCTCCCATCTCCTTTCTCAGCATGGGCCTTGCAAACACCTCTGGGAGAGAACAAGGAAGGGTTCCTGGCCTTTCCGTGTGGGTGATCTTCCCCGATTGTGGCCTGAAAAGCTTAATCAGTTGCTGGCTTCATTGTCTCACCCTGTCAAGGAAGAGCTGCTGCCAGCAGTTTCCCCGCTTCTCCGTGACCTGCCTTCCACTATATTTGGCAAACGCATTGATTTCGGGGCTTTCTTTTGTTCCCCAACCCTACAATATCGATGCAAATGCTTCCACATTGGGATTCATCTCTGAGGGCAACTTGAATCTACTCTCCTGGGCTATGGTCACTCAGGATTGAGTGAAAATGAACTTTCTCTTATTTCCTGTTGGGGGAGAAAAAGAAAAGAAAGGTTGTCAGATGTTCTTTCTGGTTCTAAAAGCAGCCTCATCCCTAATTGCTACCTGTAAGGCTTAAATGTCAGATCCTGCCAGAAGGAACATAATTTGGGGGTGTGGCCACCTCTGCTTCTATGCCTTTTAATTTTTTAGTCGTTCTTAACTTTTCAATATCTGTGTTGCTAACGTTTAAATAAAATAATTATATATTTACATAAAGAAGTTGTCCCGGATAGAAAATATATGCTAATTACGAAGCCTTTATTTTATTCTGTAAGCTTCAGAGAGGGTGCGAGTGGGTCGAAGAGGACCACAGTAACTTTCCTGTTTCATTATTTGCTACAAAGTCCAGCTGTCAGGCTCGCACTGCAGCAGATGGCTTCCTCCTTTGAAAGTCTCCCTTTGCTTTTCCGGTGACCATGCCTGTTCTACCTGGGTCGCTGTGCCTGTAGATTCTATGGTGTGTGTGTGTGTGTGTGTGTGTGTGTGTGTGTGTGTGTGTGTTGGGGGGGGGAGATGAACACAACACAGTGATCGAGTGGCCACACTCAGACCCTGAAGTACTGTTGAAGATGCTACAGTGATCAAAACCCAGAGAAACCCCTGCCCTTCAGATGCTTTCATTAGAGAACAAAAACACCTTATATAGGTAATAAGTATGTGTGATGTATAGTACATGAGGTGACCCTAGGGCAAGGGGACATGGTGGTGAGAATCTAGGGGGAGTTGAAACTTCCCTACAGTGCCTAGGGGAGGACTCTTGGTGACACTGGAATCCCGGGCATAGCTCTAAAGGCAGCACCAAGCAGGCCCAACAGAAGTAAAGGCCTATGGCACATTTGATGAGATGGAAGAGGGCACCAGGTTTGCAGTGCAGTGCAAGGACTGGGGACAGCAGGAGAGAGGCTAAAAGTAGTTCCCATAATGCACCAAGAGCCCTGGGATTTCTCTGCCCATTACCCAGGCACCCTACCAGTTGCCTCTACACATATTAACTTAATCTTTACTTCAAACTAGTAAACTATTTTATATCTGTTCTACAGATAAGGAGTCTATAACCAAAAGATATTCCAGACCCCCTAAATCACCTCAGGACATTTCAGATTCCCCAATCCTTCCTCTTAACCACCATTCTGCTTCGTAAACCTGCGAAACTTTGGCGACAACAGCACTGTGACTGTCTCCTGGCCCCTGCGAGAAGGAAAGGGGTGGAGACTTAGTTGTGTGCCCTCCCCCACTTCTCACACCTCTTATTTGTCAGCGAACTGGAGGATGAAATTGTGGTCTGAGGAAGAATTTCTCTGGAGTCAGGGAAACCTCACCCTCCTGAAGGGGAAGCTACCTAGCGTGGAGTCGTATTGCAGCTATGTTTAGCTATCACGCAATGCATTTACTACCTTGTCAGCTGTCTCCCCATTCAGGCCAGCCCAGAGCTTGGGCATGCCTCCCGTATGAAAAAGAACCCTTGCTGCTCCTCGGGTTGTCTTCATATCTCACCCATGTTCTTTCCCCCGGGATTTCAGGCAAATAAGTTCCCAGAATTACTGTCCTATAGGGAACCCACATCAGTGAGGCACTGGGGTCCTTGATCCCAATGACTAGCGTCCCGGGGATGGCTGTGTGCGCTCTCAGACTGCTGTGGCTTCTCACAATGAAAAAGCCATCTCTTACTCATCACACAAACTTTAGTTTTCTCGTCTCCTTTTTGGCTTTTGTGAAGGCTAATGCTTAGAAGACACACGTGGCTCATGCAGTCTGTGCCAACCTGGGAGGCGCCCGAGGGTTAGGCACATCTCAGTGATTGTAGAGGTTTGGGACTTCTGTTATTGCCAGCAGAAGAACTGTCCAGTGTGATCATTTTCTCTGCACTCTCGAGGACTGACACATGGTTGCTTCTGTTTTTTGACTAATTCAGAGAATCTTCAGTTCTTTAGCTCATAAATATTTAAGTGGTGGTATACTACGGTCAGTATTGTGAAATAGTACTGCTTATCTTAGTTTTGCTAAAAGTAACTGAATCTGCACGTGTTGTTCTGTGGGAGGAAGGCACACACAGCAGTTGTAAGGTCAGTGCACACTCTCTTTGAAGAGCTCACATTAAATGAAGGCAGACGCTTTTAGACACATACTTCTTTTTAGTTTGGGGTTTTATCACGATTTCTATTTTAACCAAACACTAGAGTGTATTCTTTTTGAAGAATGATTTTGTTTTTAATTATGTATATGCCTATAGGAGGGTATGTACATTAGGTATGCATGCCTTCAGAGGTCAGAAGAGAGGGGGATCTAGGATTCCCTGGAATTGAAGTGGGTGCTGGGAACTGAACTCAGATCCTCTGCAAGAGCCAGTACACACTCTTAACTGCTGGCCCATCTCTCCAGACTCATTTTTTTTAAAAACAAAATGTAATCTAATGTGTTCTTTCTTTTTTCCCTTTTTTTTGGCTTTTTGAGGCAGGACTTCTCTGTATAACAGTCCTAGCTGTCCTGGAACTAGCTCTTGTAGACCAGGCTGGCCTCGAACTCACAGAGATCTGTCTGCCTCTGCCTCCCAAGTGCTGATATTAAAGGCATGCACCACCACTGTCCAACTAATATAGTGTATTCCTACATCAAATTTTCAATTGTTAAAATCTATAAACATCTGAGATGATGAAAAAGATATCTTCACAAATTATGAAGATTTATTAAGCACTGAGAATTTGAGAATGAGAAAACAGGATGAAAATACCATTTTTTAGATTGCATCATGCTTTTTGATTGATTTTTATTGAGCCATACATTTTTCTCCACTCCCCTCCCTCCCTCCCCCCTCCGCTTCTCCGCTCTCTCAAGGTCCCCGTGCTTCCAATTTACTCAGGAGATCTTGTCTTTTCTACTTCCCATGTAGATTAGATCCATGTACATCTCTCCTAGGGTCCTCATTATTGTCTAGGTTCTCTGGGATTGTGAACTGTAGGCTGGTTTTCTTTGCTTTATGTCTAAAAGCCACTTATGAGTGAGTACATGTGATAATTGTCTTTCTGTGTCTGGGTTACCTCACTCAATATGATGTTTTCTAGATCCATCCATTTGCCCGCAAATCTCTAGATGTCATTATTTTTTTTTTCTGCTGTGTAGTGCTCCATTGTGTAACTGTACCACATCTTCTTTATCCATTCTTCAGTTGAGGGGCATTTAGGTTGTTTCCAGGTTCTGGCTATGCCAAATAAGATAACAATATCTTTAAAGGGTGAGTTATGTTTTGTGTGTGTGTGTGTGTGTGTGGTTGTGATTAAACATCACGGCCTAAAACAACCTGGAGAAGAAAGGGTTTATTTCTCTTATACTTCTCCACCACAGTCCATTATCACTGAAGGAAATCAGGGCAAGAACTCAAGGAGGCACCTGGAGGAATGCCGCTCTCTGGCTTGCTCCTCATGGCCTGACTTCTTATACAACTGAGGATCACCTACTAGGGATGGCACCACCTACAGTGAGCAAGCCTGCCCTCATCAATCATCAAAAAAGAAAGTGCCCCCAACATTTGCCCACGGGCCAATCTAATGGAAGGATTTTCTCAGCTGAAGTTCCTCCTTCCCAGATGTCTCTCATTTGTCTCAAGTTGACATAAAACTAGCTACCAAAAAGGAATATATATTCCAAAAGTAATATCCTTAGCATAAACTGACCCTCTGTGTCCAAGCACCACAAGCCAAATTCTCTTCAGTCTTCATACTGTACGACATTACCCTTGTTTTAAATGACTGGAATGTGTCGTTCAATCAGGAGGCAATGAAGATTTTGTAAGTGTTCTGTTACACTCAAAAGTCAGAAGAAGTCAGTTCCAGAGGCCACAGCATTGGGAATTAGTATTATCTGTGTTCTAAAGACCACAGATATTTTTGAGAGGCATTGAGTCCAATTTTAAAACTAGTGTCTTCTATTGCTCTCTGTCTCTGACTTTGTGCCCGTACATGGTGTTTTGTTACTGTAACTCTGTAGTACACATTGAGATCAGGAATGATGGTGATTTCAGCATTATGCTTTTGCTCAAGACTGCTTTGGCAATATAGGCTCTTTTGTTCTTCTGTATTAATTTACTTTTTCTGTTTCTGTGAAGATCATCACTGGAGTTTGATGGGAGGGCTGAGATAAAAGAGGGTACAGGGAATAAACTCATCATAAACATAGACTTGTATAAAATTGTGATAAGGTTATCTGAAAGGTGCTGCTGAGCAAAGAAGGAGCAATGCCAACCCATCTGTGCTCTCCCCTGCCCACCGCCCCTGAGACCCCGGAGGGTAAGCACTTAACTTGTCATCTTTGCCGCTGCTGTTTCACATAAGCTTCAGTAGCCACTGGGCTTCTATTAAATGTCAACCTCTGAAGCCCAGATTCTTTCCTTGGTCCCACTGGCACTGAGGGCTCAATAATTGTATGTCGGGCAAAGGAGAATGCCTTTTACAACATGGAAGACTTAGCAGCATACCTGGCCCCTCCTCACGAGATCCCAGTATTGGCGGTCAGTCACAGCAATCAGATGTCCAGACATTGTCACATTGTCCCAGGGCAAAATTGCCTTGCTGAAAACCAATTTTAAAAGTGTCTGAGGTGGAGTCTAATTCTCAGGCAATTATAAGGATAAAACATATGCTATTTTAAAGTCCCTTCATCTCCCCCAGATGTCATGTACAGTATGTAAGTCCCTCCCTCCCCCTAGATGGCATACACAGTATATAACC
>JABTXL010006032.1:1497891-1523351 GCA_025134845.1 Neodon shergylaensis
CCTCCCTCCCCCTAGATGGCATGTACAGTATATAACCCTCCCTCCCCAGAGATGTCATGTACAGTATGTAAGTCCCTCCCTCCCCATAGATGTCATATACAGTATATAACCCTCCCTCCCCCTAGATGGCATGTATTAGTATGCATGTAATGAAGCACATGTGTTCTTACAGAGGAGACATTTGAGTAAGAACCCACACCATGGTCTTTTTCCTTCTTGCTCAGGAATCATTATGACTCCAGTAAATTGCCCACTAAATCTCATCTGTCGCCCTTGTTCCTGCTCAGATTCAGCTAAAGCCCGTTGAAATTGATTTTTGTGTCAGCCGTACAGCAGAGACTCGGTGAGGACCAGAAAGCTTCCCTTTTATTACTGTCTATTTTTTTTCCTTCTGAATTACTTTAGATTTGGTGGGCCCTAATTATATTCCCGAGATTTCCTGGCTGACATTTCCTTTGTTTTAATGAAAACTTCTGGAGGCTTGAGGACATTGTGGGAGAAGGTTTATTCAGCAGCAGCCACGAGAGTGTCAAATGGGTCCCCATTTGTGCTCCGGAGTCGGGAAAACTGTGGGCCTTTTGCTGTAGACAGCTCTGAGTGCCCAGGCCTGCTCCTTCTGCTGTTGCTCCTTCTGCTCCTGCTGCTGCTGCAGACACCTGGGGGTGTGAATGAGACACACTGGGGGTAGATAGCTTCCTTCCAAAACTCAGAAGTGTCTGTCTTTGTGACTACACTTGCCCTCCCTAGCCCCCATCCCTTATGCCTCATGGTTACAACCAACACCCCTACTCCCATACACAAGGCTGTCAACCTCTGACCATAGGGGTCGATGTGGGGTGTAAATGGCAAATCTGTGCAGGACCAGGGAAGAAGACATCATGGGAGCGTGTATCTCTCCCCAACTTCTCCTCAGTGAAGCCAACGAGATGATGAACCGCAGTGGTGGGGCTCTCTCAAGCCTCCGGGGCTCCTCCAGTGTCTTAGTTAACACTGAGAAGAAAAATAAACTCTTTTGAAGCAATCCTGCACCCGCACTGCCTCAGACCTTGGGGCTCTCCCCTCCAAGGCTGGGCCCTTCCCAAGACAGCGTCCTGCTATGCAGATAGTGCCTCCCCTCGCTTCTCTCAGGTTAAACCCATGTTGGGTCACTGATAGTTTGACTCATAGTGACAGAGGCAAAATCACAGTTTACTAACCGTAGAAACTTGGCATTTCTCAGCATGATTTAGGACGTATCTTTTGCAAGAAGTTGTCCTAGGCTTGGGTAGGAGATTCCATGGACAATGAGGAACTTTCCTTTCTAGGGTGTCGGACTATAAGGCCCACAGGCCTTAGGGCACTAGCGTCTCCGAGAGCATGGTGGTTCCTGTGTACCTCACACGCTTGCTCCAGGTCAAGCTCTACAGGCTGCCCACCCTGCTTTTGACAGACAACACCAAGGATTCTTTATCTTAGGGAGTTGTCTAGCTCTCTATACTCCTCATATCTTCTACCTTGAAACAACTTTTGTTTTTTTTTAATATTTATTTATTTATTATGTATACAATATTCTGTCTACATGTATGCCTGAAGGCCAGAAGAGAGCTCCAGACCTCTTTACAGATGGTTGTGAGCCACCATGTGGTTGCTGGGAATTGAACTCAGGACCTTTGGAAGAACAGGCAATGCTCTTAACCACTGAGCCATCTCTCCAGCCCCTTGAAACAACTTTTCAGACACTAATTTCACCAGTGTCCACATTTTGTTCCATCATACACAGCAGAAACCCAAGCCAACAGGGGTTTTTTTTTTGAAATTTTGAGATTATAATATAATTATATAATTTCTCCCTTCCCTTTCCTCCCTCCAAACCCTCTCATATATTCATCTTTGCTCCCTTTCAAATTCATGGCCTCTTTGCTCAGTAGTTGTTATACACATGTATATATATATATATATATACATATACATGTATATATATACGTATATATATATATATATACATGTACGTTCTTAAATATAACCCGCTCAGTCTGTATACTCTTACATGTGCATCTGTTTCGGGGGCTGACCACTTGGTGTTGGATAACCAGTTAGTGTGCTCTTCCCCTGGGAGGACTGTGTCTCCCACTTCAGCCTTCCTTGATTGCATTATCTGTGTAGGACTGATATCCAGTGGGCTTTCTCCTGTTCACTATTTCTGTTATCCTGAGCTTGTAAGTTTCAACAATTAATATTTAACTGGTAGATATTTTAATAGGCATTTTTATTTTTAAATTACAGCTCTTACATATATTGGACAGCTTTTGTTTACTGTGAGTTACTATAAGGTCTTTCTTTTCCATATTTGACAAATTCTCCTTGGACTGAATTCGAGGTCCCCAATGCCATTTCTGTCCCTCAGGTGCCACTTTTGACTCGGAATAAAAAAGATGATTGCATGGCAGTAGGGCAGGAAGTGGGGAAACCAGAGTTGTCCAGAGAATTCTCTGTCCTTATCTTTTGAACTCTACTTTGAGAGGGTTAATTTTCCCAGAGTGAGCATAGGAGGATTACAGATGCGGGGAGGGAGCATTCCATGAGTTGCATTAGACAGAAGCCAGGAAAACACTTGATTCTCTGCTTCTTTGGGGGGGATGGAGAGGAGGTGACAGGGAGTGTGTTCTTGGCTGCAGGCAGGACCCAGAGACTGGTTCTGCTGCCTCCTGTGTCCTCCTCATCCTGCAGCTTGTCTGCCTTGTTACTGCTGTCAGTTCAGCTGTGCCTGCCATTCCTGGGCACAGACATTGGGCTCCCTGCCACAGAATCTGCATACGTTAACCATTGTCTGCAAAAAAAAAAAAAAAAAAAAACTCATGACTGATTTGCCTCCCTTGAAGCATCCATTTTGATTTATAAACTGAGCCATACTGGCAGCCACAAAAACTGAGGTGTCCTAGTTTCCAACAAAGACAAAGGAGGTGATGTCTTGTTCCCCACCTGGAGTCGAAGGGCAAGTCTTGACACTCGGTGGGCCCAGTCCTGAATCATCTTAAAACTTTGGAGGACCTGGGTAGAGGATTGGTGGTGCTGAGGTAGAGGGCCATCTCACATTGGCAGGTCTTCTGGTCTAGAGCTTTGTTGACTGTCTCACAGGCTGGGAACCATCTGCAGATTTGGCAAGCAGAGCTTTTGAAGTCACCAGTGAGTGTCACATGATAACCAAAGAAACAGAGGTTGTCTTGATCTGGAGAAAACCTAGGTAGCAGGTTTTCTAGGTAGTAGTAGGCAGCAGACGCTGAGCCGAGAGTGCTCCATGAGTTTTTATGAGTTTAAGGTTCTTTGGAATCATTCCATAGAATTCTCTTCTGTAGCCTCCCCTCCTCAAAGTGTGTTTCCCCACCAAGATTTATCATTTTATTTCTGTGTGTATAGATGTTTGAGGCTATGTACCATGTACATACAGTGGCCCAGGAAGCCAGAAAAAGGCATCAGATCGCCTGGAACTAGAGTTATTGATGGTTGTGGGCCACCATGTGGATGCTGGGAACTGATCCAGGACCTCTGGAAGAGCGTCCAGTACTCTCACCTACCAAGCCATCTCTCCACCCCTCTAAAGCCACGTTTTCATCTAGGGACAATGGTATTCTTGAGGATAATGCCTGGCCATCTTGAAGCTGAGAATGACAGGTGTTATAACCAAGGTTTCATCTTAATCAGAGCAGGGGCCGGAGTGTGCCCTGATCCTCATTATGACATGTGGAGGTAAAGCTGGGTGAATCATTTTTTCTTCCCTGGGATCTGCAGAGATTTCCTGAGACCTCCTCTGTGGGGAGTCTAGAAGAACTTGGCTTACATTCACTTCTACCCTCTCTCCAGGCAAAGCAATTACAGCCACTGCCTGAAGCCTCTCCCTATCACCCAGTCCCATACATTGGTGGCTAGACAAAACTCCAAGGGACCAAGGGGGACTGGTGTGGAATGTGAGTGGTATCAACAACGGGATGACAGTCTCCATACCCCGCATCCTCACCTAATGTGCTAGTTAGTGAAGAAGAGTCCCTTCTCTATC
The DNA here is from genome assembly GCA_025134845.1 of Neodon shergylaensis. NCBI lineage: Eukaryota > Metazoa > Chordata > Mammalia > Rodentia > Cricetidae > Neodon > Neodon shergylaensis. The sequence goes on from JABTXL010006032.1 coordinate 1,501,922, forward strand.
ACACACTACAGAAGGCTTGGAAGAAATCTGTGCCTGGGTCTTTCCCAGGTCCTTTAACCTTCTGCATATCTCTAGACCCTGTCTAGGTCTCATATTCTAATAGTTCCACCCTGGTCCAAGCCATCATCATCTTCCGATATACTCCAGGTGGGAGCATGACTCTAAGTGGGGTGGCCCCTTCTGCTGAGAGCCATCCTCAGAGAGGGTGTGTGATGAGTGACAGCTTCCTGGGGCTTCAGTTTGTGGTGGAGACTCCGGATCAGCTGTTCCCAACCCGTGGATTGCAAGCCCTTTGAGGCTTAAATGACCCTTTCACGGGGGTCCCATATCAGATGCCCTGCATATCAGATATTTACATGATGATTCATAACAATAGCAAGATTGCAGTTACAAAGTAACAATGAAATAATTTATGTTTTGATCTCACCACAACACGAGGAACTGTATTACAGGGTCTCATCATCAGGGAGGCTGAGAACCACTGCTCTAGATGGTATACTGTGGTGCCAGTGACTGATGGGCAGACAGGCAGATGGACAGGTATAGACAGATATAACCTACATTGGTACATGAGGCAACACCGGCCATTACTATGTGTTCTGCACATCTTCTGTCCTCCTTGGTGGTTAGTATGGACCTAGGGCCTTGTGCATCCTGGGAAATTGTTCTGCCACTGAGCAACACTCTCAGTCCTTCTATTTGTTTGATCTGATTTATTTTCATTATTTTGGAAATGCATATTTGAAAAAAAAGAAAAGAAAATAACAATACTGGTTGGGATCAGCAGGGGTTAGCATAGAACGCTGTGGAAATGCAAAGGCGGTGCATTCATTTGCAACTGGGAAATTGAAGAACCTTTCCTTATAGAGGGGAGATCTTCTCTAAGCTAATTCAAAAGAGTGTGCAGCCTTGAATGGGAGGGTGAGACAGCGCAGAGACTGTCTGATCTGCCATGTGTACTTCCTTAGGAAAAAAAAATGCATTTTGCTGACCTAGAAATGAAAGCACTCTCTGCCAGGCTAGCCTCAGGCTAGCGGCTCCACAGCTGGCTGGCTGTTTCTCAGAAAGGAACACCACAGAGTCTATGCTTCCACAGTCTTTTCTGAGGAAATGGTTGTTTTTCTCTTGCAGTTATTTTATGGAGGAGACAGAGGAAAGTCGAGCATGCTTGGGTGGGTCGCGTTTTGTTTTGGTATTGACTCTTTTATATGGAACGAGACTCCACCCAGGTCTTCACATCAAAGTGACAGAGCAGAAAGGTGGAAATGGGAAAGAGTAAATTTGTGACTGACTGACCCACAGTCTTCAGCACCTGTGATCTCCACAGACCTGCTTTCCTGCTGTGCGTGTTTGTGTGCATATGCGCGCGCGCGAGAGAGAGAGAGAGTCTGTGTGTGTGTGTGTGCCTGTGGTAGCCTGAGGTCATTGTTGCATATTACCCTCCATAGCTCTTCATAGTTTGTGACGGGGTCTTTCCCTCAGCATGGAGTTCATTTATTCCATTTGTCTGGCTGGCCAACAACTGCAGGCACCCACCTGTCTTTGCTGTCCTCTAAACCCAGTGGCAGGCTTAGACGTATGCCCGGCTGTGCCTGGTTTCCTCTGAGGGTGCCTGGATCCAATGCGTAGCTGTACCTGGTTTACTCTGTGGGTGCCTGGATCCAATGCACAGCTGTATCTGGTTTCCTTTGTGGGTGCCTGTGATCCAGTGTCTGCATTCGAACTCAGATCATTTTGTTAATGCCATAGGCTCCTGGCTTTCCCAGAAGCCCTTCCTCATCCATTCTTGGACAGAGTTTTTCTACACCGTTTTCCTTAGCAGTAGGATTTTAGTTGTGTGTTTTTTTCTAAATTTTAGTCTGTTCACTACCTTTTGTTACTGTGAAATATCTCAGAAGAAAAAAATAGTTTATACTTTTATTCAGAAATGTCTCAGTTGTTTCAGACTAACTCTTTTTTGGTGAAGAGTCTTATTCAACTCTTTTGTCTCCATTTAGAAGATTGTTTTCCTTTCATAGAAATTTAATTTTCTGTTTTTCATTGGACTTACATTTTAGATTCAAATTCAAATGATGTCTATATTTGTATTTTTAATTACTCTTAAGAGCAGCAAGAAATATTAAAGTTTTTGGTAGGAATGTGGAAATTTCACATCACTATTCCCTTGTGGTAGTGAGATCCACCTGCTATCCTGGCTTCAGATTTTTAGAAAGTTAAAAAACAAGATCTATGTGAAGCAGAGATGGACAGATCAGTGTTTAACTTATGTGAAATAAGATTTTTCTTAAAAAAAAATCTTGTAATTCAAGCATATAGCATTTGTGATATAGGGGCAGGAGGATTGTGAGTTCAAGGGCATCCTTGGCTATATAATGAATTCAAGTCCAGCCCGAGCTACCCAAAACTGTCTCAGAAAGAAAGCAAGGGGCTGGGGAGATGATTTCAGGAGCAAGGTTCTGCCTCACAACAGGACCTGAGTTTTAATCAAAATGACTAGAAAGCCAGTGCTCTCACAGTGAGATGGAAAGTAAAGACAGGAGACCACTGCAAGCCCAAGGGCCCACTAGCTTGGCATAAGAAGAAATGACCAAAGAAGAGAGACACCTTGTCTCAAACAAGGGAGAGAAGGTGAGGACCAGCACCTGACTGAGACGGGTCACATACACACACACACACACTCATACACATACACGCATACATGCACACATATACATACACACACACCATGCCACACATACACACACTCATACACATACATGCATACATGCACACACATACATACACACATATACAGACACCAACATATACACATACATGCCTGGATCAATACATACATACATACATACACACACTCAGACACATGTACACACCATATGTATACATACACACAATGTTTAAGGAAACCAACAAAAATCATTTTTGAATTTCAACAGTAAGATTTGTAACCCACATTCTGGGTGGGAAAAGTGGGATAGAGGATAATATGTCCTGATATAGGGGTCTCTTTGACTGTGAGACTTGAGCCTTATCCCTAAAAGAATAGGATTGTTTGTGTGCATTATGGTGATGTTTTTATCAATTTACTCTCGATTTTATGATGCGGTTTCCTTGAAAAGTGCCTCCATCCCAACTGTGCCTCAGACATTTAATGACCTTGAAGTCAGCTAACTCAGAACCATTGCTTGAAGGTCTGCCTTAATCTGGATGCTAACCAGCTTTGACACTCTCCAGTGATGTCAAAGGCAGCTCACGCTGAGCAGGGTCCTCCCTGGTCCTTGTGCTCCTTCCTGACCATCAGGGTTTGACAGCTCAGCAGCCTCCCTGCTCCAGTGTGAGGAAGCCTGAGGCCCGCTGTTCATCGTTCCGTTTGCAGACTCGTGTAAGCCCAACCTGCCATCCCAACATGGCATCGGTCGGATCATGTGTCAGCTCTACCATAAACCCTTCCTTTTTAAAGTAGGGGTTATTTTATTGATTTTAAACCAAGACCATGCCAGGGCCTTCTGTGGGAAATTTCGTAGGGATGGTTCTCCCCTCTGTCCTCTGAAGAGTGGCTTTTTCTACCCCAGCTGCTGCTCTTTAATTAGATGTTGGGGTCCCCTGTACCAAATTATTCACTCCAAGAAGAGTCCTTGCTTCTGAAGGAGTTAAAGATCTCATGCATAGTGTTTCTACGTAGAAAGACGTACCTCGTTGGGAGAAAGGGATTCAGAGAGTGTCTAGACTTGGATGATCAAAGTCCTGAGCAGAGGAGATGCCATTAGGGTTGGTTTCAGGGTTGGTGCTGCACATGACGGCAGAGAGGAGAGAAAGGAAGTTGAGAATACAGGGAGAACGCTGATAAAACGTGCACCAAGCAAGGATGGAACTTCCTGCTCCGTGGTCGCACAGGGGTGAGGATTGACTGACAGGGAGAGGAGCGATAACTTTAATTAAATCTAGAAACAAGTAGATGCATCGCAGGATCAGGAAGGCAACGACCTAGAAGACGGACCATTCCAGAGGCTAAAAATAGTAGTGTTTGGAGAACTGCAAACAGTTGGGCCACAAGGTCCGAGCCGCTGGGCCTCTATCAAGGTGCTTTGCACAAGGGAGGTCAGCTTTTGGGGAGCGCTGTTGGCCACCTGCAAGGACTGCTTTGCCTCCTTCAGAGAATTGTAACATAGATTGGTTGGATGATATCAAATCAACGCCATGTGTTGGTCTATAGGTGCCCTTCTGACTTTCAGTTCTTCAGAGGAGAAACTTGTTCTAGATGTGGTTAACCGTCTTTGAAGCTAGCTGTGGGTCTCTTTCTGAAGACAGCACAGCGTGACAATATTCCTCAGACCTCCATGACGCTGACAGCTCTCTGGGACTCATCACCACAGCGCTGTAGCTGTTGTGGCTTCCTGTGAGCTTGGCTGTTCTAACTTGGAAGTTAGGAGTCCCCAGCCTTGGTGCCTAGTCCCAGTAGCACTGTTCCCCTCTGTCACTGAGGAAGCTAAATTTTCAGATGCTCTTGGGGATGATGAGTTGAATGTCATAATTCCTATTTCCCTTCCCCATCGCTGGGCGTTGGCTCTACACATTGACCACACCCAGCTGGCAATGGCAGTCACAGCCAGTTGATGTTGTTGTTGTTGTTTTCAGTCATGTTGATTGGCCCTAAAGCCTTGTGCATGCCGGACTAGTACTCTACCACTAAGCCCTGTTCCCCGCCTAAAATGCAAAATGTTTTAAGAACTGAAAAAAAAAAGTCTCTTAAGTTTCTTAAATTCTGAGATTTACTTGTCCCCTCCATCCAAGCTGGTCTCTACTTCTGTGTGAATCTGCCACTCACAAAGCCCTTCTCGAGTACTTTTCATAGAAAGAAAACTGAATTGTCCAGCATTTCCATTCACAATATGACATAATGGGCAATGTTTTAAAGAAATAAATACTAACTAGAATTCGATCTTCAAAGCGTTTCTGCTGTCTATCTCTGTTTTCGTCAGTCTGGTTTTAGCATGTTATAACATTGATCCAGGCATTAATCTTTACATGGTTGAAACAGAAAACTAACACACTCATCACAGCTCAGTCTTTTGAAATTTTGTTTTTTTTTTTCTTCTTTCAGGGTCGTCATGTCAAAACAGGACAGCTTGCAGCCATTAAGGTTATGGACGTCACAGGGGTAAGGCATTTTTTTTTAAATCATGTCATCTCATTAGCTATACAGTTGTAGCAAAGATGTGAGTGACAGGAAAAAATATTTGCCAGAAAAGCGATCTTTCTAAATATTTCAGAACCTTTCGCATTTGTGATTCATGTGAAGAAATAAGAACTGCAATAGCCAACTGAGCAGGCCAAGAATAAATCACTCTGATTAAATTCAGTACTACGCATTGCCTCCGGCGGTTAGAAAAATACTGTGTGCCAATAATTTACATAAACATAACCACGGACATTTGCATTTGAAGGAGAAGCAAGGATTCCAAAGTGTTATAAGTATACCACTGAGATTACAAAGAAGAGATGGGGCTTTACTGTTTGCCTAAAGGGAAGATCTTGGATAGTTGTAAAATTCTCATACTACATTTAAAAATGAACATTTTCTGAAATAAAATATTTTTGACCAAGTAATTACCCACACATTCCTATTTATTAGAGAGCAATTCTAACCCAAACTTGTGCGTGGATGATCAAAGCGATCTGATATTCCTTTAGTCTTTGCATTAAATACAATCTAATGCTTTCCATTTTTTTGCTTGGTCTAATTTAAAATATTTTAGTAGCTTTTCAAGATTGTAGAATGGAAGTCAGATCTTAAAGGATTCATCGAACATCAAAAACATGTTAATAATATTCTCTTGTCCTGGGAACTCTTCTATGATGTCTCTCTTTTTATGTTGTACATAAAAGCTAAAAGACCAAAGTCTCCATTTGGTCAGAAGTAAAATACTGAATATAAGCAGTCATCAGTGAATGAGTCACACAGAGATATCAATAACCAAGAAATAGATTTTAGAGAGAGAGAGAGAAAGGGTACACAGTTTGTCTGCACGTTAGCTGTAATGTCACAGGAGTCTGTTAACTCCGGTAATTATGAGTGTTGTAAGGCTCTCCAGAAAACCTATCACAATCTGTAAATATCACACATAGTATCAATTGTTTGCTAATTCCTTCTTCATTATTGATCTACTTTGCCCTCTAAATTATACTTTACAGTATAATAACTAATTATATATATTACAGTACAATAATTAATTATAATGATTAATAATAGGAAAATCTTGCTCTTGTATTTATTACCAGTGGAGTGACACCCTAAAATGTTTACTACTGGATGTGTGGTTTTGTGTTTCTTTTTACTGTCTTTGGTACACTCAGTTTAGGTGTTGCAAACTAATTCAAATATTTGACCTCAATTGTTGATTACATCACCTGGCATTGACTAAGAAATGCACATGGATTATTTAAATTAGCGGTATGCTCTGCCACTTGAAACAGAGGATTAAGCGTGGTCAAAGGTGTCTTCTTTTTCATCATGTTGAAAAGAGTCAAGAGGCTGACAATTATGGTGGCTAGTATTAATTGTAAAGCTGATAACAATCTAGAATCTCTGGAGAGACAGGCCTCTGAGCATGCCTGTGGGGATTGTCTTGATTGTGTTAGTTGAGATGAGAAGATCTGCCCACTCTGGGTGGCACCATTCCCCTGGCTGGGATTCTGGACTATGAAATAAAGAGAACTGCGCAGCAGCGTGAATTCATGACTTTCTGGCCCTTATTCTGGGCATCATGTGACCAGCTGCTCCACACTCCTGCCTCCTTTACTTTCCTGCCTTGGGCTGAACCATTGAACAGTGACCTCAGCTAAAGCCACCTCCCATAATTGCTTTTATCAAAGCAGCTGAGAGAGAAAGGAAGACAATAGTGTGGGGTGTTGGACAGCAGTGTGCCCACACAGGGTGGTTTATCCTTCTGGTCTGTCACTTTAACTCACAGCCTCCCTGCCTGTGAGAGTCTCCATGGACTTTATCCATCAGTAAAAAATGAGGTGGCATTTTTCTTGAATGCCTAGCAATGTGTCTAGTTAAAAATACAGGTTCTGTGGAATGGGGTCCACAAGGCCTTTCCCCGAACTGAGGATGCACAGTTGTGGCTTCTGGGGAAGGGAGAGTGAGTTTCCTTGCAGGATGTGGCTCCTGGTGAGTCAGCTCCACATCCAGGGGTACCCGGACAGCACAAATTCCAAAGAGGACACAGAAGTAGGGGTAGGGATGGGGAAGGGAATCTGGGAGGAGTTAAAAGAGAAATTGGGGCAAATGTAATCAAAATGTGTTGTATAAAATTTTCAATAAATTAACTTCATTATTTTTTAAACAAAGAAAAACATAAAGGTCCCACGGGGGTCCAGAAGGAATGGGAGGGAAGATGTGTAGGTTGTATAAAATCTAAATACAGTGTAAACCTACAAGAAATCACCAGAATTTAAGTAGAAATTTCAGCTGCACCTATTATAAATAAATAAAAATAATCATGACCGTTTAAAATAAGAAAATTAACTTCTGGACTTTTCAATAATTGTTCAACTAAAAGGGACCTCAGAAATAGCAGTCTGGAGAGATGACTCAGCAGTTAAGAGCACTGGCTACTCTTGTAGAGGACCCAGGTTTGGTTCCCAGCACCCACATAGCAGCTCACAACTGTAACTCCAGTCCCATGAGATTTGATGCCCTCTTATGGCCTCCAAGGACACCAGGCACACACATGATACTCAGACAAAAAAAAACACATACACATAATTTTTGAAAATAAGCAACTTACTTGTTTTCTGAGTGGGAAATGGTAACCGATTGCTGAGAATGAAAATATTTATCCCCAATGAAGTATTCTCCTTTTATACTACATTACCTTCAACCACAGTACTGTCCTTCACCTCTTATCCCAAGTTACCAGAGAAATACAGTAAACTTAAAGCTAGTATTTTATTATATCATAGAGTAGAATTTACTGAAAATACTAGTGAGGTAAAGTAAATATTGAATACTGCATTTTTATGAAATATCCTACTGCCAACTGTGTGTATATGTGTTTGTGTGTGTAGGTGCATGTGCCATGGGGCATGAAAGGAGGTCATGCGACAAGTTAGTGGTATCAGTACTCTCTTTCTACCTTTATGTGGGATATGGAGATAGAACTCGGGCAGCTATGCTGTGCCAGGTGTCTTTGCCCCACTGAGCTACACTACTGGCTTGTTCACTAAGTCTCTCATGTCTGATACTTACTACACAGCCTGACAAACATCCTTCTCAACAGGTTTTCATTCTATGTCTCATAAAGCCTTTATTTGACTTCTTTTTATATTAACCAGTTACTGACAAAAGACCAGTTTTCATTGTCAATGAAATATCCTTTCTTCCATATAAAATATTTCTGGCTTTCAATAAGGGCTCATTGAATTTTTCCAGTGTGGCTCATGAAAGAAAACGGAAGTGAACATGATCCATGCTAGACTGAAAAAGAGTTACAGAGGGGTGCAGTCCCTTCACGTGAACATGATCTGTGGCAGACTGGAAAGGGATGGAGAGGGTGCAGTCTCTCCACACTCCCAAGCCTCTCCTTAGTGTTTTTTCATATCTCTGCTAATTTACTTCTCACTTTCTTTTTAGAAAAAGCATTTGTAACTTCTTGTTTAAAAATAAAGAATACAACACATAAAAAAAAAAAAAAGAAATCACCAGAAGAGAAAGAAAATAGAGTTCTTCTAAGTCAGAAGTGAAGGAGTGGATATTGGAATAGTGAATTAGCAGAATATGACACAAAAGTCAAAATCTGGTATAGTGAACCTCTAATAATAGGGGTTATATATTTATAAATAAATATAAGCTTATAATATATGCATAAGCCTTTTACAAAGCCCCAGCTACAAAATGAGTTAGATTTTGTTTAGCGGACCTGCTGTTGTCCTTTGATTGAGTCACCTTTCTGCACACTAAAATGCTCTTTGTGGCCGGGCGGTGGTGGCACACGCCTTTAATCCCAGCACTCGGGAGGCAGAGGCAGGCGGATCTCTGGGAGTTCGAGGCCAGCCTGGTCTACAAGAGCTAGTTCCGAGACAGGCACCAAAGCTACAGAGAAACCCTGTCTCAAAAAGAAAACCAAACAAACAAAAAAAAAATAGATGCTCTTTGTGTCCCGGTGACTAACGGCTGTGATGAGTCCGAGGTGGCCACACTGTGGATTAGGTTCTGTTGTGTGGCTCTGTGGCCGCTGAGTTTCACTGACATCATGGACGGGAACGCATAAAGTTGCTTACTGACGTGAAAGTGGGACTTGGGAAGAATGACTGCCACTCTCCTAGTTCTTGCCTTTCCTGGGGAGGCTTTAAATCATTCCAGGAACCACGGTTAGTGCTGCTGGGCCACCTTGCTTACAATAAAAGAAAATTGTCGCTCAGTTATATAGCCTGGCATATGCACTTTCAGGCCATGGAATATCAGTTAGCTTTTGTCAGCTGGGTTTCTGTTGGCAAGTAAGCCCTTTGAAAAATTATTTGCTGCTAGACAGAGACTGCCATTATGCATGTGTTGGGGTGCCAGCCCGTTTCATACCACAGGCGTTTCATGGTATATGAGCTTGGTTCTCCTGGAGAACCCATTTTCAGAAGAGCTGGCTGCGCTTCTGTGATTTAGTCACAGCATTGACTCTTACTTAACCACTGACCCTCAACAAAGGCAGATGTGCTGTACAGCAGGAAATGGGTTTATTATTGTCCTGCTGTCTGAGGCAGGATCCAGTGAGCCTCGCATCACGTCCCTGCCCGTCACAGTCAACGACTGCTCTTCCTCTGGTAAACTCTGGTGTTCCCTTAAGAGGCAATTAATTCCATTTCGCCATGCTGTCTTCTGTGTGTTATGGAGTCCAGTGCAAACGCTCCTCAACAATTATTTGAATTGTGTTCATTATGACTGTTCTGTTCAAAGCTGGGATGAGTTCGCGAAGGTCATCTTTGTTGATTGTTCTGTGACCTTCTGCGAAGTGACTGCAGTTTATTGCAATGAAATTGATGAGGACACAAGCTTGAAATTAATTTTCAAATTTTTGATTTTATTCTGTATTGCTTCCATTTTTAGAGGAGAGTTACAAAGTGGACCAAATGCAGAGCCCACACTCTTCCAGTTTTAGCACTTAGACGCCTCAAAATTTGCCAAATTGGCTTCAGAATTGCTGCTTACATTCTGTCTTGATCTTCAGAGTCCTTTTAGGTTGCCTAAATCATTATGACAACTTTCCCATTGTGAGAATTCCTTCACCACTTCATCTGAATCTCCAATTTTCCCTGAAAGAGCTGGGAGGACCTAGACCCATCTGAGCAGCCTGCGTGAGTGGCCCCTCAGTAGCTCTGTGGTGGCCACAATGCATGCAGATTCCCAGGCCTGCTGTAGAATCCTCTCTGGCTCTCCCCTTTAACAAGCTCCTTAAGAGACACACTGGGGCAGGAGCGACAGCTCAGCAGTTAAGAGTAGAGAGTGCTCTTCCAGAGCACCCGAGTGTGTTCCTGTACTCACACTGTGGGCAACGCACAGCTGCCTAGAACATCCTTTCCGGGTGGGCTCCTGCCACTCCCATACTTCCACCCACATGAAGACACACATGTGTGCTTGTCATTAACAAGAATAGAAATAACTCTTTTCCAAAGAGAGAAAGAGGCCACACTACCAAAGATGATGGGCTTTCCTTCCCTGGGATTGTGTGGATACTTTTTCTCTGGCCACCAGTGTGATGAGGCTGGGGGTCCTTGATTATAAATGTTCCCTATCTACAGTGAAGGCTATTGGTGTAGATTAATCCCTTTATGGCAACAGCCTAAATTAAATCTAAGACGTAATGACATAATAACAATTCCTAAGCTTTCACCTTTATACTGGCCAATCATGGTTGCATTAACCAAAGCATTTTGAGTTGTAGTACTATCCTCATTCACACTAAAGGAAGCTGAAAAGTGAATTTACTAGCTTGTATACATTAAACACACACACACACTCACAAAACTCAGCTAGGTCCAAAAAGCCGTATGCTACAATGGGAGGTCTGTCTCTCAACACTGTCTACTTTCTGCTTTAATTTCCTCATTAAATGAGACTCGGTAGCAAAAAGCCAGAGTGAATATGTACAGCCTCTTGGGTCAAGGCTCTCGGCCTCTGGTTCTTCTCAGTGAAATCTGGACTGGATACCTGGCTTTGAAAGTACGACAGGGAAGGTTGATTCCTCAAAGGGAAGTCCCCCAGAGGATATTGTCACTACATTCATTTGACAGATAATGAGTTAAAACTGTAAGGCTCAAGCCAGTTACCCAAACTCAACGGATAATAAATGGCAGAGGGGGAATTTGAATCCAGGGCTTGGGGTGTACCCATTTCCAATGCCTATCTTATAGAATAAGAGGTGGAAAGGTAGCAGGGCATTTCATTCAGACTCGGGAGTTTCCTCCCTTCTTAGTGGGTGTATAGATGTCTCAAGCTTGGCTTGAGGCTTAGGTATGTAATGTGGAGTTCATGACACAAGTGACATCCTTGAACTTGAGTTTAGTTAGTCTTGGTGAGAACTTCCTGAACGAGCCAGGATAAATGAGCATGAAAAGCATTTCAGAGTTTACACTGGAATTTTGTGCTTGTATGTGGGACAGTAACCTGTCCCATGAGCTACACGCCATGCTTGAGTTAGTCAATATGTGTGACTGCCTTGTGATCAGCCCTAGCTCGATCACCTGAGTTGCTGGGTTGCTAGTCTCATTGTATATGAAAATATCCCTCTTTCCAAAGTTAAGCACCACAGTGGAATCCTAGAAAGATAGCAGGGCTGCATTCCAGAAATTGAACACCAAGACCACCCACTCATGTGAGAAAGGATGAGTTGCTGTATTCGGTGTCTATACTGAGTGACTGACAGGGACACAACCTTCTAAAATCTTAATATTCCTCCACCTTCAAAAGACTCAACACTTCAGCAGTAACTTCAGTCGAAGGGCCAACTCGCTTTGAAGAAGCATGCAAAATATCGAGGGAGAATTCAAGAGAAAACTAGCTGGGTGAATAGGAAATGCCCCTTGATAAAATGACAGTTCTGAGAGTCACAGTAGGAGAAGGTCTTGGTTAGAAAAGAAAAGGAATTCAGAAGGGCACTCCTGTATATGGAACCACCCACAAATCTAGAAATTCTCTTCTAAGGCTCCCCTGAAATAGAGATTCCTGGGAACCTCTTTTATAGGGTCGTTGAGGTAGATGTCTTTAGTAGGTAGAATAGTTCAATAAAGTACATCTTGAAAACTTTCAAATGTGAAAAGATGGATAAATCCCTCTTTGTCTCCATTATGTGCTTTCCCTTTGAGAATGTGTCCCATGATGTGACTTTGGGCTCGCACTGCAGCACCAACATGGGATGTTTCTCTACAAAGGGAGCTGAGCTGCCCACCACTCCATGCATATATCAGCATCCGCCCTCATCACTGGTACAGAAACCACCTTTGGTGGATTGTGCGTGCCCGGGTCTCTGCATACATTCTTCCGTGTTGAGTGCATGGCTTACATTCGGGGCTTGCTACGTGTGCGTGCTCACATGGTAGAAAGATAACTTATAACAGAAAGAGAGTGAGGCAGAGTGACAGAGAGAGAGAGAGAGAGAGAGAGAGAGAGAGAGAGAGAGGGCATGAAGTCAGCCCTTGAGTCTAACACCTTCAAACTAAAAACGAAAACCAACTCATTTTTAAAAACATGCTTCCACGACGACTTGTGTTTGATGATGCCTTTCATTTGTGGACCTCCAAGCAGTTGACCAAAATTCCAGTTCTTTCTCTTAACTCTGTATTCACAAGTGTGCAGATGAGAAAATTGGTATATAGAAATTTCAAGTTATGAGCCCGTGATCAGTGCTGTTCAGATCCAGGGCTTCAGGAAAGTTCCTCACAGTAAATATGTGACCTTTTATAGCTTCATGCTCCACCCCTGCTGCCAACACGCCACTGACTCCTATTCTGCCCCTCATCTTTTCTAGGCTCCCAAGTTTGTGGCTCTGTGCGTTCTTCATAGTTGAATTTCTTCAGCAGTGCTTCGGCTGTTTTCTTTTCTCCTTTTTTATTTTTTTTAAATTTTTGGTTTTTTTCAAGACAGGGTTTCTCTATGTTACAGCCCTATTTGTCCTGAAACTAGCTCTTGTAGACCAGGCTGTCCACGAACTCATGAAGATCCATCTGCCTCTGCCTCCCAAGTACTGGGATTAAAGGTGTGCACCACCACCACCCGTCATGTTTTCTTAATGACTTGAATCTTTTGTGTTTTTCTTTATGAAGGTCCCCTCTCACTTAAAACCTACTGACTGGAAAGAGTTCTCCAGTTGGCAATAGGAACCATGTGCTGCCCCTCACTACAGCCAATCATAGATTGCTAGTGCAGAGCCTGGCGTGTGGTGGGTTCTCCGTAAAATAACACATAGGCACAAATAGAAGCAACCAGAGCAGAGAACTGGACCAGAGTGAAATCCAAGTTGCAGGTCACAAAAACATTGGAAGCTACTTTCCCTGACAACCAGAAGCAAGCGGAGAGAATGATCAATGGCTGTGCTCCCACGGGTGGAAAAGGTCACTCATTTGTACTCCCGTAGCTGTTGGCTGAACTGCGGGTCTAAGATACGAGGCATCTCATCTCCAGTGGACGTCAGCCAAATGACTGAATGAATGGCATCATCGCAAGGGCTAAAAGAGAGACCTATGGGAAGAGAAAACCCTACAACTGGTCAGTCTTGCCTGATCAGACATCTCCTAGCTGAGATATTTAGGACGTGCTGGGCCTATTGCTTGTCTTCTCTATGCTACACCACTAAGTGTAAACAATACAGCTCCTTTCATGTAGTTAGGCTGAGGACCAAAGCTACTCACGTGCAGAGTGCTTTCTATGTAGAGCGTGGTGGCATTTCTGTGTCTCTTGAAGACAGATGTGTATCTTTTTCCCCATAGCACAATGACCCTTTTAGGAAGCAATACACAACACCCCATCCACATAAAGGCCTTGGAAAACATGATTTTTTTTCTGTGAGAAAATGACTCCATTCCCAATCACATATACCATGCTTTCTCCTCCTCTCCATCAGTGACATCACCACCATTTGATCTTTGAACTTAGCTCAAACGTGTGTCTCTTGGTGCCATGAGAGCAGCTTCCACACAGCCTCAGGAAGGCATTCGTGTGTGTTTCTTGTGCTTTCTCTTTGTTTATTTTTGTTATATTTTTTGAAATTCTGGGTTTTGCCTGTTTGATTTCTGAAGAGAGATAAAGAAGGCATGGGATTGGAAGAATGAGGAGGTAGGAAGGATCTGGGAGGAGAGGAGAGAGTGAAAACCATATCAGAATATATTATATGAAAATTTTATTTTGATATAAACAAATAAAAGCAACCCTCAAACTACTTATTATGCATCAATTAAAATTGTACACTAAAAAAATTCCAGTCTCCTTTTTGGCTTGCTAGGTAGCTTCACTTGTATACTGAATACTGTTATGTATGAAGATTTATTGAAGTTTTCAAGCAAACACTTTAAAAACAACTTTGACTATTTGTAGCTATTTAAGAAAATGTAAATTTTTCTTCTATATTTGGATATGAAACAAAACAAAAAGATAGTAACACACAAAAGGCAATGGGACTATAAATTTCATAAGTTTGAATTTTACATTTCTTTGTTGTCATTGTTGTTAGAGATAATTTTTTTCATACAACATATTCTGATCATGGTTTCCTCTCTCCCTACACCTCCCAGAACCCCCACCTCCCTACCCGCCCAACTCCTTACCGTCTTTCTCTCATTTTAGGGAACAAACAAGCAAATAAAAAGGAAACAAAATATAATTGAATAAAAATAAAATACAATTATTATTAAAAATCAGAATTCAATAAAATGAAAAATATTAGCAAAGAGAAAGCATAATATATACACGCACGCACCCAATAAAAAACATAAAGTCAGAAACCATAATAGATAAACAAAAGAACAGTAGATGAAAAATTGTCAAAGCAGTGTGAGAAAAACGCCTACAAAAATGCCACTGAATCCATTTTGTGCTGTCATCTACTGCTGGCCAAGGGGCCTGTCCTTGAGTGTGATTTGTAGATCCAGTGAGACTCCATTGGGGAAAACTAAGTTTTCCTTTGCAAGTCAGTTGGAGATAGCTTCTTGGTTAAGGATGGGAGCCCATGTCTACCTGTCTTACTCAGCAATGGGGCCTCATCTGGCTTGAACCTGTGTAGACCATGGAATGCTACCAGTCTCTGTGAATTTCTATGTACATCAGTCCTATGTCTGGAAGGCCCTGTCAGCTGTGACTGGAAGACACTCTTTCCTTGATGTTGTCTACCCTAGCTTAGATGTTTTTTACGATCTTTCTACCTACTCTTCCACACAACTCCTCGAGCCCTGAGGGAAGGCATTTAGGGCTGAGTGTTCCAAGGTCTTTCTCTGCACCTGGTACAGTTGTGGGTTTCTGTATTAGTCTCATCCACTGGAGTAGGAAGCTTCTCTGATGATGGCTGAGTGGGAGACTGATCTGTGGCCATAGCAGAATGTTGTTAGGAGTCACTGTATTTGCTATGTTCTTTAAGCAGACAGCAGTATTTAGTTTTCCCCTAGGTCTATCTAGTCTTAGGTTCCTGGCTACCCAAGTAATGCCAGGCAAGGGTTCCATCTCATGAAGTAGGGCTTAAATCCAGATAGTGGTTGGTTACTCCCACAAAATTTGTACCACTATTGCTCAGGTGTATCACGCAGGGAAGTCAACATGGTAGATAACAGGTTCTGTAGCAGGGTACATTTCAGTGTTATGAAAATTGTCAGCATGGGTGAAGACTCTAGGCACAGGCTTGACTTTGCGTAGTTCAATAAGATATATAAACATTGTCTTTAGCAATAGGCCCTTACCAGCATTTAGTAGAGAGTAACCAATAGCTTCGGTGCTAGCATGAATTTTTTGGGGCTTTCCATGTGGCCCTTTTGTCCAATGACTCAACTAGATACACCTCATTTCTGGCACTGGCTGCTTCTCTTGGTGGTGAGAGACTTCTAGTTGGGGCATTGTCTCCTCTGTTTGTCAACTCCACTTAAATTTTGTATTTTCCACTTTATTAAAAATAGATTCTTTTCCTATACAACATTTCTAAATATAGTTTTCCCTTCCTCTACTTTTCTAAGTTCTGCCCACTTCTCCCAGCCACATCCACTCTTTCTCTGTCTCTTATTAGAAAAGAACATGCTTCTAAGACATAACAATAAAACACAACAAAATAAGACATAATAAGGTAAAACAAGGGCTGGAGAGATGGCTCAGTGGTTAAGAGCATTGCCTGCTTTTCCAAAGGTCCTGAGTTCAATTCCCAGCAACCATATGGTGGCTCACAACCATCTGTAATGAGGTCTGGTGCTCTCTTCCGACCTGCAGGCATACACACAGATAGAATACTGTATACATAATAAATAAATAAATATTTTAAAAAAATAAGGTAAAACAAAACCATCACATCAATGTCAGACAAGGTAAATTAACAAAAAGAAAAGTGCCCCAAAGAAAGGCTCAAGAATGAGAGACACACTCAGGAATTCCATAAAAACACTGAACTGAAATATATACATATGTATATATATACATATATACATACACACACGTGCGCATACACACACACACACACATATATATATGCAGAGGACCTGGTGTAGACCCATGCTGGTCCTGTGCCTGCCACTTCAGTCTGCTTGGGTTCATATGAGCTTTGTTCAGGTGACTGTCCTCCATCTCTCTTCCTCTTACACTCTTTGCACCTCCTCTTTAAGGAGTTCCCTGAGCTCTGAGAATTGTGACTTGACGGAGACATCCCATTTAGACCTGAGTGTTTCAAGCTCTCTCTCTCTCCATACTGTCTCACTGTGGGTCTCTATATTCGTTCCCATCTGTTGCAAGAGGAAGCGTCTCTGATGATGACTGAATAAGGCACTGATCTATGAATATAGCAGGATATCATTATGACTCATTTTATTGTTACTTTATAAAAGTAGTGTTTGGTTTATGCTAGGTCTTCTGTCTATGTAGTGTCTAGTTTTGGTTACCCATGTAGTGTTGGTTATAGGTTCCATCACATGGAGGTGGGCCTTATGTCAAATCAGACATTGACTTTATGTTACCATTGCCCCAGCATATTTTGCAGGCTGGATAGATTGTAGATCAAAAGTTTTGTGGCTGGGTTGGTGTTGACATTTCTCTTTTAGTAGCCTGCAGAGTACCTTCCTACACCAAAGGAACTTGGACATAGAATTGAAGGCACCACCTTGACTTTTCCTGTTCAATGAGTTGTGTGGGTGTTGTCTTCAGCAATGGGGCCTTGCTGTCAGTTGGTGGAGAGCAACTTATTCTATCAGCCACAGCCTGGTTGTTTAGGAATTTATGCATCCATGTAACTTTAATTTCCCTATAGACTCGGTACAGTTTTATTCTTGTTCCATGGTTTGAGAGACATTGGGAAAATTATTTATTTTAGAGCACAACACTATTAGACATTTTATTGACTTCAGTTTAAAACCCCCATATACAGATACTCCAGCAGCATTTCCCTCTGATATAAATGCACAATATTAAAATCCCCATTATTCCTTGTGATCTAAGTAAACAGTTTCATATGGTAACAAACTCTTTTCACTGGGGGAGCAAAGTCAGATTCTCTCACCCAGCTGAAGTATGTTTCTAAGCTTTTTCTATTTGGTGCTTTGGTTCAGTCAGCATAGGTAATTGCACATGTCTGAGAGTTTTCTTTATAAAATTAATATCACTGGTGTTGGGATACTGACACATACATATAGAATCTGAGCTCTAATATTTACAGCGATTATGCTGGGGAAGTTGCTTAAGCTCTCTGGGTCCTATTTACTTCATTTGTAAAGTCAAATCCTTAGAAACAGCTCCTTCATAGAGCTGCTTGGGGTCATTAGGAACATAACCTTAGAGCCAGTGCAATAGCTCAGAGAGTAAAATTTCAAACTTTAGTCCCTGGAACCCATACAAGGGAAGAAGGAGAGACACGCTCCAAAAAGTTGTCCTCTAACTCCGCATGTTCATGACACAAATATGCTCATACCCATGCAGCAACACATGCATACACATCACTGCTACCGTCACTACCACCACTACCAATAAAAATATTGAAATGGCTTAGATGCGCTCTGAGTATTAAAATAATGCACATACAGCTCCTGGCACATAGCGAACATTACATAAATAACATAGCTTTGGCTACAGTTTAGAACCACAGTCCTCTGCAAGCTGTTGGAGATGGCTGGCCTCGAGGTTCTGCAGAAACACATTTCTTAATATCTCATTGGCCATACTAGTTACCTGCCAGGTTGTTTGGCTTCAAGGAGAAGTTTAATGAACTCTTGATTGTGGGGAGGAGGAGAGAAATGTTATGTTCATTTCTTCTCAGTTTACCATGGTTACCAGACACTGAGTAGATCCCTCTGATAAGAGGCCACATGAGTTTTACGTTAATAGGAAAGCTATGCTCAAGTAAGCATTCATCACTTCTGAAGCAGCTTCAATAGTTCCTGTTCACATCCATAGCTGGAGATAACTGATGCCAGGAGAGTTTAAATGCCATGCCTGAAGTTAACACAATGAATCAGATGAGATTTTGAAGGCTTCTGTTTGAAGTGTTAGAGCTTTGTAAAGTACTGGACTCGGCTTGGTAGATTACCCTTTCCTTAAAGCGCAGACAACTTGGTGCTGTTATTCTATTTTCAGTATGATCCAGTAGCCATTAATTTTCCAGTGAGCTTGTCCCCTATGCTTATGGCTTAGGATGTAAGAATAGTTCATTTACACAGCAGAGCGTGTTCCTCCAATTGAAACCGTTGAGTCTAAGGCTGAGGAGACAGTTCAGTCAGTAGGGGGCTTATGTTGCAAGCATAAGACCCTGAGCTCATCCCCAGAAGCCATGATGGTGTGGTAGCGTGTGCTTGTAATCCCAGCTCTGGAAGGTAGAACTAGGTGGATTCTTTGGTTTTGCTGAATATCCAGCTTAGGCTGTTTGCCACAGTCCAGGTCAGTGAGAGACCTTATATGAAGAACAAAAGGTGGGTGGAGTCTGTGGAGTGGCACCTAAGGGTGTCCTCTGACCTCCACACAGACACAAATGTGTGCACGGGCACACACAAAACAAAGAGCAAAAACATAAGCCTTGTTGCATCTAGCTTTTGCCTCAATTGCTCTTTCTCTCTTGTGGAGTCTTGTGCCTCCCTGCTCTCCCTGGGACACACTACACTGTGAGGCTGAAATGCTTGCAGTGTAGCTGTATGAGCTCCTGTTGTCAGTTGTAGCCTGGAAGCTGTAATGAGGAACATGCTCGCTTAGAAGACCATCGACGGTTGAGATCAAGGTTATGTATTGGGACTACATACTGGTTATAGATCCAGAGCCCCACAATTGTGTTTGGAAACAATGCAACTTAAACTTCAAATTCAAGTGACTGCTGCTCCTGCTGAATGAGAACCTTGTTCCCTATTGATTGTGTTGTCATTGATGCGAGGACTAGCCACCATGTTTATTTTGTGTCTCACCTTGTAACCTTCATATATCTTGTTTAGGCAGCACAAAAACTCAACTTGTAATATCTGCATTTCATTGTAGTTGTGAAAACCCAGTTCCAAAACAGTAAGTTACTGTTCTGAGATTTGCGGCTCAAAAAGGGTTGATTCCACACTTAACATGTGCACTAACCACCCTATCTCACTGTTCTGGCCTCAAACTCAGTATTGATGCTTTCTTCATGGCCACAGTTGGCTCAGTTTACCTTTACATAGTGATGCAGCCCTTGTTCTCGCCTTCCATTCTCTTATTTGAGATTTAATTACGTACTGAATGACACTGGGGCTTCCCTGTTCTTAATGGCACACTCAGCTCCCTTCAGGCATATCCATCACGCATGCTCTTGTCGAGAACCCAGAGGCAGGCTGCAAAGACTTGTAGAGCCTGCCTGACTTCAAGTGCGGCCGCGAGTGAGTCTGCTGGGTGCAGCGGAAGTGATCTATGTCTTTCATTACCGGCATAATTCCCTTTTAATGGAAGTAGCCACCCGTACCCTCAGGATGGTTGTCCTCTTTATAATGAGGCTCCCCAAGTGGAATGAGGCTCACATCCTTCACAGAGAATAAGAAGAGCTCATTTCCACCACAGTGCAGTGAGCATGCCAGGACCCCCAAGAACTTGAGGGTCTTTAAGTCATTCTCTCTGTAGCAGTGGGGTCTTCCCAGCAGCTGCAGGGAGGAATATCTTGGTCAGCGATGCTTCATCTACCTCCTGCCTCAGCGACCAGCCGAGCTCCCCCTCCCATTCTCACTGTTAGAGCCATGCACCTTCTTAGCTCAGCACCCCAACTCTTTATCTGTTTTGAGATTACCTAGTTTTTTTTTTATTTAGTTAAACTACATGATGCATGAGCTTTTGTTCTAACTTTACAATTTTCTAGGTTTTGTTTTCCTCCCAGTGAACTTGTTTTGTTTGTTGTTACGTTTTGTTCTGATGTGGTTGGGCAATGCTCACCTTCATCACTCCGCTCCTTCTATTGTCTTCTGCTCAGTTGGCCGACCCTACTGCTGCTCCCTGTCCCGGTCCTCTCGCAGGCATTTGTTTTTGCAGTCACACAAAAACAGGAATTTTGATTGGTACAGGGGATGAAGTGGTGAACAAATACAGGCAAGATTTCTGTGGTGATAATGGATGGGTAGGAGTTGAAAAGCTGATTGGGTGTTACAAGGCTCATATAATCTAGGTGGCTAGTACCAAGGCAGGCAGATCAGGAAGCTCTTCTGGGAAGAAACATTAGAGCTGATATCTAAAGCAGAAGAGAGTTAAGTATGGAATAGACACCAAAGAATCAGTACAGTTACAGCACAGGGTCTCACACACACACACACACACACACACACACACACACACACACCTCATTCAGTGTTAAGAATAATACAGGGAGATGGCAGGACTTATGAGTGGGACCCTAACGTGGCCTTGGGGCATCAAGGAAGACGTCCATCCTTGGGAGTAGAAATCAAGTTTTCTCGGTATTAACATGTTAAAGTTATGGGAAGGGAAGAAAAGGGCATGCACAGTAGGTTCTGGAAGAACCCTGTATTGTCCACATGTAGGCTAACAGATGGAAGCTCAAAGGTGCGAAAACACATGGCACAGTTGGTTGAGTCATGATAACATGACATCTTGCTCATGACCACCCTGTCTCAGTTGCCCTGGTACAGAAGCTTCCCACCAAGTTCAGAAAAGGAACACTGTTCTGCAATGCAACTGGAGTGTGCACACACATAAAGTCAGATTGTGAGTGCACACACATAAAGTCAGATTGTGAGTGCACACACACATAAGGTCAGA
>JABTXL010006032.1:1538472-1564155 GCA_025134845.1 Neodon shergylaensis
GTCCTCCTTGCTGGCTGTGGACACAATGTAAGCAGCTGCTCCATTCTCCGGCTCTGGCCTTTCTCACCACGGCAGGTCCTACCCTTGAACCGTGAGCGTAAATCCAGCCTTTCTTCTTTAAGGTGCCTCTGTCAGGACATCTTATCACAGCAACGAGGACAAGTAACTAATGAATATCCAAGGTCCCAAAGCTACTGAGATAGAGCATGTTCTTAACCCTGTTCTGTGGACTTAATGTGTGTTTGCTTTGGGTAAGGCCAAAATCCAAAAGAAGCACCATTTCAAATTAGTAACAGAACTGAGAGAAGGAGAGTCATGGAAAAGTTCTCTTTAGTTTTTGTTGCTGTTTGTTTGTAAGTCACCAAATTCTAAGGTCCCAGTACATTAAGCTCTCAATAAGTGTTGGTGTGTCTCATTGCCCAGTATAAACTCTTATAAAACTGTCTTTCAGGGGAGATACTAATGATCCATTTCATCCTCCTTTTGAGATGTGAAGTTATTGACTTACCTCACTCAGCAGGGCTTGGCATGTTGAGCCCTGAGTCTGTTTAGTAAGAGGACACTTATGGGGAAGGAAGGTCCCTGCTGAGTGGTGACAGTCATTATCAGTGTTGCTGTGTGGCTTCAGGGACCCATTGCGAGCAAATTCTGATTTCTTTCTACTTCTTTCCTTCTTCTTTTTTCCAAGTCCCATTACATAATTTGTCAATCATTTTGTTCCTTAGTGAGATGAAAAGAATCGAGCAGCCTTCAGCTGGAGCTGAATGGAGACACAGATTAAAGAAATCACTGACATTGGTGCTTGGCTAGAGCCAGATTGTTTCCTACTGAATATTTGAAACCATTTTGCCCAGTCTAATTTTGAAAGGCTGAAGTTGCCGGGTTTCCACTGCTCTCCTTAGGAACTGCAATTATGTGGCCTAAATAGTAGGACATTTTCTCCCAATGATGGAAGCTGCTGGTGCATCCCAGGAGGTCTTGTCACTGTGTCGGTGATTGGCATGTTTGGCTCATGTGGGAAGATGCTCCCGTCATTGTCTCGGTGGTTTTGGTACATCCTGATGGCACTGAAGCACGATTTTCTACACAATCGTATTCTTTAAAATAGAAAATGCCTTGAAATACACGAAAGTAGACAGAACTGTACGGTGAGAAAAACCTGTGCACCACAGCTAGCCTGGCATGTTCCCACCACTGTCTAACCCCCCTCTCCCCCAGGACCCTCTGCTTCTCCACTCAGGCATTGAAACAAATCAAGCACAGTTTTTTTTTAATTCTGGCAAAATACATAAAGTATCCAATTGCTTCAATTTTAGCTTTTTCTAAATTAGCAATCCAGAGGCATTCAGTATATTTATTGTGTTGTACAAAACACCCCCACAGTGCTTGCATTGGTGGTTCAGTGGTAGAATTCTCCCCTGCCAAAACACCCCCACAGACCCTAGCTTCAAAATTATTCATGCCCCTCCACCCTGAAAAATCTATATCCATTAGGTAGTCACTCCTGCTCCATGTGCCCATGCCAAGGAAAGCTCTGGATCTGCTTCCCATTGCCAGAGAGTCTGTTTCATAGGACTGGGATGACATATTCCATGGTCACTTTTGTCTGTATTCTTTCATCATAATATCTTCACAGTCCATGCATGTTGAGTGAGCCATTCCTTCCCATGCCTGGATACTAGCAGCTGTATGAGCATACCATGGTTTGTTCAATCTATTTGTTCATCTGTTAATAAAATTTTTGTTTCCAACTTTTATTTTCCATAAGTAGTACTGCTATGAATATTCTTAGGTGGGTTTTAGCTAAACATCAGTTTTCAATTCTCTGTGTATAAATCTCCAAGTGAAACAACTGAGTTTTATCTTGAATTTTATTTTTTAATTTGCTGAGGAATTCTCACACTGTTTTCTAGAGTTACTGCACCATGTGGTCATTAGCACTGAGTTAGAGCTTCAGTTGACCTACATTTTTAAAGATTATACTCATCCTTGTGGGCATTGTGACACCTCATTATGGCCTTGATTTATACTTTTTCTCATGGCTACACTGTTACCAGCATTTTCCATGCCATTATTGGGCATTTCATATATAATATTCTTATCATCGGCATCTTTTCACACCACTGCTCACCGTTTCATATATTCTGAAGACTCTAAATTTTAAAGAAGTGTCCATTCAGGTTCTTTCTCACTTTCACTTCATTTCATTGGTTTATTTTCTTATTTTTGAATTGTTATTTGTATTTTTTTGAGACAAGTTTTCTCTCTGGAGCTCATTGCAATCTTCTTGTCTCTGCCAATCACGTGTGCACCACCACACCCAACTCTTACGCTCATGTTTAAGCTGAATCTTTTTATTGTCTTGTAAGAGTTCTTGATAAATTCTGGATGTCATATCCTTATCAAACACAAGTTATAAATATTTTTAATATTGGACTGGAGAGATGGCTCAGAAATTAAGAGCGGTGGCTGCTCTTCCAAAGGACCGAGGATCAATTCCCAGCACACATGTAGAGGGTGATGCCTGTCTATAACTCCGCTTCCAGGGCATCAGCTGCCCTGGCTTGGTCTCCCTGGACACTGCACACATGTGGTGCAATGATATATTTGCTGGAATTATACCCATATTCACAAAATAATAAAATGAAATTTAAGATAGTTTTCCATATTTTATGACTTCTTCTTTTCACTTTATTAGCAATGTTCTGTCTGCATAAAAGTGTTTCAGCATTTATGTGTTAACTATGAGATTTTTTAATAACCACAGAATCATCACACTTTAAAAAATCCAAGCTATATTTCCTTAGTATCTTCAAATACTTACATTTATATGAAAAGTTGCAATTGTTTAAACTAGCAGCTGCTTTTCCTGGCTTAGATTTCTTCTTCTTTTTTTTTTTTTAACAAGGTCTCCCTGAGTTGCCCTGGCTGTCCTGGGACTTATTATATAGATAGGTTGGTCTTGAACTCACAGAGATTTACCTTCCTCTGCCTCTAAAGTGCTGGGATTAAAGGCATACACTACCATACATGACAAGTAAAACAAACATCCAAACCTTTAACAGCTACTTTTTAAAATTGATGTTCATATAAGTAACATCCATTGCAATCTCAATCTGCTGATTTGTGCTTAAAGGATTTTAAGTCTGTAGGTTTCTTTTGCATTATCGTTTCTTCCTCCCAAGCCATTTGATTGTGAAGAAATTATTTGTCTAGGACTGGAGTGATGGTTCAGAGATTAAGAGCACTGGCTGTTCTTCCAGAGGTCCTGAGTTCAATCCCCATCAACCACATGGTGGCTCACAACCATCTGTAATGAGATCTGGTGCCCTCTTCTGGCCTGAAAGCATACATGCAGGAAGATATTGTACACACAATAAATAAATAAATCGTTTTTTTTTTTAAAGAAACTATTTTTCTAAACAGGTTTCCTAGTCTAGGCTGCATCCTGTGTCCCTCAGTCCTCCAGTTTCCCATGAGGTGGGCGGTTGGCACTCAAGGTTGGGGCAGATTTACATTTGTGGGGTTTGTTTGTTGTTTCAGCAGTGCTGACTCATAGACAGTTCTGTGTTCTCTTCTTATAAGACAAACCGTATTTATTTCTTACATTTTCAAGTTAGCTATGATGGATGATCGACTCCCAGTGTGTTAGTTTCTTAGGAGGTATAAAATAGTGACGTTCTAATCCTCTCCCACCTTTCTAATTGTCAGATAGAATACTTATCTTTATGAACAGACATTTTCTACATTTTGTTATTTAAGTATCCAGTATTAGAGTTATATAAGAAAGCCAGGATAGGGCTGGAGATGACTCAGTAGGCATGAATACCTGCTGTGCAGGAGTGAGGACCCGAGTTCAGGTCTCCAGCGCTCACATAGGAACAGACTTGGAGAGCTGAAAGATAAGGGTACCATTGGGCTGTCTTCTGGATGTGAGATTGCCCTTGCAATCACAAACACATAGTAGCCACAACTGCCCACAGGGAGTCTGAAAAGATAAGAAATAGGGGAGGAGGAAATGGACAGAACACAGGGGTAGGAGTGGGAATGATTGTGAAGACAAACAGAGAGTAGAGAGAAGGTCGCTG
Organism: Neodon shergylaensis; assembly: GCA_025134845.1. Taxonomy (NCBI): domain Eukaryota; kingdom Metazoa; phylum Chordata; class Mammalia; order Rodentia; family Cricetidae; genus Neodon; species Neodon shergylaensis. Next base: position 1,542,561 of record JABTXL010006032.1, read on the forward strand.
GGGTGAGTGTAATCACAGCGCAGTGTATGTAGATATAAAATTAACTCTTATTAAAAGTTTGAGCAGCCTTGGGAGGAATCAGTTGATAAAGGGAAATAAATAATAGGCGAAACACAGGCATGGCCGAGCACATATAATCGCAGTGCTGGGGGCGGGAGAGAAAGGCTGATCCCTCGGGCTTGCTGTCCCAGCCTAACAAAAGACTTGGGAGTCCCAGGTTCAGGGAGAGACCCTGTCTCTCAAGGGACAAGGCAAGAGCTACAGAGGAGCACACTCGTGTCCTCCTCCAGCCTCCACACACGCGCTTTGGTGTGTACTCCATCATGTGTACGTGTACACGAACAACAATGCCTGGTTCTCACTTCACGAATCCGTTTGTCCTCTCAGGTCTGTCTTTTCTTCTAATTGTGCCCGTTTTCTCTTTGCGAGTGGCTTCATTATCACATTCTGTGTTTCTAGGCAACGCCATTGCTTTGGTGTGATTATTCATTATACCAATTATCTTTTCTCTGACCACCGCAAGCTTGTCAAATTGACCCCTGAATCCTTGATGTGATTCTGTGGTCTTTGTGAGCTGCCTGGCTATAACATATGAAAGAAGTTTAGCTCTTCCTGATTGGAATGTAGTTTATTCTACAGCTCCATATTTCCCATTTCCCTACAGAAGTTTCCTATAAGCCTGGCTCTAGAAAATATAACAAGAGTTTCCTATGAGAGCCAGCTTTGCTCCAACTGTCTGTCAGATCAGAGCAGGCTCTAGGAACTTGTGGGTGAAATTCATTTTGTGTGTTTTTGTTTGTTTTCTTTTGAACCAGGGTCTCATGTAGCCCAAGCTGGCCTCACACACACTGTGGAAGAATAGAGCTAACCTTGAATATCTGCTCTTCCTGCCTCTACCTCCCAATGTGGGGTTCACAGGTGGTATTGAGGGTCAACCCCAGGGCTTTGCACATGCTAGGCAAACACACTACATCTGAGCTGCATCCTCAGCACCATTTGTGAATTTTTTTGAGTCTACCAGGCATACAGAGAAAGAGGAACACAATTGCACAGTTTAATTTCTGCCTAAAGATTGTGCACCCAGTTGGGTAATTTTTCCCCCCTTTTTCCTCTCTCTGTCTCTTTCTGTCTCTCTCTCTCTCTCTCTCTGTCTCCCTCTCTCTGTCTCTGTGTGTGTGTGTTCACATGCATGTCTGTGTGCTGTCTGTTTTGCATGTGTGTGCATGTGTGCATCTGTGCATGTGAAAGGAATACAGCTGATGTCAAATCATCTGGGATCTCTCTTAGACGCTATTCTCTGAGGCAGGATCTATCAGTCAAACACAGAGCTCACTGATGTGGCCGCTCTCACTAAGCAGCTCCATCTTCTGAGGCCAGATTTTCAGATGAGCAGCCAAAGGCATCCGTATCATGTGGGTCCTGACTCCTGGGTCCACACACTCTTCTCAGTCAGATCTTTCACCTCTGAGCCCTCTCTCTGAGCTCCTGGAGGTGTCTTTTACGGAGCTAGTGACACAGAGCTGATACACACATATGGGCTCTATTATGTCTCTGCTTTGTTTCTCTCTCTCCTATCAAACTGGGGATTGATTACTAATTATTCTAAATTATTTGTAATTAATCACGAAAGCAATGTTCTTCTAACTAAGAGGGCTTTTGTTGAAGACTACGTAAAAGAGAAAGGATGAAATGGAACTGGGAATGAATGGGAAAGCCCGGATTCCGGATTCTAGTCTGCAGCAATGCTTACCCTCTGCCCGTTTTATAAAGTTGCTGAGTGCAGTAATGAGTTTATATTTATAGACTGCTTGGAGCTTTTTGGATGAAAGGTGCTAAATTAGAGTTTATTGTTTATTGAGTTTATTTGATGTGTCCAACCTCCTGGGAACACTTACTGAAGTTAATTAAAACCAGATTGTCTGCCCTCTGACAGCTTACAGTGTCACATCTAAACCAATAACATAAACAGCCTGCACTAGCATTGGCCTAACCGGGACTTCCTAGAGGACCGTGGCTCTTTGGACAGAGGAAGGCTCCTGCTGTGTTGACACAGAGATGGCCTTAACTTCATCTGAGTTGTTGACCTGCCCCTATTTCATAAAAACAAGCAAAGAAGCAAGCCTTAGAATATGGAGAATGTTCCTTATTTCTGGCTATAAATTATTGCTCAAAATAATTTGGTCAGCCAGATGGGTTAGTACACTTGCCACCATGTCTGATGACCTGAGTTTGGTATCTATGACCTCCATGGTAGAAGGAGACACTGACCCCCCCCCCCCAGTGGTTCTATGTCTTACAGATATATGCATGCACACACATACATACTCATGTACACACACACACACAACAAAACTAAAGTATAAAAACTTTTTTTTGCAGATTTTAATATACTTTAATCAAGATTCTTAAATGTCAACACACCACGAGATGTAGCTTTTTTTCCAATGAAACAAGGCTCTCTATGTGTGCTCAGTATACAGTATCGATACATTCTCAGCAGAACAATCTAGCTGAGCTGCCTCTTCCATAATGTCATGTTGAATGTGGCATTTCGCTGTTATTCAAGTCCTTCATTAAGTTGGATAAAACAATTAACTATAAGCAAGTAAAAAAAAACAAAAATAATCGTTAAGTTTTCAAAGTTTATAAAGTTTATGCTAAGTTGTTTCTGAGTAAAAGGCTAGGAGGAACAGCGGTGGGGAAGCTGTGCCTGGGGCATTTTGGATGGGAAAAGACTATTTTCAAAAGAAAAGTCTCAATGTTCATTAACACTTCGTCAATCAGCAATATCAAAAGTAACCTTTGCTCTCTGTGATTTCACAAAAACTTAATAGAAAGGATGGTGATTTAAATACTGTTTTATGATTACTACATTTTCATTGCAGGACTGGCATCCAGAAACTACAGACCAGAGGGCAGTGTGTGTGTGCTTTCTAAACTCAACTTAGTGAGGGAGTGAAGGCAAGCATGATCGTAACACATGGCTGTTTCCTTCTCTTGCCAGTTGGTGATGGAGTTCTGTGGTGCTGGCTCCGTCACTGACCTGATCAAGAACACGAAGGGCAACACACTGAAAGAAGAGTGGATCGCATACATCTGCAGGGAGATCTTACGGGTAGGTGACACGTGGGCACGGCCTTCCCCAGTTCCCTCAGGTAACATGGGATGTCTTGGGAGATAGTCTACTTTGCTCAGTCTTGCTAGAAAAACTTCTAAGTGTGGTAGAAATGTATTTAATGGCTTTATTCTAACAGCTGGATGTGTACCCAGCCGCAGCCACTAACAGTCCCTACTGTGCACGTTCACTATGTTCCCTTTTAAAGGTGGGCCTTGCTCACCCCCACCCTGCTCTCTTTCCTCTTCTCTCTGCCACTTCTGCCACTAGAGGCCACTCTCCCCTCTCCCCTCCATGTTTTTTCCATTCCGTTACATCTCCCTCCCCGCAATAAAAATTCCTCCATGTCGCATTAGGTATCTTTGTCTCGCATGCCGTTTTTTAAGTCACAACATTCAGCATGCCTTTCGCTGACCAAACCATCTCCCCACCTCCATACTCCATTCTGAAAGCCAAAAGCTGTTATGACAAAAGATAGAAACGACAATGCATTGGGTACACAGGAGTTATTTGTGAAATAAAAATGAAAACATAATTTGGGAAGAAGCGAGCTTAGGCGACTGATTTCCACGTTAGCTGAAAGTTCTCTCCACGGCTTTATCTGCCGTTAACTCCATGTGAATTTCTATCTGCTGCCCAATCAGAGGAAGCATGAAACCTTTAGTAGTTGAGGCCACCCAGTGGACACCAGAATCTGAGTCCCCCAGGAACAGTGCTGCTCCCTGCCACCACGCCTTCCTGTCTTAGCCCTGCGGGAAAATCCAGCAGGAGACCAGCTGTTTGTTCCCAGGGATCTGAAGGCAGCACAGATATTCACCCTAGACAGTGCGTTTCTTCCCCCCGTCCAGTACATCCTCCCATATGATGTAAGCACCGGGAAAAGGAATGTTTGATCACCTGAGGTCCCTTGTCACAGTGTTTTTGGAGTTGATGAACTATTCACTGCATAGACTTTTGCTCACGTGTATGCTCGGCTATAGCATCCCAATCACTCTGGTCCAGGATAAAGGCCTGCAAGCACTTGCATTTATGTGCTACAAAAGAAGGCATTTAAAGCTGAGCACTGCCTACTTAGAGCCAAACTGACCAGATACAAAAGAAAATGTGTGGCCCAAACAGTGCCTCCCACCATCCAATCACACACTCTTAGGCTGTTTCTCCAACAAGAAGTCAGATCGTGTGTGTGCGCGTGTGACTTGTGGACATGTGTGTATGCATGCCTTATCTTTTATGTAGTGATGGATTGTGGTATTTATGAAGAACAAAAGAACAGAAAAATAATAATAGTATAACAACACTTGGGTGCCCGATAACATGACGTCATAAGTACTAGACCATTGTCTTTTGATTATTGTCACAAAATTAGCAGTTTCAAAATTATCAATTTCTGAAGTGACATGGTAGGTGCCAACTAAGGAAGCAAATTATTTCCCTTTTGCGTATGTGTGTGTGCATGTTTGTGCCTGTGTGAGCTATAAGGCTACCTCAGCTGCTCTTCCTCAGCAGCTGTCCTTATTGCTTTACTAGAGACTTATTGTCTCTCACTGGCCTGGAAATCAACAACTTTGCTAGGCTGTCAGGAAAGCACCGCCCCACCTCTGTTCCCCCCCAATGGTGATCCACCTAGCTCTGCCTCCTCATCTTTGTGAGCCCCTCCCCCTGCCCCCCTCCACTATCCACCTAGCTCTGCCTCCCCTGCATTGTGAGCACTGTCATTGGCTTGGCCCTTTGTCATCATGACATCTAATGCAGTCCCCATTTCACAAGGCAAGGACCTGACTGACTGAGCTATCTCTCCAGTCCATTTTTCTTTCCTAATGCAGCCCACACTGAGAAAGCCCTTGACAGGCCCAAAACATGTTTCATTGTGATTAATTGAAATGGAAGATACCTTGTAAATTGAAATACCTTCCCAAAAGTTAAATTTGATGAAGTCAGGTTAGTTTTCTATGTAAACCGTTAATGTGCCCATTACAAATTAGCCCATACAGGCAGACTCCCGTCCACAGCACCATGTTAACTGAGCTTCAAGCTGGTGTCATGCCATCATGAGTGTAGTTTGCTGTACCGGTATCAGATCTGGGGTGTTTTGTTTAGCCTGATGTTATGTGTGTATTTCAGTTGGAACCAATTGTGTGCTGTGGTTGTACGCAGCAGCATGCATGTATGAAAATGAGAACAGACTCCTTTAAGTATCACTGGATGAGTTACTTGAAGGTGATTGTTAGCATTCAAAAATGTGCTATGTTCTCTTAACTCTCTCTGCTCTCCTTCCGCCAGGGCCTGAGTCACCTGCACCAGCACAAAGTGATTCACCGAGATATTAAAGGGCAGAATGTCTTACTGACTGAAAATGCAGAAGTTAAGCTAGGTACGCACAGCATCCCATGAGCTGTGGCCCTGCCGGAGTCGATCGCCGTCAACAGTCCTTTTAGAACGTTAAATCTGTCACTGTGGACGTGGGGGCGTTTCCCCAAAGAGGAAAGGAAAATGTTCTCTTTGCGTACTCACAAAGCGTTCCCCACTCATGCTGAAGAATGATTTGTGGGGTGATTGGAACCCTACGCTTAGACACTGTGTAGAGTATGTGGAGGGCCCCAACACGTCATATATCTCACGGTCTAATTCCCTGCTGCTGTGACAGACAGGGGTGGCTCCAGGTTTCGGGTGTTTTCTGTTGTTTTGTTTCATCAAAAATATTCACATCAAGCCCTGCTAACTTCCCTGGCACTTGAGTTATTTTTAAATTCATTTTATAGTTCCCCATGGCATCTGTACAAAGGGGATTCTCAAGAGTCCATTTCCGGTGCACCCTGATCACCCCGCTTCATCCTGCTGGAGTTGGTGATGGGGAAACTCTGTCCTTCAGCCTGCCAGAACCTGTCCTAGTTCCATCTCTACCGCTGTGTCCTGGGTGAAAGACAGCTTAGCAGAGGAAGGGCTACATTTACCCTGCTCTGCTTGGCTCGCATTCCCAGGGTACCGTCCAGCACTGGGGGAAAGGCCAGGCAGCGAGAACTTGATGCACATGGTCGCACCGCACTCACAGTCAGGAGCAGTAAATGCACACACACACACACTTTCTCCACTTGGAGACAGCCCATGACCCAGATCGAGAGAATGGGAGTCACTCACGGTGGGTTGGGTCCTCCTGCAGACCAACCCCATCTAGACAAACTCTCAGAGACTCTCTTCCTGAGGTGGTTCTAGACTGAGCCAGGATGACAGCTAAAAGTATTCTAGAGTCCTTCACAAAATCTGCACTTGCTCTCATTTTATTATCTCCAAGGGGTTTGCTAGTCATAGGAGTATTTCCAAAGAGATATGAGCATTTGCCCTTCCCTTTTGTTAAAATATATAATTTCCCATTCTATTGGCAACTGGAGTCAAGGGTTCATCACATGAACACTTTTCGAAACAATAGCATACACTGTGCAGGCTAAATGGATGCATTCATAGAGACTAGGTGATCGAGCCTCAGGGGATATCCTGATGCTATTAACAAGCACTTGTTACAAATATAATGTGTGCCACATCTCTCAAGAGGCACTTCAGTTATCTCCTGTAAACAGGGTCATTCCACGTTGCCATCTTCATCTTTGCATTGTGGATTTGTAAAACCTAACATAGGGGTGATTTGCTTACTAGTCGCACTGCTAAACAGCGGCAGGAATGGTCTGGAAACTTGACAGACTGACACTAGCCCTTAGGTCTCAATTACAGTTTTGTGTTACCCTTTATGAACCCCTGACTTTTTGGTCTCAATGGAATCTTGGTATAATCAAATACAGCAATTCGTGATTTCCTCGCTGGTGTATTTATCCACTCAACCATGCATTTTAAGAGTATGTGTTCACGGTATAGAAATGGTGGAAAGGACCAAATGCCCATTAAAACGGAAGAAAACTATAACATACGTTACAACCTGTGTGAGCTTTCAGGACATTGTGTTAAGTGAAATAAGATGTGTTCTGTGGGTTTCCACTCATTTATTGGAATAGCCAGTGTCCTAGAGACGTGGGCAGGAGGAGGACTGGGTGAAGTGGGGGTCATAGGTTGTTATTGCTCAATGGCATAGAATCTCATTGGTGGAGTATGAAAATGTTCTGAGGGATGAATGGTGATGATCTTAAGAGCTTTTCTGTCCCAGAAAATGTGCGTGAGAAGTGGTTCAAATATATCCTAATCAGATTTCTATGGCTGTACTGTCACATCATGACCGAAAGCATCTTGGGTAAGGCAAGGGTTTATTTCAGTCCACAAGTCTCAGGTCACAGTCCATCAGTGAGCAAAGTCAAAAGCAGGAACTCGAGGCCGGAATTAGTAGACAGGAGCTGTAGCAGCAGCCATGGAGGAGAGCTGCACACTGGCTTGCTCGGTGCTACCTGCTCAGTTTCCTTTCTTATCTTCCCTTGCCAGGGATGACTCCACCCACAATGGGCTAGGCCCTCCCACATCAACCATCTATCACAAAAATGCCCTACAGATTTGCCTACATGCAACCTGGCGGGGACATTTTCTCAATTGAGGTTCCTCTCCATATATTGTGCCAAGCTGACCAAATAAATCAATCTAAAGTCCTAACTTTTTGTCATATATATCTTACACATAAGGAATGCATATCCATATTATTCTCACATCCAGCCTGAGGTCCTAATCTAGTCAACTGTGCTCTCTTCAATAGTGGACTTCGGAGTGAGTGCCCAGCTTGACCGAACAGTGGGCAGGAGGAACACATTCATTGGGACCCCCTACTGGATGGCACCAGAAGTCATTGCCTGTGATGAGAACCCAGATGCCACGTATGATTTCAAGGTATGGTTTCTTCAGTGTGCTGTGAAGCCGTGTCTGAACCCTTGTCCAGTTTTGCAAGGGATAACATTCACAGGCATTTGTGTTTGTGATTTGTGTGACACAATGGGAGAACTAGAAAACATTATTTGGACTAAGATTGTAAGACATTCAAATAAAGAATTGTTTAATGGACTCACCCATGATATTTGATTACCCATTTATAAAATGATATTGAAATTATTTCCTATGCTTTTAAATTTGCTTTTCTATCTTATTCTTGGGAAATAGATAAGGTTTATGTTTGGGGTTATATTTTAATTTTAGCAAAGTATATATTATTACCCTTTTTTATCTATTAATTCTTTAGATTCATTTTTTTACTGATACATAAAACATTCCGATCGTACATATGAAAGGAGTCCCATGTAATATTTTCATATGTGCACACAGACACAATGTTTAAGTCAGGATAAATGTATTCATCTGCTAAAGAATCCTATTTTAAGGTAAACAAATCTCAGAGGGCCCAAAGTAGTTGCTCAGTTGGTAAAGTTCTTGCCTCACAAGTCAGTCTTCCAGAACCCACATAAAAAGCCAGCATGACGATGCAGGTTTGTAATCCTAGGCCTCACAGGCCAGTCAGCCAACCTAGCCATACTGGAAAGGTCCAAACCAGTGACTGACTCTGTCTCAAGAATCAAGGCTCCTGAAAAGTGATACCGAAGGTTGACTCCTGGCCTCCCCATGCACAAGCACCCAGGTGCAGCAGACGTACACCTGCACACACACGCTCACTCACAAACATTTGAGAACGCTTTCTTCTAGCTTTTTGAACCTGGCAGCACACTATTGTAATTACACTTGCCTACCACACAATAGCACACAGGAACTCCATGCTCCTAGCCAATTAGAGCACAGCACATGTTAAACCATAATATGAATATTGGGGGCATCGTCTTGTAGTTACAAGACATCAGGTTGTTCATTTCCACAGTGCTAACCTTAGGTACACAGACGTTTCTTCTCTGTAGGAGAATAAAGTGGGATGTAGGATGCTTTGGTTTTCCTCTAGTGTGGCATGGCATTTCACAGAAATCTGATGTATTATTGTTACTTTCATTATAGACTGAAGCATGCCACTAGCATCCAACATTCAGGCCGCGTTCAGTAGGCTCTCCTGGCAGCTCTCCTGGCAGCTCCAGTTCCTCTAGCCAATGATCTGACAAGCGTCACATTACAAGTCCCTGGAGAGCTACAGTGCCTGACAACATTGCTTTTGTATGCATCCCTGTTAAGAGAAAGTGAAACTGTGGACGATGAGAACTAGAGCAACTGTAAAGTTCTCAGGCCGTGCACAGGCAGAGACACTGTGTGGGCAAAAATAAAATACTATCTGGGGTTGGTTTGGAAGTCCAAGGACTTTCCCTCAAGACCAGTAATGAGGGCAGACCTTCACAGGTACACACCCAGTGGGTGATATTCTCTGAACTTTAGCTTGAACATGGGTCTCCCAACTCTTCATTTCGCTCTCTGTGGTCACTTGTCCCACCCTGCAAAGAAGAGTCTCGTGTGGTTTCCATGTGTCGTTTGTTATCTAGATTGGTTATCATTTGATTTGTCTGATTTGCCTTCTAAAGTGGCTTTATTTTTTTAAAAAAAGTGTTAAATCGTCATCATAAGGGTTCTTTGGAAAAGAATCCTCGGGGCTCTTTGTTCCTGCAGTGTGGTCTAAGGAAATAGTTACTGGGTGCATATATTTATTTCATAGTTCCCATACCGAGAGTATATCTCAGGAATTTCTCTGTTAAAGTTCGCGTGCTTTTCCACATTTAGTTATGCTAAAAATCAGGCCACAGCAATGCAGGCAGTACAGTCCTTGAGACCCAGTGTCTCTGAGCACTGGTGGAATCATTCACCTCTTTAGAGAAGTATAAGCTTGAAAATCTTGAAAACATAAAAATCCCCTCCTTCCTTCAAAGTTTGTCCCTCTGATAACCTGGCATCAGTCTGTCTGAGAGCAGCTGCTACATTAAAAATTAATCCCCTGATAAAATAAATGTCACTTATTTAAACTGCTAATGATCGGCACATTTTAATAGTCCCATCTGCAAGTCTGTCAGAGAATCCGCTACAAAATATCCCAGACGAGCTATGCGTATTTTAATTGGCTGTAAGCAATTCTTCAGACTGTAGTTATGTATGACAAGTGCTACCCAGATCTACATCTATGCCACAGACCCCTTTCAAAATATAGCAGGAGTGAGCTGGAGGGGTGGCCCAGAGGCTAAGAGCACTCGTTACTCTCACAGATGATCTGAGGGTTCGAATCTGAGCACTGCTGTGGTAGATCACAACCATGTATAACTCCAGTCCCAGGGGATCTGATGCCCTCTTCTGACCTCCAGTGGCACCATGTACATGCATGGTGCACAACACAGTCACCATGTGCATGTGTGGTACACAGACACACTTGCAGAAAAATACCCAAATACATAAAATAAATAAATCTAAATTTTAAAATAAGACAAATTATATCAAGAAGAAGCAGTGTCTAGATTTTCATTCCTGTCTTAATCTTTTAAGCATCAGAGTGGGCCATATTATGTGCTGTGTGTATTCTCTGTAGCATAGATAAGACCCTCGTAACTGACTTGTTTTTAGGAGAGAAACTAGAATAGCTTTTCCTTTTGGCCAACCCAAAGCTTGGAATGCAGTTCAATCTTGGATGTTTTTATCAGACTATTGCTAAGAAATATTGTATAGAACTGATGAGATTCCAATATGAAAAGAATATTTAAAAATCCATAATTTAAAAAAAAAACCCTCACAGAGGAAATAGGTTCAACTGTGTCAGTCATGTAGGCTGCAGTGTGAACTTGTTCATCCAGATTGTCATGCATGCAATTGTTCACAAGGAAGAAAACTCCATGCCTAGTGTATGAACTTTGCTGGTCACCAGTCATGGGGAGAAGTGACTTGTCTGACATGTACAAATGAAGAACAGAAAGCAGAAAGGATTCTGGGGAATCGTAGGGATTTGTTTTGACTACTCTGTAATTCTACTCTGAACCAGAAAGGATGGGAGCCCTTAGAACCTGGCGCTGTATCCTACCGTGTTTTCTGCTCAGAGTGCCCAGGAATGTGATCTGCCACCGGGAATGACTTGACAACAAGCTGACTTTGAGAGTATTTTTTCAATCACTCTATGTATGCTTACTGAACTCACACTGTGTGTGTGTGTGTGTGTGTGTGTGTGTGTGTGTGTGTGTGTGATTAGGTGAGCTCTCTGCATAAACCATTTCTTACTAGAGACCTATAAAATTCAAGGATTTGGTCTATGTAGGGAATAGTCCATTTGAGACAACAGGAGTCCTAGCCTTGGCAATGACCTCAACATGTTGGGCTCTCATGTAGGTTAAATGTCTGCTCCCAATATTTCAAGGTGGCATGTATTGAATAAAAGATGCTTCGAATAGCACTAGATTCTGTAAGCTTCACCAAGACAGCTCTGGCTTTAAAATGAAAGTGAAATGGAGACTAGAGTTTAGTTTTGTTGTGGGATTTATCATTTACTATTATTGATTATTATTTGATTTATTTTGAGATGCTTTTAAAAGCTGGTAGATGTTTCTATTTGCTCAATTCCTTTTTAAAAGATTTCTTTTTAATGATGTGTATACATGGGTATGTGAGTATGTACACATAATTGCCTATGCCTTTGGAGGCCAGAAGATGCTGCCAAATCCCTTGGAGCTAGAGTTACAGGTGGTTGTGAGCTAATAATGTGGGTACCAAGCATTGAAGCCAGGTCGTCTAGAAAGCAGTTTATACTCATGACTACTGAGCCTCCTGAGCCATCTCTCCAGTCCCTGAAGTTTCTTATGAAAGCGAAAGTAGTTGACTAGCCTAAGGACCTCCGTGGAAAGGGAGTCTATAGAGTTGGGATTCTCACTGCAGTCTGGTTTTATGTGGAATCGATGTGTTCAGGGAGGAACCCATAGAATGTGAGGAGGAGAGACTGCATTGAATTTGCTGGGTGTGCTGGCTTTCTCCTGGGGGACCTTCCTTTCTTGTTTCCAGAAATTCTGTCAAAACACTTCAAGCAAAAGGAAAGGTTTCATTCCCTGGTAAGTATGCAGGGCAGTAATGAAAGCTTTCCCATTTAATAATAAGCATTCAAAAGATTTGAAATTAATAAAGCTGTTCAAAATTCCTAGGCTGTTTAAACTGGTATTTTTAAAAGTTACTGTAAATTATATTTCAGTAGGATGGAATCTGACAGGTAACAGAGACACCCACTAAAGAAAGTTCTGTGTGGCCAGGCCCATATCCATTGGAATCTGACAGAGTAAAGACCTAATTCTCTATCCAGGGGAATACTATGTACTGCTTTAGCAATGAGGCATGAGAGTAGTGTGTGTTTGGTGCCCAAATGTGACTACCAAAGCATCTTCCTCTTACTGTAGCCTCACTCCCACTCGCCTGATGTAGAAACACTGTACATGCACAGATACACAACACACTACATGCATGTATGAACATATACATGGACGTACATGCACATCCATGGTGTTGGGGGTGCACAATCTGCAAATAGCCTAGAAAGATTGGAGCACGTGGATGATGCATTCTTAATTCTTATTTTGCATGTCTTTCTGCCCTGTTTTGATGTTTTTGTATCAATAGAATTTGCTCTTTTAATTGAGCTAGTGAGGTGATAAATGTCAAAGAAAATGCCACACACACACACACACACACACATCCCATGTGGGATCCCTTCCTTTGGGCCTGCATTTTGCTGGCACTACGTGTCATTCGAGAGACTTGTCCCCCGCCAGTGGCAGGTCTGCAGGTGCAGGTGCTTTTGCTCAGCTCCTTTAGTGTCCCAGGCATGGATTTTATTCGGCAAAGTAGAAATGTTCCTTTGAACACGAGGGTCAGCTAGAAATCAGGTGAGCAGCAGTCTGGAGGGAGAATCTTGACAGCAGGTGCTAATGAGAACACAGTATGTAGGTTGCCCCCAAGTGGAGCAATTCCAATTGTAGACATGTCCTGCGTCCTGTGTACTATGCTCCACACAGGGCTCCTTCCAAGTTCACTCAGACAGAAGACACCGTGTAGTGCCACCAGGTGGGATTGTCTCAAGTTCACTCAGACAGAAGACACCGTGTAGTGCCACCAGGTGGGATTGTCTCAAGTTCACTCAGACAGCAGACACCGTGTAGTGCCACCAGGTGGGATTGTCTCAGTAGTCCCGGCTGGTCTACTTCCTTCAGGTACAGCACCAATCCCATGGACGATGCCTCTCCCGACAGTTTCCTTTGTGCCAGAGAGCAAGTGTAGGTAGGCAGGGCTGGAGGTGCCTGTGTGAAAAGGGGGTGTGAACATGAAATGGCCAGAGCTGCAGCCGTCTGCACATCCTCCCTGACCCTCACTTCAGTTCTGTTGGTATATAGGTACATAATCAGTTATATATTCTGAGGTTGCAAAACCACTTTATGGTGGTATTATACCACACACACACACACACACACACACACGTATATATCCAAATGAAAGACTATTGTCATGTCTGTGAGGCATTGTAGAACCCAGCTAGCTGTGCTCTTTGCTAGGCTGTCCCACCACATTATGGTATCACAACCTATGATTTTATATTTATAAAGGTATCACATAGTGTCTGGCATGCGGTAAGAAGTGCTATAGGACAGCTTTGTGCTCACGTATCTCATGAAAGTCTGATTTTTGTGGCCATTTTTTGATCCAATGAAACAAGCAGTTTCATGCAGCTCAGTCTCTGGGCATTGCCCATCTCTCGGTGCCTCCTGTTGAGCTAGAACTCACATCACCAAAGCTCTAACCAGATTAAGCTGATCTCTATAGCAACCACACACATGCATATGATTTCTTTATTCCCAATTGAAATATTTTTAAAAGAACAGTCAAATCGCAAGTATGTTTCCAAATGCAAGACTGTTTCCATGTCTGTGGAGCATTGTACAATCCAGCTGGTTGTGCTCCTAATCAAGTTATTGTGTCTGTCTGTCTAGACCACCATGCTGTCCCTACTTTGAGATACTTGGACCATTCCCATTTCTGTTTATTTGTCTGATATCTGATCAGGTCTGCCAGTAGGGGGCCACAGAGAGAGACTACAAAGATGCTGGAAGACAGGCAATGCCCAGTCAGCTTCCTCTGGGCTCCCGGTTTCTGCCTGGCCTGCCTTACGCCACTGGGCTGTGCAGCTCATTGCCTTCTCACCTGGCTCGGGTATACCGACTGAACTGTCAGTTGGCCAAAGTTGACTCCCAAAAGTCTGTCTGCTGCTTGTTGTGCACTGTGCCCTGTTAGGACCGTGGAGCATATCAACTTGTTGAATTCTTCTATCAACCCTGCAAGCTATGCATTCCCTTCACGTTGTAGCTGAGAAATGGTCTCCAGACTGTTACTGCCTTTGTCTTTTCACCAAGTGACTGGTGTTGTGTCTGAGCTAGGTCCATGGCTGCAGTAGAGTACACTAGACGTCTAGCTACCCATTCCTCTCCTTGCGTGGCAGAGCCAGGTCCGTGGCTGCAGTAGAGCACACTAGGCTTCTAGCTATGCCGTTCCTCTCCTTGCATTGCAATTTTAGTGTATGGATGCTTTCTTCCACTGAGCTGGGAAGCCCAGATAAGGAAGAATGTTCTTTTGTTTTGTGCAAGTTACTGTGTGTCAACTGTCCCCAGGCCTCAGCCAGAAACTGTACCTTGTGTCTGCCTTCTCAGAGGCACTTGGATTTGTCTTTGTTCTGTTTGTAATGCGCACAGGGATGGGCTATTAATCATGCTGCAGGCCAGGCGGCACAGCACCGCTGGAATAATGAATTGCCCAACGCCTGCCCAAATGAGTCACACCGTGGTCACGAAGGAGACTTATCTCGGCCTTGCTCTCCTATCGTGCTCTCTTCCCTGCTCATCTCCAGCGCTCTGTCTTGCCAGTGGTAATGCGAGCATTTCCCCCTTTATTTAAGTTCTGGAGTGTCTTTGGATCCACTAAGTTATCTAAAGCTTTAACAGGGCCTGTCAGGGATATTTAGAACCTCCAACACAGGCAGTTAAGCAAAGCTTACAAGCAGCTTTGGGTCTATATGATCAAGAATTTAAGAATATAACTATCTCTCTTTTAAAAATGGAATAACTCCAGTATAAAATGATACTCACCAAGCAGTAGTCAAGTGACTGGCCTGGCCAAGTGACTAAACAAGGAAAGATACACAGGCTGTTTGGATGGGATGACAGGGGCTCTGATGTGAATAGGAAGGCTAACAAAGAGGGACATCGTTTCTTTACTGACCATCCCTTCTTCCTGTGGTACAATTCAAGGAAGGCATAGCAGGTGAGACCTTCCATTTTCCTACAGTCAAGCTCTTTCTCTTCATATTTTCTCCTACTATTACTGTATATATACATGCGTATATATGTACACATACTACATATACATACATGAAAACTTGTGCATAATATAAACGTGTATACATGCGTACACATGTACACATATACACAGCTATACATATACATATACATATACACACATATGATCATGATCATTTGCAAATATCTTTGCCTGGAATCATCTGGAGTCATGCTGTCCAGAGCTGATGTGATGAGCATAGCTTCAGAAACTCTGCCTGCCGCCTTTCTGCCCTGGTGTCATTCATCAGTTGGCAATGACCTCAGGTTGCAAGACAGGTACTGTAACTCTAGACACCATGTTTGTATTCAAGGCATGAAGAAGTGGAAAGGAGCTTGTAGGACACCACCAGCTGTATTAGCTCCCTATCTTGGGAAAGCACAAGCTCCCAGGCTTGTTTGTGTATACTTCATGGGTCATAGCTCTGGCCACAAATGTAACCCACTGCTGGGGTGCCAGGATACACAAGTGCAGCTTTGGGGTACCATGAAATGGAGGTGACAGTGGGAGTGGGATTCAGATTAGCCAACAGTGATGTCTGCCAGAAGTGCATGGAAGAAAACCATGACAGCTAAACTGGGAGGCCGTGGACCCTCACCCAGCAGTGCAGGCAAGGAAAATCCATATGCTTGAGCCCCGTTGTGCACCAGATTTTGTGCTAGGCAGCATTTCTGAAAACATGCATGCCACCAGCACCTCCTGTGCCATTGAGAAAGCTAAGCTGGGCAGCATTCTGCAAGTCACTAAATCAGGAACATGGAATCAAGTCTGGCCGTGTCTGCTTTTGAAACTTGTTCTCTCTACCAACCTACATCTCCTCTAGGAAGCTAAGGTTAGCTTTGCAGCATGGGAATGGGATGTCACTGAATCTCTGCTCCTTTGTTTCTCCAACACCTCACTCACTTGTGGACAGAGTAAGAGTCAGGGACAATTATTTGTGGGTTGCTGACTTAAAGATGAATTCTCTAGACCTGGCATTGTGATAACATAGCGAGCTCCATTTTCTATATAGACTCAGTGATCTGGGGGAAGGAGGTCTGTGAAGACAGCAGGCAGCCTGGACCATGGCTCCTTGTCTGTTCAATCATCACATCTATAAAAAGAGTCTACTATGCACCATACTGTCCAGTCAACAAAACAAAGACCAACAAAACACAGGCTTATTGCCCCCTCCCTCCCTCTCTTTCTCTCTTTCTTTCCGTCTCTCCATCTCCCTCCTTCTCCATCTCTCTCCCTGTCCCTGTCCCCACCCTGAGTGTGTGTGTGCATTATGTGTTGAAGCAAAGGACATAAAGAACACAGACTGCATTAAACTAGTGATGTATCAATAGACAGGATGGTGAGGGCCATCACCTGTGTGAGCGGCTAACGCGAGAAAAGCCAGTGGTTGGCACAGCAGAAGGAAGCTGCCGGGATCCAGACTTCCTCGAGGGTGGAGGGAGAAAAGAGAGGCCAGCTTGCACATCCCCGTGGGTCTGTCCTCTTTGCCACCTCTCCTCCATGTAAGAAAGTTTGAACAGAAACTCAGAAACATAAGTGAGCCTGGCTGTGCTGTAATTTTTCTCTCTCTGAAGGTCGGCCTGGAGCCCTCTCAGCTTGTTGCCGACATTTCTTTTCAAATGTGTGAACTGTCACACAGTACAGAGCACCCTGAAGGCCATTCCAGTCCACCCCTACCGTGGCAGTTAGCAGCAGAGAGCCTTGCTTCCTCGTGCTCCAGAGATGCTCTGTTCCGAGGCTTTTGGGAAACGGCTGGGGAAAATAGCAAGTCCTGAGGACACTGCAGCACTATTAGAACAGCACAGGGACCCTTGATTCTGACCCTCCACTTCCAGCTCTTCTCCATTTCCTGTCTGACATCACCCATACAGGGAGTGTCTTGATGTTCTCTCCTGTTCCAAAGCCACTCTGTGTGCCAACTATAAAGCCAGGTACAAGAGAGCCATGTTCTTATCTTTGTCGCGTTACACGCCCGAGCCAACACAAGAAACGGTCATTTGCTGGAACACACACATTCTGAGAGTGTTTATATCATCTAGAGCTCTGGAAGAAATCCAGAAAAGGAGCAGAGAGTGAGGACAGCAGTTGACTTCCCGCACTGCTGTGTTGGCCCAGCACCTCAGTATCCCCCTTGCTACCTGCTCTAAGGGGACTGTATTATGGGAGGTAGGCGAGGCACCCAGTATATGCCTTTGTATATCTTTTTTTTTTTTTGTTTGTTTTTTTTTTGTTTTTTGTTTTTTCGAGACAGGGTTTCTCTGTGGCTTTGGAGCCTGTCCTGGCACTAGCTCTTGTAGACCAGGCTGGCCTCGAACTCACAAAGATCTGCCTGCCTCTGCCTCCCGAGTGCTGGGATTAAAGGCTTGCTCCACCACGCCTTTGTATATCTTAAGGGACTCTGCTCATATACTGAGCAGGCTGCCTGTCAGTCACAGGCTACTGAGAAATTCAGTGCGAGGGAATGACTCAGCATGTAGTCCATGACTCCCTTCCAATTATTCCCTCCCCCCCCACACACACACCTTCTTGTGCCCTTGACATTTGTTTGATGGGGATAGCAAGGAAGCTTCACTTTGATATTTATAATTTGAGTGCAAAGGAGAATTACAAGGGAGAATTTTGAATAGTGTGCATAAAACCCTGGGAGTGTGATGGCTGATGATATCAGAATGCAATCCCTGGACTGGAGCCATCTTAGGTGTTCTTACCGATCAGCTGAGAGGAGGGAGCAGCAAGCATCCTTCTGGGCTTGTTTCATGGATTCCTCCTTGTCTTGTTCACATTGGCCATGACATACTTAGAAATCAGCACACATGAATAGAGAGGCATGGAGATTTCTTCCAGTAAAGCAGGAAGCCTTGGCCATGGAAAACTAGGACTAGAACATGACAGTCAGCCAAATGTAAGAAGGCAAGTTAGAAGCACTTGGAAGGCAGAGGCAAGCAGATCTCCATGAGTTCAAGGCCAGCCTGGTCTACAAGAGCTACTTTCAGGATAGGCTCCAAAGCTACAGAGCAACCCTGTCTCGAAAAACAGTAAAGAAGGCAGTTAGAGCTGAAGACCTGACCTCCATGGCCTTCTGTAAATGAGCGAGAGAGCCTGTACTGAAATGCACGCAAATTCCCCCCTCAGAACCTCCCATCCTCGTCCTGTCGTTGTAACGGGTACATTGTTGTGCATTGGACACGTTGAATGTGACTAATACCTACTAAATGGTTCAGCAGTTCTGAGTTTATTTGGAAAGCATAAAAGCTTGTCCCCAAGGCTTAGACACCAGGGTTTGCAACCATTTTCTGTAGAGTAGCCCAAACTGGACACACTCCAAATATCTCTCAGCAAGTGCATCTGACTCCAGTACATCCACTTAGTAGAATACTACTAAAATGACAAAAAGACACAAAGTATCAAAATATGATGCAACCAGGAGGGGCTTCCAGAATGTTTCATAAATGGGAAACAAACAGATGCAAAGGGCCCCTACTGTTCTGTTTTTTTTTTTTTTTTTTTTTGAAATCTGGAAGATGTAATCTACAGTGACCCAGAGCTGATGGGTAAGTTACCTAGAGAGTGGAAAGAGGGCTGGGAAAGAAGGGGAAACCCACAAGGGGAGAGTGCCGTCTTCTGGGGGGATGCTTGCTGCCTCGACATGATGGCGGAGTCACAGGAGTGCCACACCTTAGCGGGTGGTATCTTCATACATGTGCAGTGTACTGTGTAACAGCTATAGCCCAATAAAAGCATTGAAAGAAAAAACTGTGTCTGAGACGGAGAGCAGATGGGAGGGGGAACCTATCTGGGAGGAGGGAGGGGGCTAACAAGAGTGTGGAAGGGGAAAAGAGGAGGCTGGAAGAGAGAGGGGAGGAAAGTAGACGCTAGGCAGATGTAATAGTATCACGAAACCCTTATTTTACGCAAGTTAAAAAACTAGAAACAGCAAAATTTCCTATGGCTCCACTGACATGTAAGTCTCAGTAATAAATTAACTTTAAAAGCCCTTATATATTTTTTCATACGTTTATTGGGAACATACCATATGCCAGGCACCAGGAAAAATACGTGCAGAGAAAAGCGAGCGTGACTCCTCCGGCTCTGCAGCTGGGTGGGAGAAATAGGTTTGTAAACAGACAATGGATTGACTTCCCCACAGGCAGTTCTGAAGTCATTACCAGGTTTAACCAAATTGTCCTCTGTTAATTGAATTTGTGTGTATCTGTGCTTTCTTGTTTTACAGAGTGACTTGTGGTCTTTGGGAATCACCGCCATCGAGATGGCAGAAGGTGCACCCCGTAAGTTCCTTCCCTGGGTAAAATTTGCTGCTGGGTGGTCCTGCGGGTCCTACAGGCTCCTTGCCAGGGCTGTGGTTGGACTCCTTCTGCTCCACTGAGCCTGGCATGGGTCTGCTGTGGCATATTTAAGGAGCAGAAGGATCTTAAATCAGCCAGGATGTCTGTTTGTTTCAGAGCAGCGTGGTTTTGCTAGGAAAAAGAACGCTAACCTGGGCGAGTCTTTTGCCTTACCCACTTACTGTGGGGCTCACTCCTGAGGCACTCTGCCTCCCACAGAACTTGGTGCAACCACAGACAATGTCAGCTCCCATGTACAGAACTCCAAAGCTCAATTCCTAGGCGCAGCTTTCACAAGCACCTGCACTCAGAAGCTGCCCCTCTTCTGGAAATATTAGGATTTGGGATTTAAGATGTCCCTGCCCATATAGGAGCAGTGTCCCGGATGCTTGCAATCTTGAGAACCTCCCAAGTCCCCTGGAACTTTGTGCTAGCACCATAGAAGACCTCTGGAAGCTGCTGCAGTGGTAGAGGATTGAGGCTGCACCTCCCAGAACTCCCTGACTGTCCCCCTCAGTGCCAACCTTAGTAGACACCAACACCCCCTTTCCCGGAGGAAGACATGGGTTCACTTTGCAGGCAGCTGTGATTCAAGCAACACCCTGATACCTAGCTGTCCCTGCCTGGGACTACAGGACAGTCTAGGACCCACCTTCCCTCCTCCACCCTGGGCTAGGATTGCGTCACTATAGCAGGACTTTTTGCTGGCCCCTTCTCCATCCCCCAGGAGTGTCCTTGCATGAACATTCCCACGCCTTCCCACCTTCTCATCTGCTTCTCACAGGCCCACACTGAAAAGACCTGCAAAGACGTTCATGACCGCTCATTCTTAGACTCAGGGCTCTCGGAGTCCTCGCTGCCCTCTTATTTTCCTTAAGTTCCTTGAATCCATGTGCGGCGTGATTGACTTGGAGTGTTTGTTGACAAAATTTCCTTTGCTCACGATGACATTTGTGAGTCGCCAAATTTCAGATACCACACTCTTAAAACTGTGTTATCATTCTGAGTGGTAGACAAGACTAAAAATAAACTACCCACAGAGTCCTCTGGCATTGAGGGAGCATATATTCTCAATCTTGGTAACAAAAAAAAAAGTATTCTCACTGTTAGAAAGTAAGCAACAGATATGTGGATTGAAATTAGAATGTAGAGTGTGTTCACGATATTGTGTTTATGAGCTGACTTCATCCCGTGGTCATCCTGGGGCTGGAGGGTTTCAAACTCAAGGCACCCCATGCAATCTGAAAGCTGCTTGGGACATTTGGTGTCCTGGCAGGGTACCAAGAGCCTAGAAACGTGTGTGGATAGCAGTGTTTGCATGAAACTCCAGTAGGGAGACAGGGCTGTTGCTGTGGATGTCTTGATGCCTCTTAGATTATAGCTTAGGCTTTTGTTAAATAAAATTTCCTCAGCCACACCAATCTGACATCTGCTGCTGTTGATTTCGAATGGCAGCTGGCTACCTACAGCAGAGATGGCTAGTGTTTGGCCCTTTAGCTTATTTTCCTTATGACATGAAGTCGTGATCACTAGGATTGTTAGTATTGTTTGAAATGGGCATTTTATGATATTCATCTAATTAGACATCAGCCCTATGAAATACTTGCCCAACAGAGGTGTCTGGGCATCTGACCCCTTCCTGGCAGGCGCCTTATGGCACTTGTGCAGCGTTTTCTGCACAGCCAAGATGGTAGTGTGGATTTGGCCTCTGACTAGCTCTGGTTCTTGTTTTCGGTCTCCCACAGCCCTCTGTGACATGCATCCTATGAGAGCCCTCTTCCTCATCCCCCGGAACCCAGCGCCTCGCCTCAAGTCAAAGAAGTGGTGAGTTTGCCCTCCAGTAGTTTGCAGATCTAAGGGTGAAGCTTTCTCGTGCTCCTTCCTGTGTGTGTGT
>JABTXL010006032.1:1578584-1602387 GCA_025134845.1 Neodon shergylaensis
CTTCCTTCCTTCCTTCCTTCCTTCCTTCCTTCCTTCCTTCCTTCCTTCTTTCTTTCTTTCCTTTCTTCCTGCCTCCCTTCCTCCCTCCCTCCCTCCCTCCCTCCCTCCCTCCTTCCCTCCCTCCCTCCATCCTTCCCTCCCTTCCTCCCCTGTGCATGTTGATGTGTGCGGGGAGCATATGCGGCTACATGTGGAGACAGTCCTAGCTTGCTGTATCGTTGCTGTGATAAAACACTGACCGAAAGCAACTTGGGGAGGAAAGGGTTTATTCTGGAATGCAGATTGTAGTTCATCATGGAGAGACGTCAAAGCAGGGACTGAAGCAGAGACCATGGAGAAATGTTGGTTACTGGCTTGTTCCCCGTGGCTTGCTCAGTCTGCTTTCTTACAGAACCTAAGACCACCTGCCCACACTGGGCACTAATCCCCCACAGGCATGCCTAGTGGTCAGTCTGATAGTGACAATTCTTCAGCTAAAGTTCCCTCCTCCCAAGTGACCCTAACTTGTATCAAGTTGACAAAAATTAGCCAGCGTAGACTTTAAAGGACAACCTCAGCTATTATTCATCAAGCATTATCTTGTTTTTGTATATATGTGAAATATATATGTATATATATAAATGATTTTTTATATGTTATATTCTTTTCCATATATATATACACACACACATATATATACATATATGAAATGACTTATTTCATGTTATATTCTGATAGTTTCCCTCACCTACCTCCTTCCAGATCCTCCCCATCCACCCAACTCCATGCTCTTTCTTTCTCTTTCTCTCTTTAGAAAACAGGCAAACAAGACAATGACCAAAAAAAAAATCAAAAAGAAAAGAGCTCAAGAAACACAAAAACAAAGCAAAGCAAAAAAACCAGAAAAGCACAAAATCAAAACATAATATACAAGCTAAAGGCCAGGAAGGCGAAAATGCCTAAACAAAGCAAAATGAGGCAACAAGCCTAACACAGTCCCATGGAGCTCAGTTTTGTGTTTTGAACAAGGGCTCCCGTGGCCTGGCTCACTGGCTAGGCCAGGCCAACTGCCCAGTGAGCTCCTGGGATCCTGTGGTCTCCCCTTCCAGCACTGAGATTGTGAACAATTGCCACCACACCCAGCTGTTTAATGAGGTCCCCACACTTGCATGGAAATGCTTTACTGAATGACAAGTTGTTCCAGCTTCTTGTTGTCTTTTGATGTCAGCGCCACATGAGGAGCAAGCTGTATTAGGGTTGCAGCATTGGGAAGGCGAGAACTCCAGTCCTAACTCAACTTGAACCTGACAAGAGGGGTTCTTGTTAAGCCACCCTTAGAGGTTGGGACTGAGCTCATAAGGCTGTTAGTTTTTCTCTCTTATCTACACGGGATTTCTCAAGGTTAAAGACCGAAGGAGAATACTTTTCTTTCGTCAGAACATGTTAGCTGCCCCCACTTGAGCTGCATAAAGACAATGGCCATCAAACGGTGCCATGCAAAATGAAGCCTTCTTTAGCGCCAAGGGCCCTATTCCCTGCTGTCAGAGAAGCCACACTCGGCCTCCGGTCCAGATGGCTGTGTCAGGCTGTGGCTGTTCTTTGACTATCGGAGAGATCCAAGCTGCCCGGGACTTTCAGTGTGTCAGGGGTCACTTGGTGAGCCACCAGCTATAATCATAACACGTTGTTATATCATGGGGGAAGATTATGCACCAAGTCCCATTTTTTGAACGAGTCTAATTAGTCATCTTGAAATCCTAAAACGTAGAGAAAGCTGATGGTTTTCACATTTTAGACGTGAGACAATAGCTCAGGGGTGTCACCAGGTCATACACAGAGTTAGCAATTGAGTCATTAATATAACTGCAGTCTTCTGTTATTAGTTCAGCATCAGCTGAGATTAGTGGGGCATCCTTGTCTGCATGTGGCATTGGGTCCCCAACCTCATCAGCTTTCTCACGGCATTTGATTTTGGGTGTGCAAGCACCACCGTTTGGAAGTTGTTTTAGAGTTTACACTGACACTAAGTGTAGAGGGGTTCCCAGGAGACTCCCAAACTGCCCAAGGTGTGCCCTCAGGGAAGCTCTTGACCTTCCCTTTGGCAACATCTCGCACAGATTCTAATAGCCAGCCGAAACCAACCTGATACACTTGTCCACTGCCAACAACCTGCCCTGCATCCCAAAACTCTCATTCCTCTTGTCATCACTGTCACCAGCAGACCAAATGAAAGCGCAAGCCATCCCTCACCCTGCACATTAGATCTTTCCACAGACTTCATTAATTGAAGTTCATCCCACTGCTCCCTACTGGGTCAAGCCTCCACCAGGAAACACGGCTAGCTTTGCTCTCCTGTCCATGCAGACTACAGTCCACTTTGAAGCCAATGTTACGACTCAGCCGACAGCCTTTGTAGGCATGGCTCCCATGTCCACCTGTGTCCTTGATGGTCTGTCTGTGATCACTCTTGCTCCACACTCCTTCCCGTTGCTTCTGCCTCTGGAGAAAAGACCAGAGACCAGTTCTAGGACAAGACCAGTCTATATCCATCAAAGTCTAAATTTGCTTGCCCTTCTGCCTGGAGCAGCCTTTCTCTTCATCACCTCTCACCTCCCTGGAGTGGGCTCTCAGCTCCTGGCCACTGTAAAGTTTAACCCTTCTGTCTTAGTTAGGGTTTCCATTGCTGTGAAGAGACACCATGATCACAACAACTCTTCTAAAGGAGAAAGCATTGATTTGGGGTGACTTGCAGTTTCAGATGTTCAGTGCATTTTCATCATGGTGGGACATGTTAGCGTGCAGGCAAACATGGTGCTGGAGCAGGAGCTGAGAGTCCTACATATTGCACATCAGCAGGAAGTGGTCTGTCTCACTGGGTGTAGTTTGAGCATAGGAGACTCCAAAGTCCCCACAGTGACACACTTCCTCTAATAAGTCCACACCTACTCCAACAAGGTCACACCTCCCTTTAGTGCCACTCCCATTGCAGGGCCATATTCTTTCAACCACTGCACCTATACACCATCATTTCTGTCTTTTCTATGAATATTTTCTATTTTATTTCTAATAATTTGCCTGTCCCTCTTTCTCACAAGAAAGCAACTGTAGAAAGAGAATGTGTTTATCTGTTATAGGGGTTTTCTGGATTCTTCTCAGAGGAAGGAATTCTGTAGAGAAACAGTTCCAGCGGAAATTTACACCACAAGACAAAGCAAGTGATCTGAGGAGAGTTTGGAGTGGGCTGTCCCAGAGGATGGTAGCACTGTGGGTTCTTTCTTGTGGATTTTAATGAATTTCTTAGGAATATCTATGAGGGAGATGGTATATTCATGGGGCAAAGTGAGACTTTTTTATTCTCCAATCACGGTAGGCCAAGTCTTCCTTCTCGGTATTTCTCCCTGAAATACTCTAGAAAACCCCATTGAAGGGGTGTCAAAACCATAATGTAATGAATTATACTGAAGCTGAGATGTTTTGAGGGTTCAGACCCTTTGCTGTTGCACACGAGTGGGGAAATCTCCTGTCACCTTAATTTTTGATATTTCAGTATAGTCTGTCAGGTGTTCTGGTCATCATATGCCTAGGACATTAGTGAGTGGCTGTGGGGTTTTTGGAGTGGGGAGATGTTCGTGTCAGTGCACATGTGTATGTACTTGAGTGGGGCAGACATCTCAACCAAGGGTACCATCCTCCAGAAATAACCTTTTTATGGAGACAAGGTAACCTATTACCCTGGGGCTTGCACAGCAGACCAAGCTATCTGGCAAATGAACCTCAGGAACCCACTTGCCTGCCTCTCCCCAGCACTGGGGTCACAAATGCACACTCAGCATTTTATGTGCACTCTGGAGATCAAACTCTGGTCTTTGAGTTTGTGTGATGAGCACTTGCTACCTCCACACCCCAAGCTATGGTGTTTTGGGTTACCTCATGCCTACCCCCTTTTGGAGACTAGCCAGTATCCATTATTGCGATGCTCATAGTGTTGGCCACTTATGAAGTGAGGCAGATTCGTGAAAGCTTGGGTTTCACTATAGCCCACAGTAGTCTGGTTGGACACACAGAATGGGAATGGGCTGCTGTTCAGAACTCCCTCCTCTGAGCTCCAACCCCCATTTCTGTTTTCTACCTAATATCTGGCTGGTGTGATCTCCCTACACCCCATCCCGGTACCTGTCACACAGAATTATGAGTTTATTTTAGGTAGAAAACTTTCACTAAAATTCAAGTCAGTGGTTCTCAGCCTTCCTAATCTTGTGACCCCTCATGTTGTAATGAGCCCCAACCATAAAGTTACTTTTGTTGCTACTTCATAACTGTAATTTTGCTACTGTTATAAATCATAATGTAAATTCTGAAATGCAGTATACCTAATATGCAACCCCTGTGAAAGGGTCATTTGACCCCCAAAGGTGTTGTGACCCACAGGTGGAAACCACTGACCCAATGTGCTGGGTTTAAATAAACCTATGGGAGCCATCCTCCATCTCCCTGATAGATGCCCATGAAGAACCAGAGATTGTAACTTTCAGCTGGCCACTGGCAGTTATATTGGCCCTGGGAAGGCTGGGACCGCCAATATTGATGCTGTACTTTATGCTCTCTCTCTTTCTCTCTCCGCGTGCGCACGCATACACACACACATACATACACACTGACACACTCACACAGATACACAGACATGCACATGCATGTGAGCACACATACATTTAAACCTACTATGTTAAACATAACCTAGAACTCAGTTTCCTCAAGTACAGTCATCAGCATACACTTTGTGACGAGAACCATACCCTTCAACAGGGGTGTATTGAGACAAGCCCTGGGCAGCACGGACTGCACAAACTTGGCCTGAGATCCTTGTCAACTTTATCTTAAGCCTTGCTTCTCCTGGTGCATTGCATCTTTCCCTGAGCAGCGTGACCTCTGCCTATTGGGCCTTGGGATAAGCTGTCAAGGAGGTGCATATGAGGGCATTCGCTCCTGTGAATAGAGTAAGGCCCCTCTTACTCTATTGCTCTCTTTGTGTGTGTGTGTGTGTGTGTGTGTGTGTGTGTGTGTGTATGTACATGCATATGTGTTTGGGTTGTGCTGCATTGTATGTGCATGCATGCATGTGTGCACGGGATGCACGTGTCTAGCTGTCACAGAACAACCTCTGACATTGGTCTTTCCTTCCACCGTTTTGGAGACAGAGTCTCTCATTGTAGGCTGCTATGCACACCAGCTAGCTGGCATCCAGGCTTCTGGAGTCTACCTCTGCCTTGCATTTTCCCAAAGGAAGGTAGTACTACAGACGCAGGTGCTATTGAACCCAGCTTTCCTTGTGGGCTCTGGGAATAATAACTCAGGATCATGCTGCCGTAGCAATCTCTTTAACTAGTGATCCATCTCCATAGCCTGTGTATATCTATATTTATATATCTTATATGTAGGGATAAGCTTGCCTACAGCTTGGGGCTTGCACACTCATTAAAGTGTTATGAAGCACATCCTTGCCATGCACTGTGGAGAGAGTAGTGTGGACAGTCCTAGAGAAGGATGTCATATTCCTTTAGGGAGAGAGATAGCATACGTATGGAATGATCTTCTTGAAACAGGAGCAAAGCCTGTTCTCCTGCCTCCTCCCCCAGGACCCACTGTTGCGATGGCTCTCATCACATGAGGCCTTTCCATGTTCTTTCCTGTCCACAGCTCCATTCTGAACCTGCCAGGGGAGTCAACACTGCGGCGAGACTTCCTGAGACTGCAATTGGCCAACAAGGAGCGCTCAGAGGCCCTGCGGCGGCAACAGCTGGAGCAGCAGCAGCGCGAGAATGAAGAACACAAGCGGCAGCTGCTGGCTGAGCGCCAGAAGCGCATAGAGGAGCAGAAAGAACAGAGGCGGAGGCTGGAGGAGGTGAGTACCACCAGGGCCACCACTGCCGCCTCGGGCTTGGCACCACCTGGCCGGTGCACATGCTTTTTGACCACATCTTACAAAAAACACTTCCCTCACTCTCAGAATAGGGCCATGACTTCACCCCTCCATCCGTCTATGCCTCTTAGTGTTTTCTTGACCATCTTATTAAGGCACCATCTCTCTCTTTGCTGGAATGTTCTACTGCTTAACTCTATTGACAGGGCTCTTACCAACTTCAGACATCCTATATACAAGTCAAGCTCTCCATTGGAATGGACATGAGCTTCTTTTCTCCCCTGGCCTTCTCTAGTGCCTAAAATAGCATGTAACATATATTAGATACCTCAGGAATATTTGTGGAATGAGTAAACTAACATGCAAATTACTGAGCTAAGGATGAAGGCAAATGAAACTAACTAAACTACTAACTAACTACACCACGGTTGGTGGGCAGGTAAGCAAACGCCAAGTAAGTAAAAGCAGACCCCTTTAAAAGCGTCTTAATTCTCTTCTGGCACTGGGAGCCATGTTTCTCATGCATCCTTCCTGCAGCTGGCAGGCAAGAACTGCTTTCAGCAGCTGATGTTACTGTCGTCTGCACAGGAAACCTCATCACTGACCAGGGTCTCTTGGAGGTTACATGCCACACAAGGGTCTCACCCGTAGTCATTGGGGAAATTGGGAGGCAAATGAGAGGGTCCCTAACTGTGTGGGAGGAGGGTGGTAATGATAGGGGTCTCCCTATTCCAGTCTGATCCCTGCTCATGGGTTCCCTGGTTTTGCTTTTGAAAATGGCTTACTAGAGAGTGAGAGGGTCGGGGCTGCCTGATCGGATCACTTTTAATGGCCCATCACGGTTCAAATTCCCTCATTTATGTCTAGGAGGACTTTAGGGCTTCAGGATTACTCTCCAGTAAATCTTGGCAACCCCGTCCAAGGCCCTAGGACATTGTTTTCAGACCTCCGACAACAATAATCCTACATGTACGGTAATTTGTTGACTGAGTGACTTCGTGCGAGCTCCCCGGCAGGAAGGTGCTCGTGTGTAGGAATCCCGTACATCATTTTCTCTCGGGAATTCCTGCTCGTTTTTCCATTTTCCTTCCCCTGTCCATACTATGAGATGTCTGAGATTTCCACCTTTATTTATCAAGTGACTGAGTGATGGTCTCAGCGATTGGGAAGCACCACCCACACAACATTTGACAGGAGACAATGAGGGCTGAATGTGAGCAAAATCCGTGAGATATGTATATAAGACTCTGTAACCAAAGCCATTATTCTGTGTGCATGCTTTTAAGTGTGTAAAATTAAACAGAAAAGAGATGGAAGACAGAAAGGCCAGTGAGCGAGGAGAGGCGGTGGCTGCAGAGCAAGGCTGCACGCTGGTCTCTCAGATCCCTGTGTCCAGGGTGTGCCTGAGACAGGTATGAGGACAGATGGTAGCTGCAGGACAAGGCTGCACGCTGGTCTCTCAGACCCCTGTGTCCAGGGTGTGCCTGAGACAGGTATGGACTGGAACCTGAGCTATAATCCTCAGAAGTGAACTTTGAGACCACTGTCACCAGGGCATAATATGCTCTCCAATCTGCATGTAAGTTTCAGACACTCCTGTAAAAGATCCCCACCCCAGGAGATGTATAAAGTCTCTGCTTTCTTCTGTTCAGAGTGTGGTGGGTGGAGGCCCTGTGGTGGGGTGTAGCCAAGTGTACCTGTAAGGTGTAGAAGTGACCTCTGGTTGCTCCCGGGGTGCAGACCCAGAGTCTTAGATTCTGGTAGCTGGGCTGAGCTCTCACTGCCTGCAAGCTGCCCAGGCAGCTCTTACACTGGACTCCAGCCAAGGGTCACAGTTTCCTTTAATCTCTCAGACCTTTGGAATACCGTAGACTCTGCTCCTTAGACTTAAGACCTCCTCCTTCTGGTGGATCAGACCCTCTGCTGAACTGCTTCCCGAATATCATCTGTCCTCTGTCCTGCTTTTCTTAGTAGAGCATGTCCCATGTTCCCGCTTCCCAGGAGTATCACAGTCTCCACTACTTGGGCTCCATCTGGTTACTGGTTAGTTCTTGGTTGAGGATCAAAGGCACTGGCCATGTATGTAGCCCTAGAAAATTCACACTATCAGGCTCATAAGCATTTAAAAGATTCTGACCTTGTGGAGAGCAGATGTGGCCTCGTGCATTTTAAAAATGTTTGTGTGTATGTGTTAATATTCATGTGGATGTTTACATTGGAGTACACATGTTCATGTGTCCACATCCTTGTGTATATATGTATTACAGGTCAGGACAGAGCCTCAAGTGGTACTCGTCAGGCTTGGCCCATCACTTTTTCTGGTTATGGGTTTTCTCACTGGTCTGAAACTTGCTGAGTAGCCTAGGCTGACCGGCCAGGAAGCCCCAGGGACCTTCCTGCCTCCACCCGCCCAGTGCTGGCTTTACAAATATGTACCAGGATGCCCAGCGTTTTTATGTGCATTCTGGGGATTGAACTCAGGTCCTCTTTCTTGTAGAGCAAGCACTTTACTCACTGAGCTTGCTCTCCAAACCCAGTTGGTTTGTTTGACACCTGAGTTCTCGGCTGTCGGACTCAGGTGCTTAGTCAGTACGTGTAAGCAGAGACTGCTCATTCATTTCCCAGCCACCTGGACCCAAATAATCACACAGAAACTATATTAATTATAGCACTTGTTTGGCCTATTAGCTCAGTCTTCTTATTAACTAACTCTTATATCTTAAGTGAACCCATGTCTATTAATTTATGTTTTACCACGAGGCTCTTGGTTTGTTACCTCTTGAGCTGCCTCATGGCATCTGCCTCCTTCAGCAACTACATGGTGTCTCTCTGTCTCTGCCTTCTTTCTCCCTGTATCTTTGTTTGGACTTCCCACCTAGCTATATTCTTCCCTGCCATATGCCGAAGCAGCTTCTTTATTCTGCCCTGCCATATGTCGAAGCAGCTTCTTTATTAGCCAGTGGTAATAAATCATATTCACAGCATACAGAGGGAAATCCCACATCAAGTATAAAGTCTTCCCTGATGGTAGCTCATGATGAAATCATGTTTCAAGTTCAGGGACTTAGCTACAGAATCTATGTTTCAAGTTGCTGTTCTTTATATCCTAGTGCTGTCCTGTATCTCTATGGTGTTTTGCTCTCACAGCTGATACTCTCTGAACCATGGCAAAGCAGATGTACTCAGGAGGCCTCCAGCTTTGAGCTAGGTTCTCCTTCACACACCAGGCCAGAGCTACTGAAAGGCCTCCTTTGTGTCCTTCGGCGGCAGTTACAGGAGTCTCTTCCATGGGTGTGAATAAGGCACTGTGCCCAGAGGGACCCACCCTGAGGTCCACGGCCCGAATGGAAGGGATCTGGCAGCATGAGGACGTGAACCCTCTGCTGTGTGGTAGGCAGTTTGAACTGGGTTTCTCAGAAAACTCGGGAGCACGTGGATTTGGTCTGTTACACTGGCTTTATCTCTGTCCTTTTGGACCTTTATCTCGCCCTAGATATATCCAACCAGCAACCCAAAGACAGGTACATGAGGCCACATGCAGCCCAGAATTGCTATGAACATGGCCCAAGCAACTTACTTAAAACACTACCAATTTTTGTGTGATTTTTTTTCTGACTCTGTTGTAGTGTTGTCAAGAATAAACTCTGTAGATGTCAATGTCATCTCCTAATGTTAAATGTTATAGTTTAATAGAAGAAAGCAAATTGTGAACTAATGGTTGACTGTAAGTATTGAACCTGAATAAGGACAATCCTTGCCACCAAACAGTCCCCTCCTGTGTCCCTATCCTTATCTGCCATCCTAACCTTTGGCTAACACTTGTGACTCTGGTGACCAGCGCAGGACCTTGGGTTGCATGAACACATAGAAACTGTGGAAGTCTGCAGTTCTGTTTGAGAACTGTAATTGGGAAATATATTCCCAGTTCCGGAGTAAAGGTCTCCAGGCTGCGTACCTGGTAGGTATCACAGGAATGGTGGGCTGGAGTTCTCATACTTGGTGACCTCAGATGTCATTTCCCACCAGGAGTCCCTAAGGGATGCTTTGTAGGCCTTTTGCTTAGGACGTGTGCCTGCGTGGATATGTCTAGTATCTAATCGGTACTGGTAATTCTCAGAAGGACTTTGATTATAGCTGAATGTAGTCATAGATTACTTAGAAAAAGGGCATGACCTGTGGCTGATTAAATAGTGGTGAGCAGTCCAGTTTTGACCGGTTGTTGCAGTAAAATGTGTAAGTTAGTTCCAGGAGCTGGCTGAAACTCAGCCAAGGTGAGTCAGTTCCTCACTGGTGACAAAGCTGTAGAGGGATCCTCTCCTAGTTTTCTCTGACTCAGTAAGAATTTTCTTGCTCAGCTGGAACAATCCCTACCCATGGCACTCTGCACCAGAGTCGAATGGCCTTTGGAGGGGCTGAGACCCTGCTTTGATAACAGACTAATGAGTTTAGATCAGGTCCCTGGGGCTGATTGATCTTGCATAAGAATTTTGGAATAAGAACAGTGATGTATTTCAACTTGCTAGGAGTATTTTATAACTCCTTTCAATGGGAATATTGTTAAGTCACAGACTGGATCAAGCTAACCCTAGGAGCTGTTGCTGTTAGCCCGTCCTCTCCCCTGCATCGTGTGAGTGACCAAATTTGCTGTCCCCATTGAAGTCGTCCTAAAGACAAACCAGGGAAATGGAGACTTTGATGTTAGTGGCCATCAGGGGGACAAATCTCCTCAAAGACATGTCCTGTCTGCAAGGAGATGCACCTGATGCTTAGGTTTGGGAAAATTTCATATTTTGGTGTTCCCTCATTCTCTGTCAGCCTGTGCTCATGCCTGCTCTTAGTGTTCACTTTTCTGTCAGGATCAGAGCCCAGGTTCACAGAAGCTGTGTGGCTGGAACCCACATCTAGAGAAGACACTGAGACAAGCAGCTGTTCTTAGAATCTAGTTTCTCCAAAATGCAACAGAACAGCCCTCTCCCCAGTGTAGAGAAGGGAAGCTACATTCCTCTTTAAGAGTCTCTGTGTGCTGGACCTTCCTGCCGGATCAGTAGGAAAATGCCTTGCTTCGAAGCCTAATTACCCAAGCTTGCTCCCTAGAGCCCACAGGGTAAATGGAAAGAACCAGCTCCCACAATGACCTGTGACCCTCACCCATGCACCACAGCACGGTGACAAACACACACTCACACACTCACTATGTAGACGTCACTCCCCTTCAGACAATGAAGTAGAAGGCTATTGAGAAGGATGTAGTATTTCAATCAGCAGCATCAACTAAAGGAACCAAATGTGTTGGCTCTCACCTCTCATCTCAGTACTTGGCAGTCAGAGGCAGAAGGACTGCTGCGAGTTCAAGGTCAGCTCACAATGCATTTCAAGACCCTATCTCAAAAGCAAAACACAAACGATTCAGCCCCGGTCCCTCGTGTGCCAAGGCCAGGATACCTGCTTTCCTTCTTAATGATGTGACTCTGAGTACATTCTTTAGCTTCCTTTTGCCTCAGTTTCCAGGCTTCTAACACTCAGGGCAGCGATTGCATCTTGTGCAGCTATTAACCAAGCAGTTCCCAGAAACCTCGAGCCTATCGCCGACGCGCCAAGTTCCGGGGGCAGTAACTGTTGCTGCTCTGAATAAAAGCCAGAGGAATTTTCCAGCGTTTGCACTTCTTCCTGTACACAGTGAAACCTTGGGTATACAGAAATAAACGTGCCAGAAGGCATGCACCTTCCCATGCCTTGAAATGCATGCTTGTTACACGCCCACTCAGAATGTGGTGGGAAGGGAAAACAGTCTGGTAGGCGGGGATGAGAGTAAACTACACCACTCTGTAGGCCAGGAGGCCGAGTGTAATTTAACTCTGTGGTCTTGGGAAGTTTACTTAACCTTGCGGAACCTCGGCTTCCTTACGTGTATGTTCACCAAAATCATATTGACTTTGGAGGCTTACTGTGGGAATTGTGTGACAAACATAGGCACAAGGCTTAGTCCTATGCCTGATGCAAGAAATAGGTGAAGATTTGTGTACGAATGTTTTGTGTATTCTAGAAAAATGAGAGACCAAGTCACCAAGGATTATTTATTTTATTTTTATAGAGAGTATTTGTTTTTATTCTGTTTTCACTAATGTGCCTTCCCTGATCACCCCTTTGTATCATTTGACCTTCTGCTTGCTGTCAGCTTGTCAGTAGGAGCTGGCCTAGTCAGCATGGGGCAGCGTACCTAGGGAGCACCTTGCTTAGTAGGGCCGCCTGCCACCTCGGGAAGTCTGCTTTTGTCAGTGGAACCCATAGGATTTTCTGAAGCTCTGTCCTTTGAAAGATGATCTCACCTAAATTTCTTTCTGTCACTTGTCTTGGTTTTGTATTTGTCTTCGGATACAACACCTGACTAAAAGCATCTTGGGGGAAATGGAGGCGTGTCTTCATGCTGCAGACTTTCACTGAGGTGAAAAAGAGAAGAGCAGAAACTCAAAGCAGTTGGCCCGATGAAATCTGTGATCAAGAGCAGAAACAGATCAACACAGCCATGCTGCCTACTGACTAGGTTGCTTATTCTTAGCTACGCTTCTTCACCTCCCCAGTCCAGGCCCATCTGGGCAGGGAATGGTGCTGCCCAGAGAGGGTGGTCTTCCCACATCAGCCAACAGACAAGACAGTCGGCCAGAAACATGTTAATCTCATCTAGGCAGTCCCTCTGCTGAGGCCCCCTCTCAAGTGGTCTCTAAGTTGCGCCAAGTTGACATTTAAAACTAACCACCACAATCGTTAAGTACAATCCTTTCGTCACTACCATTGAGTGGTTATTTGAAGGCTTGTCCAAGATCTAAGCAAGCGCCACAAGAAAGAGATCTTGTCAGGTCTGAGCAATAAGCTTCGGCCATTAGAGACACAGAACTTTAGTGGTTATTTTGAAGATGGACGTGGTCAGCTTTGCTGCCAATCTCCACCCTGCCATTTTCTGCCTTAGTCATCTTGAGCAAACCCTGATTTTTTTTCTTCATCAGCTTACTAATTTAAAAAATTGGATAATAATCATTTGTGGCATTGAGTTAACTCATAAAAAGCATTTATAACAGTATCTGGTGATTCCGGGGCATGGTAGCATGTGCCATAACAGTATCTGGTGGTCTCTGGGCAAGGTGGCATATGCCTGTAATTCAGCACGTAGCAGAAAGAAGCAGAATTATCAAGGGTAATATAGTATACATAGTTGAGGCCAGTCTGGGTTAAACAAGACCATGTCTCAAAAGACAAGCAAGGAAGGGGAGGTTGCCCCACTACTCAGTGAGTCCCCAACGAACTCGATTTTGAAGCAGAAGGTCTGACTTTGTGTGCAGTTCCTCTGAGTCCTGTGGGGGGGGCAGATTTTAAACCCTATGCTGAGGTTAGAGATGCTTATGACATGTGACCTTTCTTTTCACAAACCCGTTCCTGTGCTTTCTCAGAATGCAGAGAACTGCCTAGTATCTGGTACCTACAGCATCTCATGTTACAAAACAAGATTAGAGTTGGACAGGTGATACCCCTTGGTGTGTCTAGCGTGCCTTTGTTACACGCATGCAGATTTAGTAACAAAAGTCTGCCTGAACAGGCATCAAGGGTCACAGGCCAGACCTCCATCATCCCCGGTCTTCTCGCAGCCTCTTTTGTTATGGCTAGTCCATGTGTCTTGGATTTCACAGTTTCCTTAGTTACGCCTTGCCTTGGGCAGATGTACAACAGAAAGGTTTCATTGGCACATTTGTTCACATGCCACTGAAATGAGAATGTTTTCATTTCTACTGGTTTTCTTCAGTGAACAGCCTGAGTAGACACCACCTGGACAATGAGCTCAGCCAACTGTTCTTGAAAAGCAAGACTTGCTCTGACAGCATTCCTCAGATGGACTCGCCCGCTGCCTCCTCACAAACCCGTGGCTGTGGCGGCACATTCCTATGTTTTAACAGCTCCTAAGATAGGAAAATGTATCTTGTTATTGATTCAGCCCTTGTGATAGTGCTACATCTAAATACATTCTGCCAAATACCTAAAATGCCTTCAACATCTCCTTTCTACAGGGGATCTAATTTAGCACCTTTGGTGTCAACACAGGCAGCCTGGTATGGCCCTCTCTGTGAATGCAGCATCCACAAACTCATTCATAATGCACTTGTTTCCATAGCAATCGGTCCCAGGGTCTCTCACTAGGGCTTTGGAATGTCAAGGCAGGAATGGAAGGGTTTTCTCTGCACTTGACAGTTATGCTTAACTCCAGAGCCTTTTTTTTAGGG
Source organism: Neodon shergylaensis (assembly GCA_025134845.1). Classification (NCBI taxonomy): domain Eukaryota; kingdom Metazoa; phylum Chordata; class Mammalia; order Rodentia; family Cricetidae; genus Neodon; species Neodon shergylaensis. The sequence goes on from JABTXL010006032.1 coordinate 1,592,748, forward strand.
GTGACCACTACACCATTCTGGTTCTTTAGGGGAAGACCTAATATCTGTTCCTGGGGAAACCGAGGTCTGGGAGATAACAAGAAGCTCATGAATAATCACATTGACTACCATTCATAGCAGAGACAGGATTAGATTTCTTCATTAAGCTTGCTCAAGGCAAAAAAATCAGCCTAGAACATTCTTTTCCCCCTTTGTTCGTAAAAGAGCAGCCTGCACGTGTATACTCGGGGAGCTTAGCCATGGGCTGTCTGCTGATCAAAAAGCGCCCTTCAGCAGAGACGAGGTTTTCTTCCGGCCATGGATTGGATCAAATGTAGAAAAGAAGGGATGAGTTCTTTCTAGCCTGTCCAGTCTTTTCCCCGTGCTCTCTTGTCACTGTTTCTCTGAAAAGGGGGAAAAGGCTAGGGTCAAGACAGGGAAGAGAAAGCTGGCAAAACCACAAGATATCTTTTACTTGGTGTACATGCACGTGTCACAACTAGGCAGAACGTATGCCCTGGCTGTCCATTTACCAAGGTCCAGACTCCGGTAAGATGTTGGTCTGGGTGTTGTGGTTGCCTTATCTGTTCAATGGAGTTTTGGGTGTATCCATCTCAAAAGGAGAGGAAATTTTATGAGTTAATAGGCATAAGAGCCTTAGAAATGTACGTGATACCACAAGAGGTACAAAGATCACAGAACTTTGATCCTATTATTTGGCATTGTTATTCATTTCATTCTTTTTATTACACTGTTGCATTATAACATCAGAGGTGCCTGGCCACATCATCATTCTTGTGCCCTACCTGTAAAAAAAAGAAGAAGGAGAAGAAGAAGGTAAGAAAGAAAGAAAGAAAGAAAGAAAGAAAGAAAGAAAGAAAGAAAGAAAGAATGAATGCTTGGCACTCCACCTATAATTGCAAGGCACAGTGCCCTCATTTTAATGATCTTTCCCAAACTGCAGCTTGGGCCAATGCTGTGCAGACACAGAATCTCCAGATATGTGTCAATGCCTTCATTACAAGTACAGCTCCCGGGAAGCTTGAGGTGAACAGTTCCGGTTAAAGAAAGGAGCATATGTGGTGTGTGGCCAACAAAAAGGACCACGGTGGCCCTTTCATTGGAAGCATCTTTGATCACAGAGCCCCTGAGCTGAGGGGATGGTTTGAGACACTTCCTGCGGAGAAGGGTGTCATCCCACAGCAGCTGCTTCCCAGTCCTCCAGAGGACAACCAGATCTGTCACAGTCTCAATGGGTTCCCTCTCGCCACTTCCAGGAGGTCACTCTGGAACTTTCCAAGGGCAGTCCAGCATTCTGCATATCTCTTTCTTTCCGAATCTTTGTTTTTACTTTGTAACACAGCACATCCTTGCTCTGATGTGTGGGGCTACTGCATTAAAAGTTTAGGTGATGATATCTAACTCAACATATAACACTGACTAATCCATTACATGTTTATAGAGAACATATTTCTGACCCAGTTTTTTTTAATTTTTTTTATTGATTTTATTGAGCTATACATTTTTTCTGCTCCCCTTCCTTCCTCCTCCACTTTTACCTTCTCCCATGGTCCCCATATTCCCAATTTACTCAGGAGTTCTTGTCTTTTTCTACTTCCCATGTAGATTAGAGCCATGTATGTCTCTCTTAGGGTCCTCATTGTTGTCTATGTTCTCTGGGATTGTGAATCATAGGCTGTTTTTCTTTGCTTTATGTCTGAAACACACTTATGAGTGAGTGAGTACATGTGATAATTGTCTTTCTGTGTCTGGGTTACCTCAGTCAATGTGATGTTTTCTAGCTCCATCCATTTTCCTGCAAAATTCAAGATGTCATTATTTTTTTCTGCTGTGTAGTAATCCATTGTGTAAATGTACCACATTTTCCTTATCCATTCTTCTATCAAGGAGCATTTAGGTTGTTTCCAGGTTCTGGCTATGACAAACAAAGCTGCTATGAACATAGTTGAGCACATATCCTTGTGGCACAATTGAGCATCCTTTGGGTATATATCCAAAAGTGGTATTGCTGGGTCTTGAGGAAGGTTGTTTCCTAATTTTCTGAGAAATTGCCACACTAACATCCAAAGGGGCTGTATCAGTTTGCACTCCCACCAGCAATGGAAGAGTGTTTCCTTTACCCTGCATCCTCTCCAGCATAAGTTGTCATCAGTGTTTTGGTCTTGGCTATTCTTACAGGTGTCAGATGGTATCTCAGAGTTGTTTTGATTTGCATTTCTCTGATGGCTTAGGATGTTGAATATTTTCTTAAGTGTCTTTCAACCATTTTAGAGTCCTCTGTTGAGAGTTCTCTATTTAGGTCCATATCCCATTTTTTTTTTACTGGATTATTTGTTCTTTTGATGACCAATTTCTTGAGTTCTTTGTATATTTTGGAGATCAGTCCTCTGTCTGATGTGGGGTTGGTGACAGTCTTTTCCTAATCTGTAGGCTATCGTTTTGTCTTGTTGACCATGTCCTTTGCTTTACAGAAGCTTTTCAGTTTTAGGAGGTCCCATTTATTGTTTCTCTCAGTGTCTGTGCTGCTGGGATTATAGTTAGGAAGTGTTTTTCTATGCCAACGCGTTCAAGTGTACTTCCCACTTTCTCTTCTGTGAGGTTCAGTGTGGTTGGCTTTCTGTTGAGGTCTTTGATCCCTCTGGACTTGAGTTTTGTGTGTGGTGATAGATATGGCTGACCCAGTATTCCTTCTCCAAGCTATATTTCTCCTCTCTAACCCACTACATTAACATTACAGTTAGGAAACATTCTCAAATGTGGATGTTTCCCTGGGTTCATATAATGGGAAATTTGGCTTGTTGAAAAGATGTACATAAAATCAAGGCCTGCTTGTTGCCTAATATTTGTTATCTTTCTCTATTACTTTTCTTCATTCTAAAAAGAGAACCCAATGTAGCTTATAGTGGTTGACATATAAAATATAATACATAAGAAAATAAACTAAAGAGGAACATAAGCCTGAAGAGAACGGTGAGTTGAAAGCAGAACCCTGGATGGTTCATCGAGTTCTTACCTCACAATACTCAGTGAGCACAGCTGGCAGATGTGGCCATCAGTGTGGCTCTGAGCATCCTAGCACCTAAGAAACGCAGCAAAGATCCTGCTACCCATGAGAGAGGAGAGGGTGTGTTCTGTAATGGACATACCCAGGAATGACTATGTATACCCACACCTGTGGGAAGTCTGTTTGAGGGTGGCGGTGACAGCCTCTGGAAGAAATACAAAGACTGGCAGCTTTAATACTTTCTTCGCTGAAATTGACTAACCAGCTTACTTGAAAACAACATCCACTTAGGAACATCCTAAATGGACCAGCAAGCGAAGGACTAGAACATCCCGTGATGGCTAACCTTCCTTGTCAGCTTGACTGGGTTTCACATCACAGGTTTAGCTAAGGATGGTGACCCATCTGCTGAACTGAGGGTCCAGACTAGATCAATAGAAAGGAAAGAGAAGACTAGCTGAGCATCGCTTTTGTCTTCGCTTCCTGACTCAGTGGGACCAGCTGGCTCACCTTCCTAACTCCATACCTCCCCGACCATGATGAGCTGTACCTCCACCATGAGCCAAGACAAGCCCTTCCTTCCTCAAGTCATCTCTATAAGGTGTTTTGTCTCTCTGAGGCAAAAAGTAACAATTCCGTGGTGCATAGCCACAGAAAACAAAATATGCCATTAGGGCCACGCCTACACCAAAATAATATGGCAACGGTTGTATTAACCTGGAGGCCATGCAAGGCGGTTGCTAACATTCACTCCTCAACCAGAAAAAAAAGAACATTAAAACTCTATTAAAAACCATCTGGATTTCTAATTTTAAGAAATTCAACTTTTGACAATGCCTCCAAGAAGGTATAAATGATAACTCCTAGGCCCCGCCTCACAAGCGACATTTCCGCCAAGAGCTGTCGTCTGGTTGGTTGAAGACATTCTCTCTGATGGCAGAACACGATAATCATCATACAAAATCCAACACAACCTGAGGATCCTGCTTCAGCCCTCGCTCTCCCTTCTTCCCGGCTCAGGCTGGTAGCCCCGATTTATTTTCATCCTTTTCTCCAACATTGGCAATAGTTGTACCAGGACCTGTTGTGGTGCTGGGGCTGTTTGGTTTTTCAAGCATTCTCCATCTCATAGGGGCATACACTGTGGTGACCTTCTGGCCTTGAAGGACTGTCCAGAGGCAGGTCCGCTTCAGTCTGCGGAAGGCTTTCTTTCCCTCTGCCTTGGTTTTTGCTTGTCCTTTGGCTGTGGCAAACACCCAGACTAAAAAGCAACTTCGGAAAGAAAGAATTCATTCAGCTGAAAATTTCACCTCGCCATCCATTATCACGTGAAGTCAAGGCAGGAGCCCAAGCAGCTAGCCTTATCATTTCCGCAGTCAACAGCAGGGAGAAACAAACGCATGCTGCTTGCTCGCCTTCAGCTAGCTTTCCTCCCTCTGCACAGCCCAAGCCATGAAATGGTGCTGCCCGTGGTGGACTGGGTCCTGCCCCACCAATTATCAAGACCATTCCCTATAGACATGCTCACAGGCCAGCCTGAGCCAGGCAATTCCTAATTAATACTCTTGTCCTGGGGGATGCTGGGTTGTGTCAAGAAGACTGTTAGAATCGGCTAGCACATTCCCCTTGGGCTGTTCTTCTGCCCTTCAGCCAAGAGTGCAGCAAATATGGGTAACGGCACAATGTGTGTGAGAAGCAGCCAAGGCAGAAGCTGGAGGGCTGAGGAAATGGCACAGCAAGTAAAGGGGTTCTGTGATATTGCAAAGAGCCATGGTCCAATCCCTAGGATCCATACTGGGTGGCTAGCAGCAGCCTGTAACCCCAGTTCCAGGGGGATCCAACACCCTCTTCTGACCTCTTAGGGCACTGCATGTGTGTGGTACATATAAACTCATTCAGGCTCATATATGTACATGAATAAAAATTAAGTAAATAAACCACTTTTAAATGATAAAACCTGAAATAAAATCACATAATAGCTTTCAATCTAGATCACAAAATTAATCAAGCAAACACAAAAAGTAATATGAAGTGTGATGTAATGCATGTCAGTAGTACTGATAAGAAGAAAATACCAAAATGCTTCAGGAGTGTGTTAGTGTCTTCTTTTCCCCCAAAGAATTTTACTCTGCTGAGTTCCAAAGACCTTTTCTTTGAGATTGAGTCTCATTATACAGCCCTGACCCTGACCTTAAACTCAAGGCATTCCGTCTGCCTCAACCTTTCAACTACTAGCTAGGATTACAGCACACAACACCAGGTCTAGTGTCTAGTACAACATGTCTTTACATGTTAGGGCCCATGTGAGAAGTTGAAGTGGAGCAGGAACTGAACATTGGCCTTGTCTTCTAAGAGCTGCTTTTAGAGAGAGCCCCCAAAGGCTTTGTAAGGGTCTCCTTGAAGCCAGAAGTTTTCTCTGGCATGTTTTGGTGTGTCCTCTCCAATAGCCTTATGCCCAAAATGGAGAGACTGTAAAAGATCTTTCTAGGAACGGCATCAACCTTGAGACACCTAGTCGGAAATTGGCAGGGTGCCTTCAGAAGGCAGGGGAGGTAATTTATTTTTCTAACTTCACAGCAGGAACCGAAGCCCTGGCAGGTGCCTCTGTATGTGACCAGTGGCTGATCTGAGTGAGATCATTATTAATTATTAGCCACTTTTGAGTGTCTTTCTCAGAAGCTGCAGAATACTTAGGAAGCCCTACCTTCTTCGGTTGCAATCAATGCTGTGTGTACCGTTGCGTGGGAACCCGAGTGGCACGTAATTACAAAACAGTATTGATTCCTGGCAGACAGACCGAAAATGGACAAATCTTCTACATAAAATTCAGCTAAATCTTCCAAAGACTTGGTTATGTTTTTTCCTCAAGAAAGAAACCAATAAGAGTGACAAACTTGAAATGTTAGCTGAATGAGGGCTATTTGCTGCCAGAAGACTGATCAGTGCACCTCGTTATCTTATTATCTGGGCTGGTGTAATTCACATCAGTTGAGTGTTGGAAATACCTCTGCTCTGGGGCTGCCATTGAAATTATTCACTCAGCTCCTAGGACGAAGTTTAACTCTTGTGTTCCTCTGAATTATTTTTTCTGTGAAGTGAATAATTGCTTGTCTGGAAACAACACACCCCTGTTTTTCCTTCTCCTCTTTGTTACACTGTATGGGATGTTCCATAGCCCAGAGCTCTCTCCCCTCTCACGTTCAAGACCCCCTCTGTTTCAATTCCTAAGTCATTTAAGAGTGAACAAAAAGCTGGAACCTTTCTTCCTTTGTGCAACTCCTCCTTCCTTGGTAGTAAGGATGCACGGTGGTACCCAGCCTGCCTTTGTCACATCATTGGTGCTCTGTTGACTCACGCCTAGACCTGCAGGAAGGCCTCACCCTGCTTTGTTAGTGTCTAATAGTTGTTGGGGACCTTTGCAGAGTGCAAGCCCTGCTGCATCATTTGGCTACACAAAGGCCTCCGGGGGGCTCCTCATCACATACAGTCCAAGATGGACATGTGTTTTCAAGTTAGGAAATGACAGATACTGAGTCTCCCAGGGCAGCTTCTGTCCTAAGATTCTGAGGCCACTGATACACAGTATACCCTGATACGCTGGAAGATCGTAGCTAAAACTACTGCAGCAAGGCTTTCCCCCAGGTTTCTTGGCACTTTGAGGACCTTCGGTAGACAGCTATGGAGGAATGGCTTTCCCTCAGGTTTCTTGGCGTTTTGAGGGCCTGCGGCAGACAGCTATGGGGGAATGGCTTTCCCCTGGTTTTGCAGAACTGACTTGTCAATAGAATGGGGTTGTTCCCTCTGGAACATCTCATCCCTCCTTGCCATGCGATGAAGTGCTGTAGGAACATTGTAGGGAGTTAGTGGGACCTGGTCTGTTTCCTTAGAACTTCCTAATTGAGGAAAAAGAAACCCAAGCTAGTACTGAGTCTGACACAAAGGCCCACTGCTGATCCCCAGGAATCAGCTGATCCTGATGCTACCAGGAGTACTGGAGAGCACATTGTTTTACATGTGATGCTGTCCCTCATGCTAAATGCCAGTCATGCAGCTCCAGTTATTAGGACAGTCACCAAAGCCATTCCCATGCCCCTACATTTTCTAGTGTTCTGGCGGGGGGGTGGGGAATGACATCACCCTACCTCAGAAGCACCAGCCCCTGAGCTTAGCTGCCAGCTCTCCCAAATCCTCCCCTTTTCTGAAAGTAGAATGAGTCATGTTAATTTGGGGCTTGTCTCCCACATTTTCTGTCTCTCCGTCTACAACATAGTCGAGCACAGGTCCTGGAGCATATGACTGGCGTTGAAGTCAAGTTCTGCTACTTCCTGGGACAAACCTTAAACAGTAACATGACATTGAACAAGTCACTCTTCCCTTGCCACAGTATTAGCATGTAAACTGGTGACAAGAACATGTACCTCAAAAGACATTTTGAAGATTCAACAAGATAGACACTTACCATGTGGATTGTACTATTCGCTCTTGGATAGGGCAGTCGTAAGAATTGAGGATGACATGAGGTCATGATGGTGTTCCCTTAGCATGGGGTCTTACCTGAGCAAGGAGGTGATGTCTGCGTTTACTCATGAGTCCTCCAGCAAAGAGAAGCAGCCCAGTATGAGCCAGAGGGATGTGGTCTAGGTGGGAGTCTGGGAGTTCTGTGGACTCCGTATGTGGCCTTGAATATCCACTCCATTTATTTGAGTCTTGTATCTCTGAAATCGTTGTATGGCCTGATAGTGGAATGATTGAAGGATGTAATGCATTGGGTTTCTGGAGTCTGACAGATCGAAGATGGCTGGTCTTTTGTAGCCTGTTTTGACAATCCCAAATGGCCACAGAAAGAATATGTCTTGGGGAGAGTCCACATTCCTGGCAAATGACAACATGGTCTAAATAACTACAAATCTCTTGGTATCGGCCCTCCTTGTCCATGTGTCCCCCAGTGGCCCGAGTGGAAAAGCCTTGGAGCACGTGGGCATCTGTCCTTGAGAGCTCATGTCTATTGGGGCAGGTCTCATGCTAATCTCATGAGTACCCACCGCTAGCATGGTGTCTGCTTGTCACCCACAGCAACAGAGGCGAGAGAAGGAGCTCCGGAAGCAGCAGGAGCGGGAACAGCGCCGACACTATGAAGAGCAGATGCGCAGGGAGGAGGAGAGGAGGCGCGCGGAGCATGAGCAGGTACTGGGAGGTGGGAAGCCCACCCACAACGTGCCCCCTGGGAACTGCAGCACCAGGGAGCTCTCTGGGGGCATAGAACTTAGTCTCCAAGGGCTGTTCTACTATGATTTTTGCCTTTTCTCAAGCAATAGTTCTTACCTGCTCAAACAGACAAGTACACAGCTTGACAATGTCCATGCTTCCTACCTAAGCCAGGGCCTCCCCTGACATTCCTAGAACTTCTGACTTCCCAGCATGAAACCAAGTCCACTCTACCATCATTGAAGATGAACCATGCTACTCAGCTTATTTCTGCTCTCCAACTCCTGGTAGTGGCTTCTCTAATGGATAAAATTACAGTCTGAGCTATGGAATGGATCTATTATACAGACTGAGCACGCTAACCTTGTTCTTGTGTTCTGTGCCTTCTGCTGGCACAGAGCCTCAGAACTTTATAGCATTGTTAATTCCAAGGAGTCTATAAGAAAGGTGCCTAATAACGAGCCTTAACATAAAGCTAGTTTCATTAAAACCAAACAGAGACAGGGAAATGCCGAGCCCTCTCAATCAGCTGCTGCTGGCACGGGGGCTGTGCTTCTGACTGCACTGAAAGGCTTGCTTTGCTATGGCCTCCTCTTCCTGTGCGGTGAGGTGCCGGGTTCGCTTCCCCTTCCCTTCTCCTGCATTTCACTTGGAAGCTCCTGTTACCTTTGCAATTACTGGTTCTTTCTCTCTCTTTTCCTCTTTCCGTTCTGCCCCATTCTCTGCTGCTGCCTCTCCAGGAGTACATCAGGCGACAGTTAGAGGAGGAGCAAAGACAGTTAGAGATCTTACAGCAGCAGCTACTGCATGAACAAGCTCTACTTCTGGTAATGGAAAAGTCACACACCAGCAGGGTGCCTGGTGTTCACCCTGAGTGTGTGCACGCTCACGTGCGTATGTGAGTGTGTGCGTGTCTGCATATATATGTGTCTTTGTGTTTCCTCCTCCTAACATGCTGATTAAAAATCAACCTTCTAGACCCCGGAATCTCACAGAGGCCTCATATAATTAACTGACCCAGTTTGCTAAGTCCTCAACACTTTAGCATGCTTTATTAACTCCCTCCACTTGTGAAACTGTAGCATGAATCCAGCCTTATTATAAGTTCAGACTACATTCAAGACCCACCATGTTTATTGCCATGTAATTTTGAAAGCCGTTTGCAACACACAGGGATACAATCACAGCAAATGTACCTCGGCCACGGTGCCTGCTCAGCCCTGCAGTCCTGTGTCCATCACAGGCTGTTAGTCCTGCCCTTACAATGGGAACAGTTTGTTTCCTGCTCATGCCCCATCCACTGGAAGAACTTTTATTACTGCTGTTATCCGGCTCTACAAATGGGCTTCTTGGTGTACCCTTTTTGTTTTTTTCAGTGGCATTCTGCCATCTTTTTAACCTGAAACATAAACTTGCAAATAGCTTGAGTTA